>OZ018308.1:21361422-21410069 GCA_963969455.1 Arge pagana | reverse complement strand
TCTCTTGCTCTCTCTTGCTCTCTCACTCTCTCTCTCTCTCTTGCTCTCTCTTGCTCTCTCACTCTCTCTCTCTCTCTTGCTCTCTCGTCCGGATGGTATAATCATAATATCGGCACGAGCGACCTGGCTGCTGCAGAGAGAAACGGCGTCGACGAAGGTGGCGGCCTGGCTAGTACGCCTCTCTTCGACGCTCGTTAAAACAAACGCCTGCGTCGCCGTGACGTCACCTGCGACGCTTAGCTGTTGAAATTCGCGTGCAGACGGGCCTCGGCGGCGCACGCGTGCCGATGAGATGGTCTTACGGTACGTCGGGTCGCATACCGGCAACCGTCTGATCAAGATGACGCGCCCAGCAACACGTGATGACTTTTCACGCTTGACTGTGAATTCGATTGCATCGAATGATGTACCGCGCATTCTTGATGTCTGATGCGTTGATATTTCGCGAGCCAATTTTCGAATGATGCCGTCTAACAGGTTCATTGCGCGTGGTCAGTAGTCGAGCGTGGCGTTTTTTATTGTCGATTTAAAATCGCTTCTTTCGACAACGAAACGTTTCGCGTCGTAACTTCACACGCTATCTTCGATCGGTTATCGGCCACAATTGTCGTCCCTGTGCAGTAAAAAAATAATTATCGCAACCACGTGGGGCAGAGTGATTGGTGTCTACAGATGCACGAAGCTAGTCTCTCTGATTTTCATGGTAGATGTTTTAGATCCTGGAATCACACGCTTCGACGTGCATTGACATTGTTAGTTGATCTCTCTACGTGGCTCAATGACAGTTTACTACCTTAACTGGTTATAAGCATTAAATCATCACAGATGATTTTCTGCGATTCCAAGAAATTGTTTGCTTTGGCTTCCATTATCCCTGAACTAAGTCGTTTATTTTGAACGCATAAAAACCAGTGCGAAGGTAAAATTTGCACGAAATCGACTGCACGAGAGTCAGGTGAGCGAAATGTGAGTATAAATTTAGTTTCGAGCTCAATGTCGAACATTCGATAAAACCTTTTCGAGTGGCTACACGTAATGGTAATCATAAATAAATCGTAAATATTCATAAGTAATCGTCCATACTCGCGACCGGACCCGCCACATACGTGCCAGATCGTAAACTTGTCCGAGAGTCGACCCATACATAACTAGGTACACGTCACGTCACGTCGTTCTTTTCTCGCCCATTTATCGTATCACAATCTTGCAACATTTCACAAAATGTATGTTTTCATTTTTCGTCAAATTCAATGAGAAAGCTTTTTTCCCTTATGTTTCACGTACCTATCATATGAAAGACAAATTCGCGACTAGGTATATGTACGTCGTGCCGCGGTTTTCTAACTACAGTTTTACGATCGCCCTTTTTTAATAGGTACATTGTCTTTTTCCGGGACGATTGAGCGTGGTTCTAGGACCCGTTGTTACCCACGTGGCCGTACTCGACTCGTGTCCTGTTATATAAACAAAGGCTCGTTGAAAGCTGCGACATTTTTTTGTCGAGTTAAGTAGCATTGTGAAGCCGTTTGCGCATGTGTTCAATGCCTGTCGAGAGTACAGGGTCTAGGGGGCGAGGGGGGGTTCGATTTTTACCGGATTAGTTTGGGTCGGGCCCAGGGCCTCGCGTACCGTATCAACAGGAGAGCGTAGGTACGTAGAGTTTTGCGCGCGTAGAGTTATACATCTCGCGATATGGGAGTGCGCTTGTGGATGGGTACAGCGATAGAGAAAGAGGTATTCATGGATGGGGGGAGGGTGGCTTGTAATAAAAGCGAGGCTTCAGTAATGACGGTTGATGACGACTGCCGATGGCCAGGACGATGGCGATGCTGGTGGGTCGAGTTTGGTATTTCGGTATTGTGATGCAAATGTGTCTAATCGGCCGAGGTAGTCGACCATATGTCCGCTGTGCTCCGGTTCCTACATCGCCGGTGGGACGTTCGAGGAACGTTGACTCGGCTCCGTCAGTTGAGGCGCTTGCGTCGTGCCAAACCGAACGATCGACCCGTCGCCGATCTTCGATATATTATCTGAGCCCCCCCCCCCCCCAAATCGACGTGTCAAAATACCAACATTTTTGCCTCCAGAGATGATCGAAGATGTTGAAGACGCTATGGGATGGATGTAGGAAAATAAAGAGAGGGAACTCGGTGAATTGTCACCGGAATTATAGGTAGTCCATTCGCGAGGATGGGTCTATCGACGAGTTGGGGTAACGTTGACTATGGATGGCGGTCTGACCTGAGCATACCGCTGGAATAACCAAAAACAATAGGACGCGAGACAAGGATGTGAAGGGGGCTCACGAGGGGGGATCCCTCTGTTGATCGCGTGCGGATGTAATATGGCGCGGCGTCGTATATACGGCAAGGCGGACTCGGCAGCCGAGTTAGAAATTAATTAGAGAAGAGTGCGGAGATCGAGGAAAATAGGAGAGAGGAGGAAAGAAAATGGGTAGGGTGGGAGAGGAGCGAGAGATAGCGAAAGATGGGGGGGGGGGGGGAAGGGAAAACGGCGTCTTGGCTAGACTTCGGGCGGGAGGCAATCAACGGGGAGATGAATTAATGGCCGTGGCAACTACCCCTTGGAGATGTTGTAGCAAGGGGGACGCTCGGACTCGTTTGGCTCGGAGCTTCGCGAAATGGTCTTGCCTTACTTATTACTCGATTGCGATTGCTGTAACGCACCGCGAAAATTTTCGGGTAAACACGCGTCACGTAGAACCGAATAGCTGAGTAGGTTTGTGAGCTGCGATCGCTTGTTTCCACGCGAACTAGAACTACTCGCGATGTGCTTTCACGACATCGAGAGAGGATCGTAAAGCGGAGTATCGAATCGGTGTGTCCTACACTCTTCTTCGCTTCCGATTCCAAGCCAAAGACTTTATTATTACTCGGCATTTATCTAGTTTTTAGCTTTTTGCGGAGGCAAATTTACCCCATGCGAATCGGTTCGGCACCCACACGCGAACGAAGGTGAACGAGAAGTCGCGGACTCGTATAATCTGATCTCGTATTAAGCTTCGCCTCCCCCGCCTTTTCTGTACCGTGCCGCGTCCCTCCTCCATCCCGGAGGGCTAAGCCTCCATATTTTTATGCAGATCAGGGGCAGCCAAGAGATCAGGAGCGCCCCGGGTGGGAAGCTGGCCGCAGTAAACGCATTCATAATCTGTTGGCTCCTCGCGCGTTCCTTCGCTCCTTCGGGTCTTGGGAGGGCAGCAGCTGGTTGCCGATCTCAGGCTCGTACCGAACCTCTTAGTTCGTACGTCGCGAACCGGCGAGAGCACCTCTCTGATATTACTTTCCACCGTGCTCGAAAAAGAAATTTATTATTACCTCGGCGAGTCTGTGTTCAGTGATAATCGGCGTAGGTAAACCGAAGGTCGAAACCGAACAGAGAGAGAGAGAGAGAGAGAGAGAGGGAGAGAGATAGACAGATGGGAAGATCGAGATAGGTCCTCGGGTGATTTTTATTAGATCAAATTATCCATGAAATATTAAACCACGTCGAGACGATCATCTCTCAATGCTTCAAATTCCACCAGATTCCTTCTCGAGTCAGGCGTCGATCGCTTCGCTGCGAGCTAAGAATACGAGAAATTGAAGGGGGTGCTCGAGTTCAGCGGCCCTGAGACTTTTCATCGAGTCCACCTTTTCGTTCGGGAAAAAAAGTTCATCAACCCGATGAACTTCGATACCACGACGATTCAATTATATTTATCAAATCGCAGAGATCGAACGAGATGCCGAGTTTTACCGTGGCCGGATGGCTACCACTACCTAGACCTTAGCTACGAGCTGCGGAGTCTTTGTCCTGTGGGATTCAGTAGTGCAACTTTTTTCTTCCTGTCGGCCACAAGACAATTCCAATTTTCCACATCCGTCTTCGTATCCGAGATGCTAGAGTCTTGCATATTTTTGTGCATATATGCATATTAATGCCAGAGTCATATAGGTGTCGGGACACGATTCGAAAAATGGGCTTGAGAGCGGTCGGAATCGTTCCAAATGCTTTATAATGGCGTACGTAGTCGACCGGCAACGATATATCTCTTTCTCCTTGCATTGTCTTGCGGGCTGCGACAGTCGCAGCCATTATATCAAGATTAACTCTCTTATGCCCGTTCGTTCTCGCCGGGATGGTATGAAGGGCGAGAGGGGGGCAGGGGGGGGTGGATATACGGTGCCCGCACACGCATGGCTTCCACGTGTGTCGAGGCCCTCTGTGACACGGCTCTATGTACTTGCTGTAGTAAGTGTAGCGATAGTAGAGTAGTATCGATGCCATCCACAACCCCGTACGCTCGCTCCTCGTCGTATGTGATCGTTTGACGCTGGCGCTCATGGGCAGAAAGAGAGGAAGACGGAGGATCGAGTAGTACTGCTCGACTACGAAATCATATCGCATCGGGTTCCCTTTTCTCTCCCCGTTTCTCCGCTTCTTTTCTTTCCTTCGTTCTTGTTGTATTCTTAGTCTCGTCTCTTCTCTCTTCCTTCGTCTCGTGTAGCACGGAGATTCGGACTTCACGGATACCGTGTGCAGTATAGACATCCCGCAAAAGAGGACATTACAAGGAGTTATGAGGTCCCCTAGCCGTGGTTCTGCCGGTACCACGGTCCCGATCCTTCTCGTGCTCGTATATATACTCGGTCGCGCTCTCCCATCCAGGATCCTTATACGTGATCTGTGGCTCTTTTCCTAATGTCCCGCTTTTAATGTCGACTCTATCCTATCCCGCCCTTTGCCTTCGTACCGATGCCCTCGAGGTTGCTTCGAATTATGCCACGGGTTCCGCTTGTGACGCGCTATACTTTCGACCCCGACGCACAACTTTGGTATCATACACCTATGGGGCGCGGATGAGTTATATTCGAGTAATTTTATCCTATACTTCAACTACATATCGTTAACGTCACATTCCGACACTATAATTATCCTACTTAATCGATGAACATGGTGCTAGGCCCGATGCTGGATCCACCCTCGCTCTCAGGAGATTCGCACCTCACTACCATAACATCTAACCCTGCACCTTGCAGCATCGATACACGTGCTATACCTTAAGAGATTTACCAAACAATCCTCGCTCCTGTTGTACTTCGAACGAGGAATCCTCCAAAGCTTGGCAATCAAATCACACGAAGTGCGTGTCTTCCAGATCGATGTTGGACCCTGTCCCATCTCTACTCTCGTATCACAAACAGAATTCCACAAATTACCGGTAATTCGCGTGACGATGATGTGATGGAAATTCACGAAATAGCTGTGACGGGAAGCCAAATGTAGGAGAAAGTAGTTTTGAGTGTAGCATTCTGAGGTAGAGTATTCGCAACTCCACGAACGTGTAGTGGTTCGTGCAAACGTCGAACCAGATGACAGTAGCGAGAAGTGTAGGACGACAGACTGTATTTTGGACGAATGACAACCGTCATACTACACAGGGAGGAGGTACAAGAGCATCAGATTATAAGAGCACGAGATTAGAAGAGCATTGAATCAATGTTTCGCAACCGTTGGCGCAGCAACGATGATGAAGAGTTTATACGGTACGGTGGTCGACGAGGGGCTGTGAGCATGGGGGTAGTGCGGAGAACTTCCAAGAGGGAAGAAGAGACCGCTGCTACCGGTCGTACCTACGTTCGCACGAACCTTTTGCCTTTAATAAAAGGAAGACAAGTACTGCGACCCAATTAACGGTGGGATTTCTATAGAGGTAGGCGACTTCCTCGATATGTAGTTCCCCTCATCCCGTCGTATCAGCTGGGGATCACCATCAGCTGCGCTCCTTTGATTTCAACCGGAACTGTAAGTGCGACCGACGCACACCTCGCCGGACCGACGAACGTGAGGGGGGGGGGGGGGGATTTCTATCACTGTTTGTGCGGTCAAAGAAATAAAAAGCGTGTTGTCAGGCTTTTAGAAAAAAAACGTACATCCCAAAAATGGTGCTATTCACCACGATAATTCAAGTTGGATCTCTTTCTCCGAGGATTTGTTCTAGCAGGAGAACATAATAATATTGAACTAAAAGGAACACCTAATTTTAGAAGTGTTCTCCATATCTAGACTGTGGCTCCTCGCACTGTCGAATTCTTTGCCCTCTTGACGAGGTTCCTGGTTCGTGTTTGCACGCGTCGGTCTATTCGAGCACCGAAATTTATCCCTTAAGCCAGGTGATGACCGGTCCTTGCTAATATATGCAAAATCTGATGCGAGAGTACAACACGTAACTATACAGTGGCGTAGCTCGCGCCAAGGGGTGAGTTCGCGAGTGCGGAAACATCTCGGGCCCCGGCGTTTCGGCAGGATCCCCGCTTTGTCTTGGGATCTCGACGGTTCGTATTCGCACGTAACACACTGTCCGTTGTCCAGTTTGAGATTGACAGATCCCTTCCCATTGCTGGCAGCATTCGAGTCTCGGGACTCCAAAGCTCGGAGAACCGTTGGATGAGGAGTAATGCTCGAGGAGGAGGAAAAAAACTGCGACGAAAAAACTTACGCACACTTAGTTGTATAGACAAGGGATGCTGAAACGAAGCACGACACCTAAAATTTCGTACCTGACAAACTTATCTCGATTCGGATCTGTTGTCTTATTTATCCTCCAACGTTTCTCTGTTCTTCAAAAAGAAGAAAATTTCCTGTTTCTCCCGAACCGCGGCCAATGTGAAAGAGAAAAATAGAGAGAAAGGAAGAAACTAGTATAACGTAATCGAGCGTGAAAATACCTGGGTGCACCCCGGGATCTTGTTTCCGTCCGGCCGTCCGTTTGTCTCGGAATTTCCACGCGGCCACACGTATGCGTGTCAACACGCGTTAATGGACCCGTAGCTACTGTCTTATTTCAACATTGTCAGATTTCTCTCTCTCTCTCTCTCTCTCTCTCTCTCTCTCTCTCTCTCTCTCTCTCTCTCTCTCTCTCTCTCTCTCTCTCTCTCTCTCTCTTTCTTTCTTAGAATTAGCTGTTTGTACGTTAAAATCATTTTTTTATACCGAATCTAAAATTCATCGACTTGCTGTAAACTCAGCTACTGAAGCGTAATTGTTGCCAAAGTCAGTCGACTAGAACGAAATTTGGCTTTTAACCATTTTTTAACTACCTACGCTGGGATTTCCAGCATCTACTGAAATTGTTTTGTAATTACGGGATCGGTGTATTCCAGGGCAATAAATGTTGGTTTCCTCTCTCTCTCTCTCTCTCTCTCTCTTGTTATTCTCGAATGTTGATTGACAAACTGCTAATAAGCGAAAACCAATTCTTTTCAACTTGCTTTTTCTACCATAATTACGCGAGAAAAAGTCTTACTGTTTTATTATTGTTTCGTTTTACTTGTCATTAGGTCAATGCGCGTGTCTATAGTTACTGTCATCCGGTTGTAATGCCGAGAGAATAGATTTTTCACCCTCGGAGCGTGTTAATTGCCGAGGCTTTGTTGTTACCGTGAACTTCTTGTCGAACAAACCATGCAAGGTCTTTGACCGATTCGATCTCCTCGACGATTAGATCCGATCCGTTCCGATAAGATTAATCGATTGATCTCGATCGATATTCGCGTGACGAGAGACACAATGTATGTACCTTTCCGTAAGAATTTGCTAGATTCGTGTACAGCGAATGAAACAATCGACGACGTGATACGAAGTGATTCGTCGAGGGAAATAAAATTATTTCGTTCTTTACAGGCGAGTGACGAAGAAATTCCGTTCACCCCGCAAAAAATAAATGATAATAAGTAGAAAAAAAAATTAAAAAAAAATGAACAAAGAAGACTCGAAGAGAGAAAATAATTAACAATGAGCTAGATAGTTTCGGAATTCAGTTTTTTGCACGAATTCCGTTGCTTCCAAGTTCGATTTAAGTTTTTTCTCCCTCGTGCACTGCTGTCGAGTGTTCGTATCACGTGCGTGTTTCGCTGCGCGTGTTGGTCACTCGTAGGGGTATTTAGATAGATACAAAAAGATCTTTTTTCTAGCAGGCTACCTCCGAACCATTCTTTCGTCGATGGACAGCCCCTTCTCACTTGCCAGTAGTTCTTGTCCTTCGTGTCACTGCAGCCGATGTCGTTTTCGCGACACAATATAACCGATGAAATACTGTTTTCTCACGGTGCCCACACACCCTAGGGCCGAAAAGCGTTAATGGTATAGGTCAGTGTTCACCAGGTAACACGAGTCTCGTTATCCGACCAGCAGCGAGGACTGTGTCCTTCCCGGTGCACCTTCATCTCGCTCCCTTTGTCCTCGTTTTGCATCTGGCAACAACCGTTTTTATTTCATACCGAAAGCTCATCGAAAATCCCACCGAATACTTTTTTCGCACTTGTCTCCTTTTTTCAGAAGGTCAATTTCCTTTCGATCATTCGAAACAACGTTTAACGTCAAACGACCGACCTTCGATTGTCTGTTGCTTCCATTACACATGTAAGTTTCGGGAAATGAGTAATTTTGAAAATTGGACACGTTTACCTTCCGATGGTTTTAGGGTCGACGAGGACAGACGAGCTTTGTCCAAGCTCGTCGAAGCTCGTAGAATGTTCAGATTCGATGAATCTTGGGAGACTCGCGGTAACAAAAGCTGACAAAAGTATAAAGCGAGAAGGTATCCATCTTTCGCGTTCATTCATCGAAGGAATGAACCGAGGCGCGGCAGCGTCGAGTAAAGAATAAGGGGCGGCCTCGCGTCGGGTACCCCAACTAGAGGGACACACCGGTCTAAGCAACCATTATCTATATTCCGCTGTCCTACCTGGATCTCAAATTCATCGGTATAGTGTATCCGATGGACGATCTTTCGAATTCGCGCGCATGCGTCGTTACGCTCGTTCCCTGGGTTTCACATGGCGGTGGAAAATGAAGCGAGCAAAAAGAGGAGGGGGGAAATCGTAAAGGGAATGTGGGTACGTACGAGTCGTGGGTATTATATATAAGTCATAATATACGCGATGGTCGTTCGCAATCGTATAATATACATCCAAAAGCGGTTAAGGAATAGCAGTTAAATCGGACAAGAGGTGTCACAGCATTGTTCCAGAGTCGTAAAGATTCTTAGCCGGTTAAAGAATTTCGTTCCATTCTCGTGTCTCCTTCGGTTATACCACCGCGCGCCACGAGGAGTCGAGAAAGAAGAACACGCAGGAGCGAAGGGTGCCGCGAGTCCGGTGCTCCGCGGGATGGCCAGTAATAACGAGTGGTCGGTAAGCACATTGTCATGCTAATCTGGACCAGCGGATAGCCGAGACGAGAGGGGGCAGGATGGGGAGAGACTCGAGAAGGAAAGAGAGAGAGCGAGATGGAGAGGTGGTTCACTGTACACCGAACGAGCGTGTCCTTCTGGTCTAGCGTTATTCGTGGACGGACACAAAGGGAAAAGGTAGGAGAGAGTGCGAGGAACAGGACTGAGAGAGGAGAGATACCGGTCCTCCTTGAGTCTGTGGACCCATTTCATGTCATAACGTCTCGCACCGCGATGTGTACGCGGATCGAACGTCTTTGGCGAAGACATCTCGTCCAACGATTCGTAGATGTTGGCCTAGTAGTCCTGACTTGCCGAAGGAACGAACGAGCATGTGGACTGGACTCTGACTCGGGTACCCGAATAAGGGCCTTCCGTTAGGGGTGCGCGAATAGTTTTCGAATCAGATATTCGAACTATTCCAATCAAAACTTGACTTTCAAATCAAATTAGTCGAGTCGATTTGTCACGAATAATTCGTTCATTCGGATACTCCGCAGCCCTGCCTTCGTGGTGGTGCTTTGGACATTGGACTGACTCGCGAGAGTTTCCGCAATTAGACGAATAGATTTACTGTAGCGAATGTATTAAATCCCATGGGACTGTATATCCCATGGGATATGTCACGCGAACTCCGAGGTTGATGCTAGTCGAGATGTAGGCGCCCAGGTAGGTGGAGAGCAGCATGCGAATCTTGAGGGGTTTTGAGGAGAATCAAAATCAAGGGCAGATGGCTGTGGCACATTCATTGGCTAATTTTCGGGGCCACGGAGCGGAAAGTGATGTCTGAAGAAAGGAGAGATGGAAATCACGTGTTTCGTGATTCGTGACTTGAAAAGCAGCTGTAATCTGTGATCGTCGAAGTTTTTGCTTCGCCGTAACGAGAATACTTCTCATCGTTTGGTCGAGGATAGCTCGTGTGCGTCCGCAGTTCTATTTTCAAGATCTCATGAAAACGACAAAAGAGATGCGGATCAGGGGCGGCGCGGGGGGGGGGGGGGGTAGGTGACAGAGGGGGGGGGGGCAGAGGGAGCAGGAGAGAGATGAGGCGAGGGACAGTGAAAAGACAGTCGTGGGACAGCCTCGGCCAGTTGGAAGCCCCTCGTTTCTCTGGACGCCCAAAAAGATATTCTAAGATTTCTACATTAGCGGGTCGCAGCACAATTAACACAAACACCTTTAGCTACGCCCTTCCAGCCTCGAATTACAAAGAACTCGAAAGAAACGAAATGTCTCGGAGGAATGAATCGAATCGGTACGGAATCGAAGTGACGAATGGACGAACGAATCCAGGAAATTCTTTAACCGATCAGTCTCGCTCGGTCAGGTAAGATGGTAGTGGATGAGGCGGCGAGAAAGAGAAGCCGATGGGAAAGTTGATGGGCGCGAGAGAGTCGGACGCGTTCTCACAATGAGTGCTGAAGCAAGAGAGACGACGGGAAAGAAGGACAGAGGAAGAGGCGAGGCGTCGTCGATTTCAGTTAACCATAATATAACGGCCAAGTGAGTCAGGATCGTACGAACGAGAGGTGTCCATCGAGAACCTCGTGAGAAACCCTGGTTTTTAAATTTCTTCGTTTTTGCCATCAAATTCGATTCTGGGCAGCGAAAGCTGCGGGGAAAAAACTGTAACAACGCCAAAAGAATTTAAAAAATCGCAACTCGAAGTCAAAAAGTATAAGAACAGGGTTCAAAAAAGCTTTGTTTTTTTCCTCTTGTCTTTTCGGAAAAATGTTCTTCGCGTTTTTCGACAATTTTTGTGACGAACGAAAACGTTTGATTCTTGGTTTGGAATGGTCTGTTTTCTTAGCTATTTTCGAGGAAGACGTATCATTTTTCAGGTTAGTATTCGGCAGATGAATGGGAAGAGAGGCAAACGGGGCACTAGATTTAAGACGTACGCACCTGAGGCAGGTATGTGAAACGCACCTACGCAGGGGTGGGGCAGGGCGCAGGGGACAAGGGAGGGTACGAGACCAGGTGTGCCTTTTTGGTATTCCGAGGGTGGTATTTCGTTTTCTCAGAGTTTATTGTTATTTAGTTTACGTAGGCCTCACCCACCCTGACGGTTGCCAAACTATTTGTTTACTAATGACGGATCGACTGGATCCGGAGACGGACAATATCTCCGAATTCTTTTTTTTCCTCCCAACCTCTTTCTAGGCTCTGTACCCCTCGCTCGTCCCTCATTCTTTGCCCCCTTTTCTCTCTCTCTCTCTCTCTCCCTGTTCTGATTAGCCACGCTCATCACACACATTCCATTTGTTCCCGTAAACATACATTTTTTTTTAACAAATTTCCACAAACTCAATGGCGAACGAATGGTAAAATCGGGGAGCCTACCGCTTTTCCGCGGCATCTGGTCTTTGGGGCTGCTCCGAAGATTGTCACTGCTGCTCCTTAACGTTGCCACGCAAATATATCTCAAGACTTTCATTTTTATTTTTCGTTCGCCATTCCAAATCCAACACTTTGAATTTTGGAAAACTCGTCCGCGTTACACAGAGAGCATTTCGAAAACGAGTCATAAACATTTTTTTCAAAATTCAGTACACATCTTTGAGTCCAAAAATTGGATTATCTGAAAGTTGACAAATTCAGCATTCGCGTCACCCCTCATCCGGTATACTGGCTCCGCCCACGATCGACACTTTACTCATGATCCATACGAAAAACAAAATACACTTTTCATGACGAATCTTAAAACAGAAAAGTGCTCGAATATGATACCAGAACCATTCCTGAAGTACAATTGTGGAATGAAAAAACGTATGATTATACGAGACAAGGATGAGTGTCGTCCGTTTGTCTACAAATCTACGATTAACGCGTGTAATTAATTATAACGATAAAGTACCCGGGGGTATGAATCTACACGCTTCGATGTGTGTACACGATGCGTATGCTACTATTGTTGTTATATACGTGACGTGTGTATCGGAGTGCAGCGAGGTTTGTTCTTTGTTCGTCGTCCAACGCTGCCTACCCACGCTAAAGAAAGACAAACACCTTTGTTTTTTTCATATTCTCTACAGCCGCCGGTAACACACCCCAGAGATCCGAGTGGCAACAACTTTCCATGCGGCACCAGTAGCGATCATCCCGTATCTAGATCCGCGATTGCGTCCGAGGATTGGGGGAAAAAGAGAGAATAAATAACTTCTAGTAACGAACAAACGCTAGTGATGTGTTATTTCAACCGAAGTTATTTCAAACGCCTCCACGGAGCTGGTAGTCTTGAAATTATTTCAGTCTAGCCCACGTCTCGCTTCGCTCCGATGTGAAAATTAATTTCGGTACTCCAGCCTCGAGTCATTCGATTCCGCGGACATACGCGGCTACAGGGTGTTGGGTGTTAGCATAGCGTCCGCAAAACGTTGCCTGTCTAGAGTCCGTTTCGAAATGGAACGCCCCGTGTGTATTCGCGCGTGTGTATGTAAACCGCGTCGAGAAATTAATATACGACCGAATGAAAAGATGGAGAGAGTCCAAAACACGGTAGAAAAAATGCCATCGAAAAGTCGAAATGTGTTGTTGGCGGTCGCGACACTACAGCAGTCGCGTGCGACAGAGGAGGTACTCTGACGTTACGCAACGCGATTCTCTTCGTCCTATGTGTAGATATCGTTGCGATGCTTTTCAGAAACGCCGAATACCCCCCGTTTCAGTGCTGATTGGGAGACGAGCCAGAGATCTGGAAATTCCAATTACACAATCGTCATCCGATCTAAAGTGTAAGGGACCATAAAACTTAAGGGTCTCCCGTGTAATTCAGGGTTTACGAGCAACAAAACTGAATATTGTTCGTGTTTCGCGATCCACTTGGCCCGTGATTGATTGAAAAATGACGAGAAGAGCGAGTCGAACGTGATTTTTGGTAACGTTTGCTCGTGCACAGACGATGAGAGGCAGAGGAAATTACGAAAAGTCGAGGTTAGAAAGACGATGCAGGCAGAGAGGCAGGAGAGTTCTCTCTGTCTCTCTATACACTTTCCTCACTCGAAGAGCCAATCCTGACTAATTGGAGACCATAGGTAATTACGCGCAATTAGGATCGAGTAAAACTATATAGTATGCCGCCGCCTCTTCCTCTGCTCAGCTCTGTGCGTGAGTCTGTATATACACGGCTCCTCACAAATTGGAGATGGCTGAGGGAGAGAGAGACGAGTGGAGAAAATGAAGGAGGGAAAGGACGTCGCGTCGGCAGAGCCCTGGAGCAGGTACACAAATTATGTGGCGACGAAAAAACAACGGATGAACAGCAATTAAATAATACTCCTTTGCCACATAGTATCAAGCCAAGGCCTAGTTCCCCCATCCCTGCCCCCCCCCCCCTCTGTCCCTCCATATATCTACAGGGTGTGAGCGTTAGATTGAAAAATGGCCGAACGACGAACGACAAAAGAAGATCAAATAAATAAATACGACATGGTTCGATTATCTACGAGAAATTCATTTCCGAACGACCGAGGAATCGATTAAACGAACTTTACTGCTATCCGTTGCGGCGGAGGGTGACTCTGTAGGTGGGCTGCGACACGTGAGCCGGGGACAAGCCTTTCAAAGTGTCTGACGACGCAGACATATTCCGTTACGAGGTTAGTTAGATTATTGTATTACAACTCAGAGTTACTTGTCATCCGTATTCCTGTCTCGCACCGAACAAATATGGATCCACAACTGCATCAGGCCAGAGAAGGAGGTTGCAAAAGCTTCGCAAAACTGGGCAAAGACGGAAAAAAACTAGCGAACGATTTCGTACGAACTAGAAATTATTCGACGTGATGATGCATTGTTCACGAATCAGAATAGTGCGAGACGATGAGAAGTCGTGCGAAGAGGGGATGAAGGAGAGTGAGATAGATAGATAGACCAGAGGGCTCTAGATGGAACAGCAGAAACAAGTACGAATGACCAGGGGCTGGATTCGTTGACTTGAGAAACAACGAGAAGATGATGGAGAATCATTGGAGGCAAATTTTCGAATTGGGAAGGAAACGCCAGATGAGACACCCTGTATCATCATCGAAATGCTGAAACAGTGTAAAACAAGACTGTGGTTTTTGGTAGTGGCGCGCGATGCATTAGAGCAACCCGACTCATTACGGCTGGCACAATTAAGGCCCAATTTCAGGCATAATGGCCGCCAATCTAGCAACAAAAACCTCGAAAAGGTCTCTCGTGTACACGGGATGCAGGGGGGGAGGAGATCGAGCTGCCTCCGAAGAGTCGAATTCTAGAGACGATCGCGAGTTCGTGTGCGCGTGTGTGTGTCTGCGTGTGCGGACGTGTTCGTGTTTGGCCGTATTCATAGCCGCCATGTAATAACTAATAACCTCCCAAATTCATAGGTTGTGGTCTTTAAGAGTCCGAAGAACCGAACGACCAAGTCTCGAGGCTGATTTCCACGCTTTGCCGTACCCCTATCTACACTCTCCCCCCAAAATCTCCACGGTCACAGTCTCCATTTTCCTTTTTCCACGTGGTCATTCGGCTCTGCGAATCTCACGATCACTCCGTAGAACCATGCACGATCATCGGATCAACTTTTCAGAATTTAGCGAGACGTGGCCCTCGCTACTGCAAGGCTGCGTCACACGATGCGAATAGTATGGCGCTCGCGAGGGGAGCAGAGTCATCGGTAGACGAGGACTTTCGATGCGGTACGTGGACCCGCTCTATCAGGTTCTATCTCTCGCTTCCAATATTCTCCACGGTTCATTGTGAACACGGTAAATGGCAGTGCAACGGTCATTGGTGGAGGACAATAGAACGGGGGTCGATCGGGGGTCGATCGGGGATGGCAAAACCTCTCGTTGTACATTTGATTTTTGCATGCCAATTTCACGATGCATTGTACCACTAGACAATGTCTCGATAATTACGCTAAACGCGGAACTCGCGTCGATGCATCCACGTTTTTACAACTGCAGACCCATCCCAATCATCTCTCGCGACCGTTCGCGATAGAAATTACTCCCATTCTCGATACTTAGCTGTCAAAATCATGACGGTATCGCGTCTACAAAAGTAATCGTGGAACCCCGTTTGTCCCACTGCACAATCCAACCTTTATAACTCGCAGTGTTCCGAACTACAGATCACAGATCTGGTCAGACCAGAGGGGTAGCCTCGGTGACTCTCAGGGGTACTGTCGATGCAATCCTACTATTCGGCTCGCTATACTCGCAGACCGCCAGTGAGCCGAGCCACGAACTCGTGCGATGTAGGAAAAGACTGTCTCGAGTCAGCGTGGAAGTGTAATATACCCCGAGCATGCGTCGGCCGCTAAGCGAATCTTAAGCGGTCATTTAGTATGCATCGAAATGCCAAAGCGCCAGGCACACCAGTGCCCTTGGACCTTTGAGAAGTGGCAGGAGTTTGAGGTGGTTTAAAATAAAGTAACCTCAGTTTCCTGAGTGATTTTGCGTCGCCCGCGGGCGCCTTTTTTCCACCTTTCTTTTTGGGTTCGCACGGCTCTTACGGAAAAAATTGGCACTCGCCATGAAAGGTACGGAACAGAGGGCAGATAACTCCTGTTAAGTAAAGAGTTCGTTGACTAACGATTAAACCGTTTCTTTTATTGGAACATGCATCGAAATGCCAGCCTCTCGATTCTCAATGTGGTCCTGCATATACAAGTGCTTACGAAGCATGCATAGAACTACGGTGACACACGCGCGAGGAAGCACGCAACGAGCATGGTATTGCCAACAATAGTCTCTCCGAGGTCTCGGAACTCCGTGCTATAGATACGCGAACGGTGATCAATAATTAGTTCAGTTCCCATGCAGAATAATTACCCGCCTATTGGCTATTGACAATAATCAATTGACTCGTAATCCCCCGTTCCGTTCGACCTGAACCTACCTACCCATACCTACCCATGACTATGCGTTCACGCGATTACGTCACATCCTTCCTGCGGATACCGAAAGCCTTGGAGTTTAGTGATCGAGTTTCCAATTGTCGATCCATCGCTTCTCTTCAAAGATCCCCTACGACTTCGCATCACGATCATTGATTTCCAATTCCTCGCTAATGGGACCAGCAAAAATTATCTATCTCCTAGTAGATCCAGTCACTACCAATTCGCGCCAACATCACCAACAACCTCGTTAAAAAAAGAAGAAAAAACGAGCCCAGCTGGAGTGTTTCTAGAACTCTGACCCAATTTTCCGTTAAATTCACCGTTTCCGATTCACATGACCATGCAATCGTTGATCATGAATTCCAGAAGAGGAAGAAATTTGAGGAGATTTAGAAGTGGCATAGATACTATCGTCGTTTCCGTCTTAATCGAAAGATCGCACGGCGGGATATTCGTTATCGTTGATGTGGCGTGAAGAACAGCTGCGTCACGCCTTCCTCAAAGCTAGATAGTCGCGTGAACATTTCGATGTAGATATAGATTCGGATTCGGATGTAGGACTGAATCTAGATTCGGATGGGCCCAGTAAGGTGGCCCCTGCCCTGCCGCGGTCACGAGGAGGGGGTGTTAATTAGTGCCACGCCACTTCACACGACTATGAGGATGGACCGTGGTATACTAAAGTAGCAATCTAAGCAATAGATCGAACAATATCCCGAGGACGGTCGCGGTTGCCGACCACGTTAGCGATCGGGTAAATACATGAGGGCTCTAAATACTTTTCTCGCGTTGCGCCATGCTTCTATAATTAGTGCTCCGGAGTAGACTTTTATTTTTATTTAAACTTGAGCGTCCTTGCGGGAGATTGGAGGTGCAACTCGAGTACCGCGTCCCACACGATCTCTGTCTTTTCGTCACGCGCTCCTTCCAATCTCTCATCCAACACGGTTACAAATTAGAACCGTTCGATTCGTATCCGTGTATCATACGTAACGATACGCGAAAAAGACTTGAAATCCATCGTACCTCGTCCAATTAAGCACGAGGATATCCTTCCGACGAGGCATCAGTAATTTTGCATCTCTCGAGTCCTGAAAACTCGAAGGCCTCGTCGGAGTAAGTTACGTTTTTGTTGTCGTAACTTGAGGAATTGAAAAGAAACTGATTCGAAACGAGAGTTTCGAATCTGGATTGCGTCTTCTTGCTTGGCACAGCCGGGAGTGGCGCCGAATATAATTGTTGGTTTTATTGTAAATATACGCGTATGACTATATACTACAGCCTGCGGTTTTCTCATCGCCAGCCTATTTTTTCATCTAGTTTCGCCCTTGCAAAGTCCTCGGGAGCATGAGTGGGGGGAGAGGAGTTGCGTCGCCGCAGCACTCGCTACTAATTCATTGTCGGACGCTTTTTAAAAAACAAACGTATAAATATAAAAGAAAACACCCAGCGACCGATTCTTCGCGCAACGATATCACAACGCGCATGTACGTATGGGTGAAGCGTCGTTCTGTGACCGAGAAGAAATTAATTCTCGCGCCCACGTATAACCGGAGAAAAGTATCTCGCTTTCGCGCCCCTCGCTCCCCATCTCTCTTGCTCGCTTTATTTCTCATTCTCTGCATCCTCTGATCTCGTACGAAAATACCTACACGGACGCAAGTCCGTGCACGTGAAGGAGAAGATTTAACTCAACCACACGATCGATATTTTTATAACAGCTGACGCGCCTCCCGATCACGCTTATGTGCACGTACACACGAGTGATAAATCTGATTCTCGGATTTACGTAAATATAACAAATTCGAGTCTTTGCAGAGAGAAGGCCATTCGAATTCCAATTTTCGCTCAGTTCTCTACTTTTTCTGACTTATGTCCCATTTTTCGTACGGTGAAACCACTCCTCGGGAAGCTCGGCTAATTATTTCATACTTAATTTGTCACAATCTGCATCAAGCAGATCCTCCGAATTTGCCATATTAGCAGTCTGGAACTAAACAAATTGCCCGAATTGTATCTACCAGTGAAAAAACTGACGAACAATCCATCCTCTCGATGCTCGCTACGCAGAATTCATACTACATAAAAAATGAATCCAAAAAAAACGTCTCGACTTTTAGTCGTGGAAATGTAATTCTGGTGATTTATTTCCAAGGATGTTTTTTCGGTCGATTTGTGAATCGTTTGCTCGATCTTGATGGACGGATAGTCGATACAAATTTCTGGTCCTTTCCCCCTGACCGTTTTCTTGTTGGACAGAGATTCTTCGCGGCGGAGGCAGGAAGAGGCGAGGAAGAAGGTTCATCTGTACCATAAAACCTACGACGACGACGACGACGATGACTGAGCTGGTTTGTGTGTAACTAAACCTGGTTCAGTTAATTAGAGACGGGTGACCGCGGAACGAAAGACGAAGAGAGGAGCTTGTGTCCGAAGAAGAATTACAGAATAGCCTGCTTCTTACTCGGCCCCTCTTACCTCGGCGCCGGACAATCGCTCTCTCTCATTCGCGCACGCTTGTTTGTGTTTCCCTGTGTTTGTTTAATCAGGCGCGGAGCTCAGTCTTCATTACACGCGCTAATTTATATACCCTGTTCGTCTGCCTCCGCGTCTGGCTCCCTTCGCTTTTCCAGCAGCGAGAAAACCGAAGAGGCGACACATCCTGACTTCGTTGTCGTTGTCCTTCTGTTTCGATTTCTTATCTTCCTCAACTTCTCGCACTCTTCTCCTCCTATATCATCCTAACATTCTGTACCTCCATTCTCTTCGTATGGTGCTTCATTCTCATCCTTCCCGTATCGTTTATCAGTTTTGTCTTCGTCTTCTTCAACGTCCGAAAGATGTTTGCTGTGATCCCCAACGCTAAAGCCTCGGAAGAGTGGATCACCGCGTCAATAAGGTGTTTGTTTAATTTGCGGACTCGATCGCGAGATGTCTCGTCTGTACAGATATATACGCACGCGCATGTAGACACGGATATAGAAATACACGGGACATGTGGCAACGGAAATCCGTTGATTTGGATCGGACATTCTTGATTCCATGTGGTTGGTGTCTTTGAGTTGTCAGTTAACCGTGGAGATTTCGTTATCCGGGCTAGAGAACAAAGAAATGAGGATTCAAGAGTCGGAGGCCAATTGGACTGGTGTAGCTAAATCATGGATAACCCGTGGTTCCTCATCAATTTGGGGCTTTGGGGCATCGAATAACAGGTATATCACGCGTACGGAAAAGCCACAAAAAAACTGAAGATTCTAATGAAGAAGGAGAAAGTGCAACCAGAAGGAAATTGTCACGTGCGTAAAGGAGCACGGTAAACGGGGGTCATTGTCAGACAACGGGGATGAACGGATGAGAGTAGAAAAAATAAAGATGAAGAGGACAAAGAAAATCCAGAAGACGAACGGGGCAAAGGAGATGACGAGCCAGCTGAAGCTGGAAACTGAAGACAGCATCCTCGCGACGCCTCGACGAAGGAGACCACATCCAGGATCGGGTCCAATATAGCATAATACCAAGGGCTTAGCTGATATTCTCCGGTTTCTATGTTCATTACATTCAGTCGGTCAAGACTCGTCTTCGTTTCCGCGAAACAGTCCAGCAGTTCTGAAAAAGTGTTGGTGTGCGCGGTTCGTCTCCCGGTTCGCGATGTACCTATATCTCGCTGGACCCACGTATATAGATAGGACCCTGTGTTCGTACGTACATACACGGGGAAAAAATAGAGTAAGAGGTCATAGACACAGCGTGGCGTTGGGCTGCGAGTAGCCGTAGGATATAAGTGATTGCGGTGGTGTTGGTGGTCGTCGTGGCAGTGGCCGGTGCTCCTTACGTCCATGCGAAGAGAAGGGTGGCGAGTCTGTTCTTAATTAACGCCCGCCTCTTTTGCTGCAACCCCTATAACCCCTCGCACTACCCCTCGCCAAGCGTCTCGCCGTAGCGAGGCCAGTAATGAGGGCGGTTCTCCGCGGTATAAGTTCGTACGTGAGACATATCCAACCTCGTACGTGTTACATCCTTGCACTGTACGTGCGAGCGTGTTGGTGACCCAGATGAGAGAGAAAGAGAGAGAGGGCAAAGCGCGCTCTGCTCTACCTCTACGTCTAGCTAATTCCTTTCTTCCGCGCCCTGACCACCGAACTAACCGTCACGTCGGTTTCTTCATCCCCCCGCAACCTTCCTTTATCGCACCCCTTTGCCCCGTAGCCTCGACCACTTTCGCGTACCTCCAAGACACTCCCCGTCGTCGTCCGATGTCTGCCGGTGCACTCGACGCCTGTTTGCTCCTCGCACTTTCGAGGGTCAAATTGACCCCTCTCTTCCCCTCTCCCGCACTCATCCCCCTTCCACTTGTTTTCCGTCTACCGCTGCTGCGGTAAAACGACGAGGCTGATGCGTTTCTGATCAGCGATACGTCTCAACGGATGCATCCCATTTGCGGTTGTGCCACAGACTTCGGACCTTTCAGCAGCAGCCCACAGCACACATACCGAGACGCCTCGCGTGAGCGAGCGGGCAGTCTCACAAGGCATGAAGATATCGACCGAGCATCCTACCGCTATGTGATTACACTGATTGGCTCGCGCAATGAGTCTCGTCCATCCAGCTTATCCTGTTGGACTAATATATTTTGGCAAAGGCATGCAACGAGCATAACCCAGTGTCATTCGTGTGGCAGCTGAACGTAGCAAAACGATGCAACGATCATACAAATCGAAGGAAAACATCGGTTACAACGAGAGGCTAACTCTTGGAGCGCGACGATTCCAACTCCGGAAGATCGAGTTGAGCCTCGAATCTTCGTCATTGACGTCACGGTTCCGGAAACCGGGCTTTGGCCGTTCAATTCTACTCCCTCAGATTTTCATTAATTAACTATTCGAGACCTCGAGGCACGTTTGGTGAGAATTAAATCTCCGGGTCACGTCTCTGCGTGTACGACTGTACACTCTGTATCCTCGAGTCCGTGTAAAATACTCGTACGGATGTGAGCGTCATGGATGTGAGTGCATATCCTTGGTTCCCAGCCCGTCAGTCACCGGCGCAGGCTGTCACCGCTCCTGTTCCAACTCGTAGTAGCCCCTCCGGTCGTTAGAATTACTTAATTATAATTAATCACGCCCTTGGTCAACGGTTCCTGTCACTACATGCCTCTCCGACATCCACCACCATGCACCCATATCATCACGGCTAGTCAAGTCTCTCTATCTGTACTATCGCTACCTCTCTCAGTTTTTACCGACTTGAAACATTACCGTTGCTATAAACTCAACTTGCATTAACCCAGCGCTAAATTCGCACGCGGGACCTGTTCCAGTTGTGTTTGGAACACGTTTCAGGACATGGATTTGAAGGTATGGGATCTACCCCATTCGGGGTCACCGCTGCACCAAAGGATGGTACATTTCAGCACTATCATCCGTTCCTCGAACTGCTGGTCACATCAGTGCTTCACTGCTAGGCTTCAATGAAACGTGTATCGTGCTGCACGTACCTGTGGACAACCCTACGTCAACCCCAAACAATAGGCAAAAAATTCCCCAACCGTTCATTCGTCGTTGTCTAGCTGTCTGTTGGTTCTGCACGCTGGTACAAGAGTATCTGAGCTTCGAGGGAAGGGTGTCCACCTATGCAAGCAAGTATCACACTCTCTTCGTATACCATCTACTGTGGACTCACGTGCCAAGATACTAGGTACTACCAACGCGACTTTGAAGCATGAAGCGAACGAACAACGGACCCCGTGTTTGATTGTTTCCAACAAGTTTTTCTGTCTTTTGTTTCAGCCAGTTCCCATAGTGGCCGGAACTGGTCATCGCTCGACCCCGAATGGGGGAAAATCATAATGCGCGCGGCCGTTACGCATCGAGTGTAATAACCGAGTAATACTCATAATAACCATACTCGTACGAACAACACCGATAATAACGATGATGAATAACAAATGATCGACAAATAAAAACGAAGGTTCGTTTTGGAACAGGACTAGGATCTGGCGCATTCGTTGTCGTTGCGATTCCTTTGCTACTATCACTTACGTTTCCACATCTCGTCAGGCGTCCTTGAAACGTATGCAATGGAAAGGGGTGGGTACCCTTTTTGCAATGGATATCTACTTTACCGACGATATTCGTAAGATCGTTGAATGTCAGTGGCCTCGAAACGTTGAGGGTGAATCAAGGATCGATTTGGATGGGAACGCTATTCGGGCGAGCAGGACTTGACCGTTGTCGTGGCTCAGGGGGCGGCAGCGGTCAGGTGTCTTCGGGCTCGTGGGGCATGCGGCAACGCGATGCTATATTAAAACCGAGACCGTTCGCGAGAATGAACGCAGAAACGATCGACGGATGGATATAGCCGGATGCCGTGGGGCTCCTTCAGACATCCGCTCCAGAGGTCCCTCGTCTAGCGGGTACTCGGATAACAGCAATTAACCCCCGTTAATAGAGACGATTGTGATTAATTCTTAAACCTTAATGACCAGCTACACTTGTAAATATATACGCCGTAAAAATTAGAGACCATGATTCCTTTATCGTAAGCGGTCACCGTTGGTACCTCGCTGTGGTACCAGAGGAAACGACGAGAAGACAGCCCAGACGCAACGTCTCGCTTCGCTGATCTTTCAACTAGCAATCACTCGGCTTGTGGGACTGGGAATAAGGAACTGACTCCTCCGATCTCTCCCCACCCTCGTCCCCCCAAAACCCCGCTCTCGATCACGTCCTACATCGTCGTAGCCCCCGACATCGAAACCGGGCATACGATCACGCGTGTGAAATCTCGCCTTCATCTCACTGTTCTTTCCTACTTTGTTACACCACAAGCTCGTATCTAATCTTCATTATTTCGAATTACACGCGTACAGTTAACAAGAAATCAGACACCAGGAGAATATAATGGCGTTCTGTGATGCGTAGATCAAAATGCGACCACTTATCACGAGTCATCGTTCAATGAGATAATTACTTTTACAGGATCACAATTTTTCACAACTTCCACATTACAAAAACCCCATGAAAACCCATATCAATCACATTTGTCCACAATTCTGTACAATTCATCAACACACCACATTTTTCCACTGGTTCCACCGTAGAAATTCTCAATGAAATGAAAAATACAATCGAGTTCTATCCATTAACTTATTAAAAATGTAAATGACAAAGTCTCAACTTCCATCGTTCAACTTCCTGATACTTCAGATACTTATCACTCGCTTGAAGGAGCTTTCTTGTATTTTAGAAAATAACATCATAGATATTTTGAGTTTTTGCCGCCATGGAAACGCTTCCGAGGCACTGTATTCCTCGACCCAGCTCGCTTTCATCTCAGACGTATTTTACACGTGAAAATTTTCCCCTTAATCCGTGTTGGTAACAGATGCAAGGCACCGATTTACCCCGTGCACGTATCGCAGCCCGTGTTCATGTAAATAATAATACGCGTGGGAGGTGGAGGGATGGGCGCGGGTGTCGCCAGCGCGTTACACGCGAGGCTCTGCGGTGTAGCAAGAGCAATGAGCTCAGAGCCCGAAATGAACCTCAGCCGCGGCATTTAAAAATAATTCGTAATTATCATTATTATTAATAGTTAGCGCGCTCCGCGACTCGTGCTCGCGCCCGATGCTCCCACCCCCTCGAGCCAACGCCGACTTGAATCTCGACGCTGCTATAATCGCGATCGAAACGCACGACTTTTTTATAATTATTCCACCACCGTGATCGAAAGAACCAGAACAAAAGAGACACGAAGTGCGGCATACAGAGAAACGTGGCATAGAACAACGCGGGCGTTGACCCCCGTCGACGTATCTGTCGATAGTGGTAAACGCATAGAAACTTCCCCGTTCGGCCAGGCTGCAGCTCATGTATACTTAACGAAAATGGGGGAAAATGGGGAAAAATGGGACAACCACGATTCAACGACGAACAAAAACCACCCTAATTAATTATTCATACTCCGATAGATTTCTCTTTTCAACCCACCGCGATTCCCACAGCACGCTTTCACCCCGAATTCAGTTTTTACAAATTGCTCGATATCTTTTTTCTAGACTGGTCGAAAAACCTCTTTGGAAAAATATTCACAGTCTTTCGTTGCTCACCAACTTTTGTATTTATCGTATTTGTATTTTTCAAGTGGGGTATTCGACTTCGGGTCCGAAGAGGGCAAAAGAGGTGGGAGAAGATACGAGGAGGGTCGATTTTCGCGGTCATTTTCACAGTGAAGTTTTTTGAAGACAGAAGTATTCGTGAAACGATGAAGAAGGTGACAAAGTAGTCTTTGATTCATTTTCTCTATCGCAGATGCTGCCATCTGTTGTCGATAATTGTACGGGGGGGGGGGGGGGGGGGCACGTGACCGTTGTTCCCGCGACTAGGTTATCGCAGAGATCGACGAAGAATGAGTAAGATTCGTGGAGAATTATAACGCGGATTCGCCAAGGGCAGTGGAAACGAATGAAAGAAGAAGAAGATGGGAATGACGACGTTTTTTAGAGATCTCTGCCGTCTTTGTCCGTCATTCCCGACGGAAAGTTCATCTCGGTGTTGGATCGCGTGGCAGGGGTCGGGGGTAAGGTTATACATCGCGAGATATCGCCAACTAATCCTAGAGGCGCGGTTATACGCTCGCCTCGACGAGAGTTCCCTTCGTGTTTTTTTCCATCGAGTTTGCTCGTCGAAGTATCGATTGGTTCGTATAATAATTACCTCTCCTACATTAGTAGGGGCGCCCGCCGGTCTTTTCCCTTCCGCCGTCGCGCCGCACTGTGTCCTATTAGACTAGGGGTCCTATTAGACTAGGGAGCGCGAGGATAGCGAGAAAGAGACGGCGAGTACGAGAAATCATGAGAGCGAGCAAGAGAGAGAGAGAGAGAGAGAGAGAGAGAGAGAGAGAGAGAGAGAGAGAGAGAGAGAGAGAGAGAGAGAGAGAGAGAGAGAGAGAGAGAGAGAGAGAGAGAGAGAGAGAGAGGAGAGAGAGAGAGAGAGAGAAGAGAGAGAGAGAGAGAGAGAGAGAGAGAGAGAGAGAGAGAGAGAGAGAGAGAGAGAGAGAGAGAGAGAGAGAGAGAGAGAGAGAGAGAGAGAGAGAGAGAGAGAGAGAGAGAGAGAGAGAGAGAGAGAGAGAGAGAGAGAGAGAGAGAGAGAGAGAGAGAGAGAGAGAGAGAGAGAGAGAGAGAAAGAGAGAGAGGAGCTCGGATATAGCAGCGCGGCGAGAAACAAAACGATAGCGAGAAAGAGAGAGAAACGGGCAAGTGCACGCGGGGGTGGACGAGCGCGGAAGGTCTCAGCTGCCCCGTAAACTCAGCTCTAAGCTGCCCTCCTTAATTAATTATTTAACCACGCCAGAAATAAATATTCATACGTTTTCAACGGCATATACCTGTCCTCGATGCGTTTCACGTGTTATATTTACTTCCTACTTAGTATTGCCATCAGCGGACCGACGTCGACGTAGGAGCATAGCATTTATCCGCATACTGTTCCAACAAACGAGTCTGAAAGAAATCATCGATCGGAAAACCAAATGTCCATTTATCGACTCGTTGATCCGGTAAATAATTAAACTTTGCATACATTTCTCACATCCGTTGCTAATTTTCTATAAACCTTTCGAGTACGCGACGGGTCATTTTGACCCTGTCGTCGACTATGACCAAAAATAGCGTTCAGGCGTTAAAAAAAACGGGCGGTAATGTGCTCTCTCAGGCTTTACGATTTCATTGCTGAAATATAGTTTTTTTCAAATTTTGTGCGAATTTTTTGAGTGTGTTCGTGACCTTGAAGACACTTCTTATACTTGAACGGTACATCAACGTTATTACTAAGCTATACCTGTGATTTTTCTTAAGTAAAATGTTCAATAGTTTCGAAGTTATAGACGGTCTAAAAGCGGAGTGGCTAATGATGATAAATTCGAATGGAACTCCATTCATTGTAGCGCAGAAATGAGTAAATGCAACATAATTTTCAGCTGTAATAACGAAATTGAATGGAAATCAGTGGAAAGCAAATCCATGGTGACATTGAAGGAAGCAAGTAAAAGTAAGGAATTTTATTAGACATTAGGCGAGGGGTTCCAATATTGCTGATATGAACCAGATTTTGTGGAGAATCTGAAGGAAGACAGCGTCGCGTTGGAGATGGGCATGCAGCGTATGAGAATCGAGTCCCGGCGCGGGGGCTGAGAAAAAAGGGGGGAAGTCGAACTCTGGTTGCGAGTGGGTGAGTGGGCGTTGGGTGGTGGCAGTCCTCGGGTATTTCTGTATCTAATTATAATCGTAGGTAAGGGGAACGAACGAGAGAGGGAAGAGACGGCGCGCGAGGGAGAGGTGGGTGGGGGAGGTAGATCGACTAAAATTAGACCATATAGCCCAAGCTGCGCTATTTTATATATTTTCTCTCCCTTTCCATCTCAATTACCAGCCATGCGCTCCGTCTTCGTACCGTTTCGGTGTGCGTAGAGCGCCTCTCGGCTCAACATCCGCGAACCAACCTCGGCCGACACCCACGACGTTCATCCGCACCTCGAGTCACACGTCGAACCATTCGCGCCTGTTTGCTTTCATCCCGAGATTCTCGAAATGGCGAATGGCCTCAGCGAACAGAAGAATCAAATGCGAGAAATAAGGCGAATAACAGCGTGAATCGATGCAGTAAACTGAACAAGGGTTGAAGAGGGTGAAACTATTAGATTCCGTGGGTCTCTGGTCGGTTGGATCATTCTCGTGACTCGATATCCAAAAAAAAGACAAAATCCAGCCCCGAATTTAAACGCAACAAGGAAACGCGAACGCCAAAAGAGGGCGAGCTAAAGGGTGGAAGACCGAGATTTGGAAGGAGGGAGAAAGATGGATAGACTAATTCGAAGGAAATGATTAAAAAAAAGTTGGAAAAGAATGACAGCTTGTGATTAGGCGGGCAGGAATAATAATCAGGATAATGACAGGTTTACACCCCTGTTGCTGGGCACGAATCGGGGGAGGGTAGGGTTGATGTTGGGTTAATTGTTCCGTGGCGTGTGGCGTGTCGAACGGAGCGCGACTAAAGTCTGCTACGTTTGCGTCTGCATGGCACACGCAAATGTCACTGCAAGGCACCATAGGCAAACCACGATTCGATGGTAAGTGATCCTCGATTAGCGGCTGTGAAGACCTTCAAGATGCTGAAAACTTTGCTCGCGCGCTTCCCCTTCGACTTGGTGTCTTCCTTTCGTTGCTGTTCCGATACTATCCTTCCTGACCGCAAAATAGCATATCTACTTCCTTGCTAATGAAGCATTTCTACATCTTACGTACTATACACTCTCAGTTTCGCTGTGACTCCAACTCCTCGTATTCTACTTCTACTGTAATCCTTCAAATTTTCTTCGATCTTGGTATGCCTACTTCCTATCGACTTAGCACAACTTGTAACAATTTCGCATAAGCGCGATGCGAGTGCTACACATCACGCAGGATTTACATTGTAGTCGCAATACTACCGGTATCTTCAGTGAGTATGTCTCTGACTCTTCTCTTTCCTTCTACTGTCTCTCTTCTCTCTCTAATTTACATTTGCTGTGATCCCTCTCTTTCTACTATACTACCATCCACTCCTACTGTAATATTTGTTTCTCTCTGCTGTAGCTTTGCAACTCATCCATACTAGTCTCGCTTCGTACTGCAGTCCTATACCGTCTTGGCTGTACAAGTATCAGCATCGCGCATTGTGGTGGCTGCTCTGAATTTTGATGTAGGTCTACTACTAGTGCTAATCTGCTGTAGCTCTTCCATTGTTTTTCCAATGTAATCCTACTGGCATATCCCTTTGCTCCGAAGAATATATCCCAGTCTCTTCGTCCCATGTAAATACTTCCACTTCTCATCTGCTGTGGGCTGCTGTCATCGTAGGTTTCATCTGCTTCGCTCCTATCATCCTCTTTTGCTTGGGTTTCCTACAATTCCTCGAGCTTGTGACGCGTTTTTTCCGCTTCTCGTAGTCCGTAGTCTCTCTTCCTACCCGCTAACCCCCTATATTCATCCATTATTCTTGTAGATCGTGGTCTCTTCACTTCGCTGTGGCTCTTCTGTTTCCGCATTCTCGTCATCCTAGTCTTCTCACTTCATTCTACGGTAGTCTGAGGGTTCTTCGCAAACTGCAATCTGTATGTCTAGAGTCTGCGTTAAACGAATCGGTTGTTATTTTTCCCCACACTTTTTGAGTCCAAGTAAATCAATCAGATCCAAGTGAACTACGCAATCCGCAAAGCTTGGAGCCAGAGTCTAACCAGATCGGAGCGGAATGCGAGACTGTAATGGAAGCCCCTTCCATCGGAACAAAGTCATCCTAATTTCCAACTTGTAAACAACGTTCTATAAATAATTGATAGTTAGAAAAGCTCTGGATTCTCTTGCCACACGCGAGTCCCCGAAGGCAAGTTTCTACTGCAGATATCGAAGCCTATTACAATATGGAAAACCAATCAAAATCTCGGCCACTCGAAATAGAGTTCAAGGGTTAAATTCCAACCCTCGTAGTCGAGGGAGGAAACATCCAGTAGAAAAGTTACCGCCGTCGTCGCAAATGAATTCCTGATTTCGTCAAGTGTAACTAGTGCTACCGGTCATAAGGACATCGTTAAGATTATATTTAGACGTCATAAACGAAGATATGCGCCTGTTGGAGCCAACTCGCTGGTGTTATCCGTTAAAAAGCGAGGAGGATGCCAGTAACTCGTCACGATCTCGACGATCTTCACATTTTGCGCGACGATATCTCAATTTCTTCCGACCCTTAACGATCCCAAACCACTTGCCCCCCACGTCCAGCTCCGCTTACAAGTTTAGCATACGTTTCACAAAATCGTGACGTATTCGCTGATGAACCCAACGCATCGCAACGATTCAGAAGTAGAAAAAATTCTAAAACATCCCTCAACCCCTAATTTACCCATTTAATCTGAAAAAACGTATTAATCACAGAATATTCGATGGTAGATTGAATTTCCAGATTCTTAGAATATTGTCACCTTGTGATACGTATTTCTCAACGGCTAGACATCTTCAACATTTTCAACGCGACTAACAATAGTACTCTGCGAAGGACGTTCATTTCAATCAGTTCATACTCACTACAAGTTATTGGGGTCAACGGTTATGTTTTTTACAAAGGATGGACAACCACCAAACGAGTCGATCGTTATCTCGCGTTACATTTTGGAAAGATTTTGGAGTTTACCTGGCAAAAAATTAACGAGGTACCAGGGTGATTCATTTCGTTGGAGTGACGAACGTTTAGGAGGTTAATACGACGAAAAGCAGAGGGGCAGGGGATTTGTCAGAGATGAGGAGTTTCAGTGGGGGTGGTTGGACGGTCTCGCGTAAATGGTCGAAGGGTGGGTTGAACGTGCAAATTTTGAGATTGGACGAGGGGTGGGATTACGGTATGCAAAGCGGGCGTCGTGGTTCGCTCCGGTCCTGCGCATCGTGAAAAGGGTAGGTTCCTAGGTCGCAGTAACGAGACGACGTCGACGCAACGACAATTAAGTCCTCGCTCACCTCTCCTGTCGCCTCTGGTCGCGGCCGGGTCTATCCTTCTCTGCTCCCCTCGATCCTCGATCGAACGTGGACACACCAAGTACCACAACAACAACAACACGCGTCACTGTAACACCGTTCGAGCACACGCGACTGCGTTTGCGTCATCCTACAGCAAATGATCATTCGTCATTTCCACTTCGAATCTCCCATGCTCCGCGAGTTTGGTATCTCTTGTCAAAAGCCGCAATTCCCCAGCTTTTCCGCACCTCTCAACGATGAAATTATCTTTCAATTTCCTCTCTGTCCTCCAACATTGTTACCCTTCCTCCTGCGACCTCTTTGCCCTCTTGTTCTTCTTCTTCAAAGTAGAAATCGCCTGCTCGTGGCGAACGGTAGAATGAAAGGGAGAATGGAGATAAGGAGGGAGAGAACGGAGACAGGGAGGGAGAGCCAGAGGATAGGATGTGCCTCAGCGGGGCAACGTGGCGTCAGGATCACGTACCTCGTGCCAAAACAACACTCGCGTAAAATTGGACCTCGCGGTGGTCGGACAGAGAGGTAGAATGAGAGGGAGAGATAGAGAGAGAGAGACAGAGAGTCAGTGAGAAATAGTGGCCGCGGGAGGGGGTGCCGCGCGTCCTCGTCCCCTGTCGCTTGTGAGGAAACAGAAAGAACCTCGGCAAGATCCTCGGACTCGCTTCTAATTCGTTTACTTATTGTTTTTTTTTTCTCGTGCCGACAACTCTTACGAATATTTTGCAAACGTACCCTCGACACGTATTTCCGAGGAGAAACGCGGAAAGGAGAAAATGGCTGCTTGCCACTCCGCCGCGCCTCGACTACTGACTTGCCTCCCTCGTTTCGCCTGGCTATCCCACAGACACGCGCGCGCCACGCATGCTACGTGTCGAACGCACACGAGACGAAACCTTCACCCACACACGCTACCCCGCGCACGTGTTCGCGCGCAGAACAGCTGACTGACTCTCTCTCTCTCTCTCACTACTTCTGACACTGCCATGCCGCAGCAACGGGCGTCGCGACGCATCTCGCGTGCGCTATTCGAATTTCGAACGCGAGGGCGCCAACTCGTTCGTCGTTTTTTTTTTTCAACTCCACTCGAATGCATAAGTGAAACGAGCTTTCGGCAGGTAGAAAATCCATGCGAAAGTCTTACCACGTTTCTCGTATTGTATTATTCGTTGTTCGTTCAAAAAACTAAGCACAAATTGTCACAATTACCATTTTGCGTTGATGAGATGTTCAATCGAGCCAAATTTCGATGTTTCAGCCTCCCAAAAGCTTCTAGAACTCATGACACATTTTTCGTCATGTGCTTGATGCACCACGAAACTGTGGAGACAACTAGCAGTAGACTCGATGTGTAGGTATATGAAAATCCGCTTGGTCTACCTGGACACACCAGGTAAACTGCAAGAAAATTCGTAAAAAGAGTGTTTGATTCACGAAATAATGGTAACAATAACCATTCGAAAGCTGAGTTGATATAGACTTGAGAAAAAAAGGCAGATTGACACGGGGGCAGACAACCCCGAAGTTGCATTTTGAAAAATAGCGTGAGATGGAGAGAAAATAGTGTAATGATTCTGCCTCTCGTTTAAATTGTTACAATGGTTGATTAGTAGCAAGATTTCTGTGATTCTTGAATCCGCGTAGAAATAAATGACGCTGAAAAATCGTGAGCAACAAATAGAGCTGCAGGAGAAATGGGAAAAAAATCTTTCTTGGTCAATTATTCGGATGTTTGTTGATTTAGTTGAAAGCCAAGCGGAGAATGTAAGCTGTTCGGAGGTGGAAACGGAGATTTGCTGGCAAATTGAAGGTCGGCGAATCTTTCCCGTATCAGAGAACAATATCTACGAGGAGATCCTGAAGAGACGAGGACTGAGAAAGCTAGAAGTGACACCGGTTGCTCTGGGACTACCACATCGACGTGGTGGGATGCGAAAAGAAAAACAAGAGAGTCAAACGGTACGAGGCGGTTCAGAGTGTATTCGATACAGTAAAACCGAGCGTATTTTGTGGACACCTCCATTTTTTCCTAGCCATGCCAAAAAATTATTTTTGATTTACACTGGCGGAATTCTTGTCAGATGATCCATACAATTTTGGTACCCAACTTTGATTACGTAATCGCCGTGAAAAAAAATTATTCTCAGCCTGAAAATCGGAGAACGGAACGAATATTTTTGGGCAATCGAGAATTGGATGAGACCGTTTTGGAAAAATCGATGGAAAGAAAGCAGTAGTGCGAGGATGACGCGATCGACACCAATTGCGTTGTACGATACGTGTGTACGTCCCGTCATGTTACGAGTTCGCCTGACCCGATCAATCACCTGCCAATAATAATTTCTGTACCCACTTTAATTGGCTGACAATTACGATCCGTCGCCACTAGCGCGTCATTTCGTTACCAAGTTTAATCAGACACGCGCCAATCAACGCGATTATACCGAAGTATCGTTCGTCGGAGCAGTAGTAGACTTCGAATTCGCCGATTAGATCAGGCTAGCCGACGTAAAACGGCCGCCGCGAAGGGGGTGCAAGGTCAAGAAGGGTGGAAAAACGAAGGAACTTGCACTAGTTTCCGCTCAGCGTCGCTACTGTCGTCTCGCAACTATCATGGCTGCCGTGACGGCACGCGTCGCTCGTAATCAATATGCTCTACATATTTTCACGGACTCTCCGCTCTTCGTTTCCCTTCGATTACGTTTCTCCATCCCAAAACTTCGTCACATCGGTCTTCGTCGAAAGAAAAATTATTTTTCAAAAAATTCCAAAATCGGATTTCTCTCCAAATTTCCGTCGGATTTTGTGGCGTTAAGAGTTTGAGCCAATATTTGAAAAAAACTATTTTCCGGCATTTATTTAGAAAAAACAAAGAAAAACGTGAAAATAGTCGACACATTCGGCGAGTCATTTTTCACAAGATGATGAAACCACGGAAAAAACGATCGTCGAATGTTTTATCAACTACCAGCACTCGAAAGAAGCTTCCTTTTCGAAAATTCTCCTGCACAGAAAAACCTGCGATGTCCCCGGAATATTTTATATTCCAATCGACGCAGCATAACCTCTGTCGCAACTCCTCCAATCTTGAGATTCAAAAAACGTGGAAAATTCTGGCAAATGAATAATTGTGACCAATCAAAGTCCGGTTTTCCGGATTTCCCTCAGCGAATTGGGCAATTTTTGAATTACGCGGGAAAATTGGGACGAATTAGAACAACATTCTGTAAATTGAGTCGTTTTAGGCTCGACCAGATTTGTTTGGAAATTGGTGTATACGTGTGCCAAATGCGAAGCGTTACGAAATGAATTTTGTTATCACGCGCAGGAAGAAGCGAAGAAACAAGAAAAAATCTGACGGCCAGTTTTAATTAAAGAACTTGAGGCGTCAGCTGCTACTTGCGCGATCGGACGGTCCGACGGTCAATTCTCTTATTTTAGACCGTCGTGTTCAACGGGCACCCACTCGGACACGTATCTACGGTCACGATTAACGCTGTTCGACCGTAGCAAACGCTTTTTCGAAGAACAGATACGAAGGAATCAGAAACAATCGAGCGTTTTTTCCCGAAACTGATTTCCTCCAATTTTACGCTAGCACCACAATCGTACGAACATTCATACGTGCCTGCATCAATAGCCATAGACACGGAAACAACGGTGAACCCCGTGATTTTTCCCATCGAATTTCACAAAATGCCAATTTTGCTGTGTGAAACTGAAAATTCGTCGGGTAAAAAACTACGCCACAAAAAAAAATGTTGTCAAATTTAGCTTTTTTACTGTGTAGACGTAGTACGTTTCAGTAGCAATCCCTGAAATTACCGTCCAACGGCCATTTATTTCGAATTTTTTACACGCGACATCGCGTATCTCGTGATCGTCAAGGTCAAATCGACGCCTGTGATAAAAAATAGAAAAAAATACGCGGAAGTATCAACAGCGCGCAAATCGAGGGTAACGATTTCGATTTCATCGAGAACTCTGTGACAAATCGTGTTGGTTTTCTCGGTCCCACGATGTTTCCGCCCTCGACGAGCGAAAAAAACACGAGCAAGCATCGTTGCGTGGCGCGAAGCCAAAGCTCTTCGGTAGTATCCGCACGAAGAGAGACCTTTAATCGTACGTGTCTCTCAAACTCTTCTCGGATCCTTTTCCCGTTTCGTGGATCATTAGACGAACTAATTGCCACGATCGTCCTTCGTTCGTCACATTTTTTCGAATGAATTTTCGTATCTCTAGATTCCAAAGATGTTCAAGGTCAAATCAAATCGAATAAGTCTATTTCTCAGCTCTTGTCGTTCGTCATAATCACGTATAATTGCTCGTTTCTGACTGAAAACAAAGTCGAAAGTTTTGAATTCTTTCGCCGAGCGTCGACGTTCCTTTGTTTTTTCCTCCTTCGCTTCAATGACCAGCGCCGTCCAATTATCCCTCCTTTCTTTTGTCTCGTTCTACATTTTTTTTCATGCCTCAATCAAGTTTTCATCGTTGAACGAGCACGGAACTGATTACTCCGAATAATCCTTTGTTGGAACATCAAATTCGCGTTTGTCCGAGAAACGGACGTTTGGTTAACCGCACAGCGACTTCTTTTAATAATAAGCAGCAATTGTATTACACTTCTTCTCAAAGCTGTCCATCCTCGGTCACGATTTTTCGTGGATTCGGCCTCTTCCAACTTTTTCTACCGAATGCTCGCGTTGTCACGCGCCCGCGGGGCTGGAGGGGCACGGATGGGAAGCGCGCGAACGGAGGATGTGATTCCGGCGCGAGACGAAGAGTCGATCGTAACGCGTCAACGCCTCGCGCCGCTGACCGGAGGGGGACGGAGGAGCAACGAGAGGAACGGAACGAGGACAGAAACCTCGACGCGTTTTTTACAACATCGCGGCTCGCGACAAGCCAGACGTCGACACTCTATAGATAGATTTTTTAATTTTCTAGCCTTCTAGCAGCACTCCTCGGATGACTCTGGTTCGTTGGAAGACACGTGTATCGAGGTATCCGCATTTGCTTTTTTTCCAAGCTCGACTACGTTTGGTCTTTGTAAAGCTTAATAATAATCTGCCCCCACGAATCGTAGATAATAATTGGTTGGAGTGGTTTTGTATGCGAATAGTGTGGGAATCGAAGATTCGAACTATTCTAATGATTCGAACATGTCAAATAGTTTCGAGTATTCAAATAACCAATTTCGTAGTTGAATAATTAATTCTGTTGTTGAACAAATTCTGAGAGCTGATAAAATACTCTTGAGCTGGTGGTACGGAGGTTGAGAACTTTGCAAATGCTGTGAGCAGTCAGACACAGAGGAGACAATAAGTGTTTGCGAGAGACAACGATGAGCAATTATTATTGATGATAGTAGGATCATCGGCACGATGCCGACTGTGAAGAGCACGAGAAACGGTATGTGCCCAACGTATTTGGTAAAAATGAGTGTGACAAGTATTTAGCAGACATGACATGTCGGTGGCATGGCGGTCGGTGGTCCTCTTCGAGCGCGGCGTCCGCTCGGCGTCGGAGCCCCACGCCACACCGATGCTCCGCGGGCACGCGTTAGCCCCTTCGAGCGATCACAGGCGTCCGATGTAACGACTAACCGCGAAGCGGAGACGAAGTTTGTACGACGAGCGGGCACGCGTGAGTTTACAACGCGCAAGTATCGCGGAGAGAGTCCACGAATGCGGGAGATGCGAGCTGCGGGAGAAAAACAGGCGAGTCTCGCGAACGAGAAGCGGTGCCGTGATCTCTCGACGCTGTGACGGACGAGAACCGGAGAACCACGCGAAATGCTTACTCCGTCGCGACCTGCCTGTTTGACGCCTGATACCCACCCGCCCCATCGGCTTGGGTCTACGACGCGTACTCTCGCTCCGAACGGTGCGTGCCCACGCGATCGCGACTTCAGCTCTCGCGACGAGCTGGTCCCGACCTATCACCTCTATCCACCAAAAAAACTTGAAAGTCCGTCGCGATTCAGTCTCGTACGCGCACATTTCGTTCCGTGGGTTCAAACTCGCCGTAACAGCGTCGACCTGCAAATGTTTGCTGAGAAGTTGGGAGTTAGAAACGGATTAGGCGGCCTAACGCTTACATACCGAGACTCCACGCGCGCTATCGAGTTGGACGACTCGCTTGCTCGACGAAGCTGCGTCCAAACGAATTATTTGATTCTCGTCCGGATTAATAACTAGGATCGACGCGAATTTTCGTTGGGATCCAGCATCTGCTAGGATCCATCCTGCATATTAATCGGGATCGACACTTCGACGGTATTTCTAGGCAAGAGCTGTAAGACCCGTACGAGAATAACAAATATGCCAATGAACGTTAGTCACAGGCACCGCCATGCCACCTGTACGGTGAAGAAGAGAAGGATGAAAAGAGATAAACATCGGTCGTTTTGCCACGCGTACACCACCATCGTGAGCTAGCAGAACGCCGAAGAAATGAAACGCATGCGAGGCTTACCGGGGCTAGACATGGCTGGTGGCAACGATGCGTTCGCCACTCTCAGTATCGGGGAATCCCAGCTGACTCTACCCGCTGATAACAGAGAGGCCACTTTAAGGAGTAAGTAGTTGCACTCGTCGCGGTGTCTGCTGCGGCGTAGATGCATAGTCCGAGCGACGTGATGATTAGTTAACGAAGCGATCTGTCGCAAAATCACAATCGTCCGAATGTACGTTGTCCGAACTGCGACCCAAATTGTGAGAAGCGAAATAAACTTCGTACGAGGTAAAGCGTGCGCAAGCAAAACAAATAGACTTCGTGCTGCGACAAAACACGCGGGCTCGAAAAACACGGTCGAGAAAAACAATTCCTGCGAATAAATTGATATACAATCGTATAATAAAATTTACACCGTAACAATATGAAACGAATGAATTTATGCGATGGAACATCGCGAAAGACTCGCGAGGAATACGAAAATACATCCAAAACACAGAACGACACGACAAACTCACCTTGGCGAAGATTGAAATGAACGGATGAGGAAATTCGTCGAGACAAATATTCGAACACCGCACGAAAAATTATCTTGGATTAATTTTTCATCATGTAACAATAATTTTCACTATTTTGTTGGATAGCCATTATCATTCACAACGACTTTGACTCTTTCATGCATGGACTTCACAAGTTTCGTTCTGTAAATCGACCACTTATCGATAGTATCGTCCAAGATCTTTGATACCTCACTATGTGTGCACGTTGATCATGTAACTTTAAAATAATTTTGTGTCTTTGCCTTTTCGACCCATTATGATTGCCAATTCAATGCGAACTGCTAGTCTACAATTGGCATACGGAGCGTCCGAATGTAAACAACATCGATCTGCTTTGTTTCCATTCTGAAACGCTAATTCTAGTTCAATAAGGGATTACCATTGCCGTCAACTCTTCATGCTTTCGAGTTCAAACTACGATAACAACACGAGATTCGTCAACATTCATGTAACTAACGCGTGTTTCCACCGTCACTCGATTATACCTATTTCACTATCAATTATTTCCACGTTGTGGCACTTCTTCGCGTGTCACGTTATCACGTTATCGCGTTATCAATTATTCGCAAACTTAGCTCGATCAACCATCGAGCATTCGCAACTACAAGCTTCGTCTCGTGTCTCATCCTCGCTGAATGAACATTCTGAAACGTTATCTTTCACTATATAAACATGGGTAGTCAACTATCGGTGAAACTTCCGTTTAGGGGGCCACCTCCGATCGCCTTCGGACTAAATGCCTTCGACGCGTTTTCGCACGGGGCACAACTTTTCCACGAGACAAAATTGGCAGTCTCGTCGACGAACGGAGATATTCAATTTTAAAGATATTATAAACGCATGGTCTGTATCTGCATGTGTGTGTGAGCGTCTGGTTACTTTTCGTATGTTGCTCGTGAAGGTCATGTTGATTCTTGCTATGCCACACCATACCACAGTAAACTACACTACACCACACCACATCGCACCGCACCACACCACACCACACCACACCACACCACACCACACCACACTACACCACACTACACCACACCACACCACACTACACCACACCACACTACACCACGCTATACCACACTACACCACACCACACTACACCACACCATACCACGCTACACCACACTACGCCACACTACACCACACCACATCACGCTACACCACAGGACACCCCACCACACCACACCACACCACACTACACCACGCTATACCACACTACACCACGCTACACCACACTACGCCACACTACACCACACCACATCACGCTACACCACAGGACACCACAACACAGAATGGTACTGTTACTGATACTGCTGAAAGTGTGGTATGGTGTGATGTAATGTGATGTGGTGTGGTATGGTATGGTATGGTATGATGTGATGTGGTGTGGTGTAGTGTGGTGTGATATGGTATGGTGTGGTGTGGAGTGGTGTAGTGTGGTGTAGTGTGATGCTGGTGGTTACCAGCCCACGTATAGCAAGAAGCAACATTATCTTCCTGTGACTTCGATGCTATGAACATAATATATACAATCCGCAACGAGAAAAGCAACATACGAAAAGTAAGCGCACGCTTACCAATCAATATTGATATATTACATATCAATATTAATATCAATATTCCTTTGGAAAAGAGAAAAGTGCAATGCACACTATATTGATATCAATACTGAGAGCTCACATCTTCAGGGACTTATTCTTATGCCCAAACGAAGCTTTTAAGCTCGTTTGGAAGAAAATAAATAATTGTTTTTCAATCACCCTGACCTCCATCAACATGGTGTTCCCTCTCGATGCAACCTTCTATGTTACGAACGACGAGGTGCACACACGTTGTTCCTCGCTAAGAAGATGAAGGCAGAGAATGGCGATGTCCCAGTCTCAACGAGGATAAAATCATAATAAAGCCAATAATTAAGCGACAATGCATCGCAACCTGGATCTTAGTGTGAGAGCATGCGTGTTCGTTCGTTTGTCGTGTGCTCGGAGTTATACCAAGCGCACGTGGGATAGAGCGGAGCGTTTTCGGTATTGTAGGAAATGGGGGCGGGGGGCAGAATCGTGGGAGAGCGGTTCGGGGGAAACGTACGAAGAGCGTTATAAGAGATCGGAGGGAAACAATAACGAGCAAAGAATCGCACAATGCGGGAATTATTAGCTTTGCGCCGAATTAAAACTCACCCCCAACCCAACCCAATCGCCTTTCCTTTCAGAGATCTTCTCTTTCTCCCTTATTCCCAGCTTCCTTCATTGTTGTACGATCTTCTCCCGCAGCAGTGGACTCCACTACCACCACCGACGCCGCATCTTCTCTCTACCACGTCAAGACGAGTCTCTCGATTTAAGAAGAAGCCCCGGTATTCAGAAACATTCAAGCGCCACAGATCATTAAATTCGGCTTCGCTACTCTTTTTTTTCCTCCACCGAACCGCAAAACGCTCCTCTGGTATTTTGGAGGCTGTCGAGGAAGAAAAAAAGTTTGATAATTTTCTGCATCGCAGAATGTGTTAAGGAGCTAAACCGGTGAGCATGCTCAAAATTTGGCTGATTTTCGGGATTTTTTTTCGGAAGAAAAGTAGTGAACCAAATGTTTTGGAGAATTCGCAAATCGCCACCTTTGAATATGGATATGAAGACCTCATCCTTCAACGAAGTCCTTGTCTACGGATACCCCGACGATTTTTCACTTTCCTTTGAGAGAGAGAAAAGAGAATCGAATTTTTCGAAACACTCTAGTGTCACGCTCGTATAGCCCCTCGAATTGGGATTGAACATTTTGGGAGCGATTGGTGTAGAGAAGAGTGCGGGCGCGTAGGTTACGTGGTTCCGCACTAACTTGGTGTCGTGTCGCACGTGAGGAGCGGCGGGGGCGGAGGGTATAGAAGGGGACGAGCGGCGGCTGCTGCATGTCCCCCGCAATTATAGCAACAATAAAACAATTTTGATAATTATCTCAACTAGTGTATGGGAACACGTCAACGGAGGAGAACCGTTTCGTTCGCGATAGAGACATACGTATGTACCGTACATCGGATAGGTGCGTGCGAAGCAGTGGAGTATAGTACGCGCGTGTGTGTACGGATACGGAAAGGTAGACACGGGTTTGCGTATCAAAGAGACGCAGGAACGAACCGAGGACAATAATGACAATAATTACCATTTATATGCAAGTGGCGTCATTACCTGCACACGAGCAGACATGCATTCAATTTCGTATCTAATTTGAATAATTTAAACAAATCTCGTTTTCCTGTCTTCCTACCTCACCCCCGCGCCTCCGACTGTATCGAAGTATATTTATTGTTCTTCGTGCACGTGTATTTGTATACGCGAGCGTCGTATCTCGCTACCTTCCGCGTATCTCTACTCCAATAATCGAAGTAACGAGCCTCAATTGATGTTTCGAAAAGCATCGCAGCGATGGAAAATGACATGCAATCGAATCTCGAGTTCCCTTGAAAAAGTATCGAGCGAGACGATGGTGATACTTTTCCAGGTTCAAATCCTGCTCTTCCATCAACTAAATTTTGCCTTTTCCATTTCCTCGTATCGTTTCGTTTTTTATTCCTTTTTTTACAACCCTGATCCTGTGAATGATCCGTTTCTGTTTCGTCTAGATATTCATGTCTGGGCGGAGATTTAGAGAGAAAAAAATTGGAAAACAAAATGGAAGGGATTTTTCGTTTTTGTGCCAGGGTATGGGAGGGAAAATGCGGAGGAACGTACGTAACGTAACGACAGTCGAGGACGACGGAACGCGCGACGCGATGTTACTAATCGTGAGCGTTGATTGGCCCTATCAATAATAATTGTAATATTTGCCCTGTAAGTTGGCGCGGTCTATTACCAATTAATTCGGTCGTGCGAAATATGCAGCGCGGTCGGCGAGCCCGAGGTTAGTCTATACATCGCGACAGTCAAGTCGGTCGACATTAAAAGTAATTACGTCGTGATTGACCGGGACTTCTTGGGCGAGGGACGAACGCGCGCAGGGGGGTACAAATCATTCGAGTGACGCACGTAGCTCGTTGCTGACCGCCCAATTACACGATCAGAGCGCGAGGCGTCGGAGACGAAGAGATCTCGAAAGATCTCGAGGGATATGAACAAAAAAAAAATGCGCCCGCTTATGAACCGCGCGCGTATCGTGTGATAAGCAACAAATGAGCCTCCCGAGATTGCGCAAAGTGTACGACCTTACGTTTTCCTACACTCCTCGCAGCTTGTGAACACTCGCGTCGTCGGACCAACTCGAATGATTGAGGGGTTACACTCCGAATTTTTTTTGGAAAAATGGTTGCAGGTGTCGAGCCGTTTTTTTATAGTGAGTAGCAAGATCCATGGATGAATAGATAGATAGATAGATAGATAGATAAATGTAGAGTCAAGTAGAAAAAAGGATGAGCGTTCCAAGAATTTGTTACAGACAAACAAACGAACCAAGCTAATAAAATGTGAGCTCTGTGACTTATAACCGATCATCTCAGATCAAAAAACCAAATGAATTATGTTTGTGTATTTTATAAAATATTATGTTCATCCTATTTTGAAAAAATTGTCGGTGATCGAAAGTGGAAGTCTAAACTTTTGTGAAAAAATCACTTTCTTTTTCTTGATAGAACGAAAAGAAATTCCTCGATTAAGGACTAGCTTCTAACTTTAAGAAAGTATGCAAAATTTCAGGGAAATCGGTCCACTGGTTTTTGAGATATCGTGGTCACCGATTTTGAAAAAGCGGTTTCGCAAAAAACGCGTTTAGATTCTGAAGTTGGGTACATACATAGATGAAGCATGATTCATTGCCTCTAAATTAAACATCGAGCAGTGCGTTTTTCAACACAAGAGTGTTACTGCATGCTAAAGTAACACTTCTCGAATGTTACTCTCAAATCAACCAAAAAAAAATGCGATGAATTTGCACTATGCGTGTGTTGAAGACGCATTTTGTGTTTCACAACTCAACGATTTCCATTTACTTTTGAGGTTAGGTCAATGTCTTGATGTTTGGGATAGATAACCAACACTTCACGTATATTTGCAATGTGTATTTAAGTATATATACTTTTCTGCTGATCAGAGTAGCACATAAAAAATGTTAAAAATGACATTTTTGGCGTGTTACGACTAAAGTGTGTTATTCGACGTGTGTAGGATCCGACGAACCGGTTATAGAGAATTTTAACAATGGTTTGTGTTACTTTTGACCCAGAGCTGTGTGACTCTTAATACACAGTCGCGTTATTTTCCATGTAGAGCTCTTTTGGTGTAACACTACACACGGAGTGTGCTGAAAGAACGCTACTTTTGCGTTGAAAAATCCGTTAACACACATTCTTGTGTTAAATTTGGGGGAAAATTTTTTACCGTGTAATTGTGATTCCGACCGAAGCGCTTGAACTTTTTCTTTGGGATTCGTGGAATGCGCTTGTTGATCTCCTGCCTGGCGAGATATTGAACCGCTGAGAACCGAGCAATTAGCAACGAATGGTACACAGCGATCCGAATCCATTCCAGGTATTGAATTGTGAGAGGAAAATAAAGACAAAGAGTGGGATGCGGAAGGCGATGGAATCTCCTCCCACGTGATAATGAATGGGCGTTGATGCCGATCTCCAGCTCTGGGCGCTACATTTTATGATAAGTTGAATATTGTCCCTCTCACGAGGTGTCGGATTGCCCTCCGTGCAATTCTCCGTCCACCGTTCGCGCTCGTGAGCTTCGTTGTCCGTTTTGCTTGTTGGTCGAGATTGTCCGTTGTTCCTTGGTTGAACGACCCAGCCCCGGATCCGTACGGAGCTACGGAGCTACGGAGCGTCGCGTCCATACCCAACGTCTTCCTCTCCGCGTCCTTGGACCTTTGAACGCGTCTGAACACCGTCAATCCTACGCTCACCCATCAAAATCCAGAACTCAACAGCCAATAAGTTGCGCGAGCATCGGCGATAGTAGTAGTAACTAAGTAGTAGATCTGGAACTCGTATTACCGCGGCGCCGGAACGACGTCCGATCGTAATTGTTGTAGGCATTTCGTGTTTTGGTTGTTTCACGGATATCGAGGTTCCGCGCGTTGGGTCGGATACGCTTAGACGACCGGTAGGTCTTTGGAACGGACAAGAAAAGCAGAGACGTGACGCTTGACCGCAACGCGATCATTATGAAACAAAAGAGCACGATGATAAAGGTGTAGCCGACCTAGAAAAAAAAGCGAATGAACATGGTAAATGCCAATGGGATGAGAGAAACTGTGACGGGTTCTTCATCTACGTCAGTTAGCTCTTGCCTTCAGAGTATACATCTGGACTGAGTTGGCGAGCAGCGCGTCTTGAAGGAGACGGTGATCCCCCAAATTTATACTCAAGGTCTAGAATTACGACGAAGAGAAGCAACGGTATGTAGTTGATGTACCTGATCCTTTTCGCAGCTTTGAAGAAAACCTGCTCAGCAGCAGAATTATGCGATAATAATCTGGTGACGAATAATCTTGGACTTCGGCAGCAAGGTCAACCGATGAGACGGATGCACGGAGCTTGCAGCGATCCACAAAAGCGAATACATTCCGATGATGAAAGATCAATGAGTCTGGAAATGACTCGTAGTCGGAATAAGAAGTCCTGGGAAGTCTTCGGAAGTCGTTTACCGAGGATTTTGGGATCGTTCGCGGGGCCTTGGAGAGAAGAGCATAACGAAACTAAGCTCGCGTTAGTCAATGAACGAAGGTGAAGCAAGAGACGAATGATGGAGTAAAACGTGCGAAGGGCAACAATGAGGATCGCGAAACACGGAAGAAGCGGACGAAGGCATCATCAGGCGGTTTAAGAGGATGTGGTTGCACGCAGCTCGATCGACTTAATTCGCAGCGCTCAAATTTGCTGTTGCCCGCTGTACCTCTTCCGTTATCCTATCCCCGACTCGAGCTCGAGTCTCATCGATTTCTTATAGATATTCACCCCACCCACAAATCGTCGTTTCCATTTCTTCGCGGTGGCACGCATCTCACGGTATCTTGATTCGGTGCCCACTTCCGAGGATAAAAACACTCGGTGTACCTAAATTACGAGGATCATTAAAGAAGACTGCCACCATTGTTTTTTCCACGATCGCCTCGCACCGTGAAGTGAATTTTCGTGAAATGAGAAAGACGGATGGATTAGATTTGTTTAATTGGATGGATTGGGTTCTCGTTTAGAGAAGTAGCTTCCGCGAAGAGGAGCGCGCGGAGTGTACTACCAAATAGCTGTGAGTCGTTGCACGACGCGCAACGACGAGCCACTTCGAATTTAACGTATGAAAAATCCTCAAATAAATCGAATGTCACGAGGAGAAAAGAGCCAGGAGAAGGCTCTTCGAGCAAAGAATACGACTCGCGCGCGCAGGTGATGAAAAACAAAGCACGAGCTATTTTTATCCGAGATTGAGCGACGGATAGTCAGATGTCCTCAGTCAGAGTAAACTTAATTCGGCAATAAAACTACCCGGGCACGTATGTTATTTTATTTAGTTTCCCAAACTGCCACGGCTTAAACGCATCCATAATTACTTGGGGCTACGTGAACTGCTTAACTTATATTGACTTATCCCACTCTACAACGCGGGGCAGGATAACCGTCTAGCTATATTCATGCGTACGACTTTCCTCGGCCCATCCTATTACACCAACAATTGCTGGTAGTCGCACGTACGACAACCCATTACCATTACCTCGCGTTCCTTCCATCTCTTACTTATATTTATCCTTTCCTCCGCATCCTCATCCTCGTCTACCTCGTGACTATCTTCCTCTTCCACTTCATCTTTCATCGCTTTCGCGTTTAATTGCATTTTGTGTCTCCCTCCACGCGATACGGGGTCCACCATCCTCTGCAATCCTTCCTGGTTTCCCTCCACCCTAGTCTTCACAATCCTAGGCTCTTTCTGCAGCATTTGCCTGATGTCCGGTTTTCCTGTAACATCTCTGCTTCCACATCGTCACAACCGCGTTCTTCTTCTTCCTCTGTATCATCACGATTTTTCCGGCCAGCTTCTCTCAGCTTCTTCCCCAATTACACTTCAAGGTCATTCCACGTGCACATTGTTCTTCCCCTTTTCTGCCCGCGCTCCAACACCCTCCCCACGTCGTATCGTCTGCTACCAACTACTTCAGCTGTTAGAGAAACTAACCCGTAGCCCATCTCCAACTTGCCTGTCTCTCCACTCGTTGGTGTTGCATACCTCGATTTTGGATTTTCCTCGCATCGCAAAGATGACCATCGAGCTGCATACCTAGTCGACGGATAGATAGACGCCTTCTTCCCGTAGCTTCAGCTCCATACTTGTACACACAACACGTTTGCTTTATCCCTTTGTTTCGAAGCGTAGTTATACTCACCTCTTTCCAGTTTCTTCCCATAGACAATGCGGTGATTTGGATTTGCACGCGCGGTTACGACTGCAATATATCGGCTTTTGCCTTCACCTATACCATAGGCATAAAAGCGAACTCGAAGCCTTCACACTCCGGTCGAACATACCGTCCCGCGGTTACGATACGCGAGGAGGGGTGCAGCGGAACGGTGTAGGAAAACCACCGCGTTGTCAGCATCGACGGTGGTGGTGGCGTTACACTCGGCGGCAGCAGAAGCACCAGGTATAATAATAGCAGTCGAACACCCATTCCATGCTTGAATTTTTCCACCGCCACACGGAATAAAGGAGGCAGCAGTGAAATGGCGAGGAAGATAATTCCCTGTAAGTGGATAATGCCCGCGCGAGGAGCTTCTAGCCTACGCACCGTGACCTCCTCGTCCTCCTCTTTCACGATCGTCCCTGCCCGAGCAACAACCGCCACCACCACCACCACCTACCATCACCGCCACCCTTCTCCTCCTCCTCCTCCTCCTCCTCCTCCTCCACCTCCTAGTTCTTGGTGTATCGACTCGCGCGACGTGGTGGAATCTTTTGCCAACCCCCTCTCACTCGTAACACAAAACCATTCAACGACTCCGCGACCCGGCAGACTCTCCCTCTGCACCGGATTGTTGTTGTACCTCGAGTAGCGCAAAGAGAGCGACCCGGACGCTCTCCCACCGACCATGAAATCTCCGCATCTTTGCACGCCCGCAACCGTTCCTGCGGATCTTCTCACCGGATCCAAACGAATTATACCGTGGCTCGATTTTGCAGTGCGTGAAATAGATCACAGCTCGTCATCGCCTCATCCCCGCACCGTAAACGAAGACGAAGAAGACCGAGCATTATTCTGAGACAAAAAGGATTTGCATCGTAGCTAATTGCCGCCTTCCGAGTCAAATGCATCGGCGAAGCGACCCGTTCCTCTACAGCTTTCAAAATTAACCGACTCATTCGTTCTCTACCCGATCGTTCGAGCGGAAAATCGCATTAATACGCACGTTCGCGATCAACAAATCCGCCTCTAAGCCCCAATATCCTTCGCGTTAGATCAAACTTTTTCTCCGTGCTGTGGCACTTGGAACATTTTTCATTTCAAACACGCGCAAAAAAGTACGCGAGAAACGGCGTTGCAAATAAATAATTAGGTGAAAAATAGGATTCCATGAAAAATTATTTATTTGTGAAACTCAGAGATGTGTTTTTCGTGCTAAGGGCAGTCAGGAAAGTATGACTCGAGAGAAACGACGGTGGAAGTCCGTTTCACGAATTCTGTCGGTTCGATACGCTTACATTCTCGAGGCAGTTTTTTAGGACGATCGGGAATTCTTGCTATTGACTGAAACATTGGTAACTAGTAAGCAAAACACTAGTTCTTGTCTACCACGCTAGCGATGATTTTTCTCGACCGTTTACGTCGCGTAGAAAACGTTCGAGCATTTAGATGCAGTCATCGACGCTGTACTCGAAGAGAACAGTTCAGAAATATATCTTTTTCCACGTTTTTCACCGCGTTGCGTGGGACCCTGGTCTTCGGGTACATACTCCACTCCTCTATAAGCACCCGACCGATCGTCGCCGCACTCACGTCCGAAGTCGAAGGTGTATAGCACAGTTTTATTACGAGAATCATATGATATTCCAGGCAGAGACCCGGGCGAACAGCGGGCAGCGAGTAACACGCGTTGAATGACAATGATTCCATCCAGAGGCTGGGTAATTGCCAGCTTAGCAATCATTATAACATGATGTTAGGTTCACATCGGTGTGTACACACGACTGGATATTCGTACACGAGCATATCCCAGAAATTTTCAGTCCAATAAGAATCATGGTTGCAGTTTGGTATCCTCAGCCGTTTATTCGCTCTTCATCGGAAGTTGTAATTTCCCAAACGATTTTGAGGAACAGACGTGCTTGCCATTCTTACAATCTCCAATCGAATCCTGTCTCGATTCCACTATTAGTATTCAGTAACTTTGACGCTGAAAGTAACAGTAGCACCGATACCATTTAGGGCCTCTCGCGATAGCTTTATAATTACGCGGGCAAAAAGTCTTTGGTTACACCAGCAGCAGCAGTAGAGGCCAAGCCGCAAAGCCGCGGTCACGCCAGAGCTACCGCGTATAAATTCGTGGGAATAAAACTTTGGATGAAATTATTATCGAGCTGGGAGCTGAGAGATGCACACGTACCTTTGGGTTGTTACGCGCGTACAAGCAGCCAGCGGAGCATAGATCTGATATTGGTTCGTGTTTCGAAGGATTACGTGAAGCTTCGCGGTAATTCAATTTGAAGAAAATCTCGGTGAGACCTCGTCAATCGCGTTGAGAGTCTTAGGAAAATCATAAGAACGAGCTGCGGGGGATTCTCATTCGATTTCGTGGAGGAGTAGTCGATCGAAGTCTTTTCTCACACTCCAGCATTCCGAAAGCAGATCGAGAAGGTCTCCCCACAGATTTTTGGCAGAGCGAAACCGGGTTGGCGGGATGGGAGCAGTTCGAAAATTTGGATGGGTCCAGAGGATCATATAGGTCAGGTGGGTCGCGAAGCTGTAGAAGGGGGTATAGGTAGCCGAGGAATCGAACGAAGAACAGGAGGGCGAAAAGAGAAAAAGGAAAGCTTTCGGTCGATGGTTGATGGTTTACTCGAGCGTTTGCCGGGAACAATGGGTACGGGTCCGGGGAAGGCAAAGACTCGTGTATATTCATAAATTTGATAGCAGTCCGAGGACCGCGGAGCAAGTCTCGAACAAGGTTTACGAACACGGCCTTCTTGCGAGAGGTCGAGGGGTGTGGAGTTCGGAAGACTCTGCGAGCAAGAAGCCGGGAAAAAGAAGGAACGAGCGGAGGATGAGTGGTACGAGAGGATGGAACGTGGGGGGGGGGGGGGGGGGGGGCAAGGTTGAGTCGAAGGTGTGGACGAGAAGAGGAGAACAAAGATCGTGACGAGTACGTGGAGAGGAAGGGCAAACATGGGAAACGATACTGCGAAGCAGATGGCTAGAGATCGGAAGAGAAAACCGAAGATGAGCACGAGCATTCGACGAGGATGAGAAGAGAGCGGCAGACAATGGCGATATCGAGCAAACAGCGAGAGGACCACGATGAGCGAAAGATGAAGAGCGGAGGAGGATCAAAGCGAGATACGGAGTGACGGAGGAGGACAATCAGGCGGCGAAGGCGGGAGATCGGAGCTGCGAAGAGGAGGATGAGGAGGTGTGGAGAACTCCTAATGACGGACCCACGCGTCCACGGGCGAGAGAGGGCTCGCGCGCTAACTAGGGCCGGAACACCTCATCTCCGTATCAGCATTACCTTACGAGCTACCAATACCTGAACGTCGTTGGCTCATATACAGCTGTACACGTACGAATAATATACGAGGATCGAGAAGCGTTTGTCTCGCCCCGAGGGCGAAAGTAACAAACATCGTTCCAACTTTCTCGCTTCTTCGCTCATCGGGTAGGTAGGTACCTCGGCGACGACGCGTCGACGTATTCGTGGTCATTTACTATCCTCGTTGCTCTTGGCCTCTTCAGCACCGCGTTACAGCTAGGGTCCCTCGCTGTATGATTTACCTCGCAGCTAAC
>OZ018308.1:21288883-21361222 GCA_963969455.1 Arge pagana | reverse complement strand
AGAGAAAGGGAAATAGACTCTTTGGAAAACACAGAAGTGGGATGGGACGAGCGTAGTATGAAGAAAAAAAAGTGAAGAGAGGCATGTGATTACCGACGTCGCTAAACACCGTAATTAATGCTGCGCCGACTTTGCATTTTAGTGGGGGAGGGGGCTGGCTCGTTGTAGGAGGGCACCCAACGATCGAACTCTTTCTCTTTCTCTTTCTCTCTGGCTCTTTGTCGGCAGGGCACCCAAACGCGGTGTGGGCACTATGAAAGAGTGCAAAAACTCTACGGTTTCGAAAGATCGAAAGGGGTGCCCTGCGTACCACTCCGTTTACCCCGCGCTCAACGATGCCCCCATTGAAAGAGCCTCTGCTCAAAGAGCTTGAATGAGGAAGGATGTGCCCGCAGCGTCGCAATCCTATGCCGACGTTTTCTCTCCATACACGTTCTCTCTCTTTGTTCTTTCCTCTTTGTTCTTTGTACCGTAGGCCGAAATTAGCTGGCTTCGGACCATCACTTTGTTTTCATCCGCGGTACGCTCGAATGCGGAGGAGAAAAAGAGGAGAAAAAAACAACGGAGTATAGCCTAAACAGGCGGAATGGGGTGCGGATAAAAAACTACTTATTACGCTAATTATGGAGAAAGAGAGATCGCCGAATAATCGGGATTCGAACGGCAAGCCGCAGAGATTATACATTATGTACCCACGAACTACCAAACGCTAAACGACAGTTGTTCCACGTCGAACAACTGTCGCCAAATTACTAATCCTTCCCATTTCACGAGGCTCAGCGCTCTACTTTGCGACGAAAAAAAGTCGGAAAAAAATCGTCCATTGTTTTTGTGGAAACACATCCCCCCATGATTACGCCGAGCACGATAGCTGTGTCCGAAATAAATAGAGTGAAGCGAAATAATATTGTTTTTCGGACGCAGCTATGTTTAGTCCCAGTTTTTAGCCAGCTGTACCTACATATTGCAAGATACACGACTGTGCGTTGAGGCCACTGAAATCGCACGATCAACCAGTGTGTAGGATGATGCGGTGCAAAGTGAAATTGTGCTCGTGCTGAACAAACAATTTTACAGGACCACGAGAAAATGTCACATTGGAAAACTATCGAATCGATGTGTTTCAAATCAAACGTGGCTTAAAGCACAAAGTATGATAAAGCTCTTCGTGAAAAGGAGACGATATTTGGCGATTGTATGCCACTCGTCACGGTCAGCGCGATTCGATAAGGAGGACAGATTTGACAGGAAGACGAGTATTCTCAAGTGTCAGCTTGTATTGTCTCTCCTCGACAGGAATGTGAGCAGTTTCGTGAGATTTCATCTATAGGAGAGAACCAGTACAAGCGTGAGGCGAGAGATATCGCAAACTTGTAATTAGTATAAGAGCCAAGATGCCCGTCGCGCGGAGTAACGTCGGTTGGGATAACTTTCCTAATAACCCAAAAACAAGCCCTCGCAGACGGAAGACCACTTGTAAACTTTGTTAACGCCGAAGAAACCGATGAGTATAATATTAACGGGGGATCGCCCCTGCGGCAGGAGGGAGCCAAGGATTAGGGGAAAGTCTCCGGGTGAAGTATATTGCCGTGGACGTCGAGTGTAGTTTCGAGTTGAATTCTCAACAATTCTCAACAATTCTCAACAATTCTCAACAATTCTCGAACAAGTTTGCTTTTTGAAAAAAGTCATTCCATTGGTCGCGACGAATCAAACGCCCCTCCACACGCACCACTCGCGGCCACCTCTACAAGCGTTCGGCTATTTTTTGTAACGTCGCGTAATACGGAAGACGAGTTGTAATGATTTGGCAATGGGAATGAAAAAAAATCGAGGAAGAGATTGCGTATCATTTTCGTTGCGGTTGTTAATATCATTATTATCGTTGTATTATTATTTTTTCCAGGCTCGCGAGGTGCGCTGCGGAGTTGGCTCGATGAAAAAAGTCATTTCGTTCTCGAACGCGCGAGACTTTATTGTGAGTCGTAATATTCGTATTATTCGATGGTAGGACTGATCAATAATAATAGGAAATGATTGCGACCGCAAAAGCACGTGATTCAATGACCAGACAACGGTTTACTCTCCCCACGTCGCAATCTTACCTATGCGCGTACCCACACAGATCTATATAAATCTCTCTCTTATTTTAGTTTCAAAGATCTTTTGCTCCGTAGCCATTGACCCCGCGACAGCCAACCGATCTTCCATCCCGAACAACGAGTTCCCGTATCCGAGCGCGTATCTCTACGTCATCAAAATTATTATACTCGACAAACCGAAATACATGCATACGGATGAACACGTACAGCTGTGAATACGTGCGCACAGGCGCGTATTTTTATTACATTATGCTCGATCGAAAGTGTACGTGATTCCAAAAAAGTCGTCGGCTCTATCCTTGCGACGGCAAATAAATTCTAATAAGGCAAAACTCGATGATCACGGGATCGCCGATTGAACCACGTTTTTTTCATTCATCTATTTTTTTTAACACGAATGATGTAACCGCAACGCAAGGTCCTTTGCCACGTTAATTTCGACGACGATGCGATAATTACGAATCCGACATTTTTTTCTTCATATGCCTATTTGCCAACCAATTTTTCCGATTTATTCAAACTTGCCAGCCAAACGCTGAGCATGGCTTGAAAAACGTCGTACGTTGGGTAAAAACCGCGTTCCTTTGTTATAGATCGGTTCATTGTTACCGATTTCTGTTAAACCGATTTACCGGTATTTTTTTTTTCACCGATCGCATCTCGGCAAGGATTTACCACGTCTAACGTGTAATTTTTGATCGTGCGGAATTTTCGACCAATCGATTTGTCGATAAATACCGGACTCTCGCGAAGGCCCGATTTTTTGACGATTATCTAACGATCACTGGTCAATTCTGAATTGAAGGGAACGCGATGACGTCAGGATCGAAATGAAACAAGAGTACAAATTTTGCCGGAAAAAAGGTGTGGAAAATCGGCAAAGATTATTTTCAACCGATTTTTCGGATACATTTTTACCGATTTTCGGATGTTTTTCAATTTATTGCGAGTACAAAGGTGATTTTTCCTAAAAGTATTCGTGACAAGTGTACAAGAACTACAATTGTTGACGGAAAAAAGATGTTGAGAAATCGGCAAGGATTATTTTTAACCGATTTTTTGGACACGTTTTTACCGATTTCCGGATTTTTTTCAATTTGTGGCGAGTAGAAAGGTGATTTTTCCTAAAAGTTTTCGCGGAAAGTCTACCAAAAACTAGATGTACCGGTCAAATCAGTCGATAATCTTTGCGAGTCCGACGGATGGCAGATCGCAAAGGAGGTGTCGATGCAGCGTACCTTTTCCGAGGAATCGTCGTTGAAAGCTGGCGAATATCCGCGGGTCTTTATGCCTCTTTGTTCCTGTGCACGCGGACTCGAGGCGTATACAGTTACGACTACGTTTACGCATACGAGCGTATCGAAAAGCAGAGGAGGAGAGCGAGAGAGAGAAAGAGAGAAAGAGAGCGAGAGACGAGTAGAGCGCGAGGTTCGAAGGTTGAAAGGTAATTATTTGGGATAAAGACTGCTATAGTCGGTTCCTTGAAAATATCCCAAGTATTAAACGAAATAGAGGCAATTTTGACTATAAATGCTGACCAATCAAAAGAGGCCAAAGGGCTCGCTTGCAGCGTAATTATACCAGAGATCTTAACGACTGCGACATAACATCGAGGATACGTCTCAAATTTCACACATCGCCCTTGGTACAAAATTACCCCACCCAGTCGATTTGCAGATAATTTTCAACCATTTCCTTCCTCTTGCAATTTCTCAACTCATTTTTACCAGCTGTCAGAATCATCGTAGTGAGTACTTCGAAATTTGATTCACGCTACCTTGTTTCCATCTGGTTAAAAATCTTACGATCGAGTCAACAGATTGGACAAATGATGTTCAAATTTGTTGGTTACTGGTCTCATATTTCGGAAAATCCAACGCTAAGTACAACGAAATTCGTAGGTAACGAGGGACAATAATTTTCCAACGAGACGAAGAAACGGTGCGCGGAAGATTTTTGAGGCGAAAGACGAAGCAATCGCGAAAGAAGCGCGCTTTGACCTTGAATTATCGCCAAATCGATCGGAAAAATGGCTGCAGAGATGTAGAAGAAAGAATTCGAACGAGGAGTTTGCTGATCGGACATACGCAGGTGAGAGGAGGGGGACGATACCAGGCCAATGGTTCGCCGCTGTGGAAGCACAAGGTCACGGGTCAAAGGGTCAACGTATCGACGTGCCCGTTTACTTTAGCATGAGAAGTCCGCACTGGCTCGTCGAGTCGATCGGGAATATAATAATTATTGGCTGAGAATGAGCATGGAGAAGTGGGAGAGAGGTTCGAAGACTCGCGAAAACATTCGCGATCGAATGCCAGTGGGCCTGCAGAGGAACCTTCAGGATCGCTACGTTGGGAAAGTACAGCAGTAGAGATAAAGAAGAGGAAAAACAACGCCTGAATCGTAACAATCGAAATTAGCGCTGTAACAGAAGAACGAAGACGTACGAGCAAGCCAGAATGAAGCTCGATTCAAATGAAATAATATTCGCTGTATTCGCATTAGATCGCGATGGATTGGTGGAAATGTAACGGAATGGAATTGAGTACGGCGGAATGATGGGGAATGTAACGGAATGGTGAGGAATACAAGGGAATGGCCAGGAAAGCACGACTATAGGTTACTCGAGAGGTATTCGAGATAATGATTCGATGATTATGCGGCCATATCTCACCCACCGCCTCGTCTCGAGGTTGTACATTCCGTTTAGAGATGGATCAGTTGAAGTGTAGCAAGATCCGAGGCCCCGGAGCCTCCCACGCTCCGACGTACGGACTGTACTTCGGCGAGCCAGAGTAATTCCCCCAATTATAAAATTATTATCCCGAGCTTGGCACCCCCGGGCAACACGCTACCCCCACCCCCTTCCGCATACGCCGCGGTTTTCTCCTTCTCTTTTTTCCTCTCTTTTCTTACCGCCAAGATTCGACCTGCTCTCCTTCTCGCTCCGTGCCACGGCTATGTGCCGAGACATTCGCTGGACCACGACCGATACATCAAGAGGACCGCGAGTCTGCGTTCGATCTTTCCTTCCTTTCTTCCCTTCGTCTATACACGATTCGCTATTTCTTCGTCTCGGGCATCTCTGATCGCTGATTGATTCGTTGCAAGACGCCCATATCGTCGCAACCCCCTCATTCTGCGGTACCCCCCGCTCATCCTGATCCCAGCAAATCGCTATTTTCTGTAAATATTTCCTCGACATCGCGCGTATTCCCTTCCTTTATCGTCATGCCTCTTCTTTCTGTGCCTCGAGATAATCGTGATCCGGATATGCGGCACTCGCAATCAGCCTTGGATCTCGAGATCTCTGACGGTGACGCGGAACTACGAAAGACCCACGGATCACTTTGTTTGTTTGACATCATCTTTCGAGATTTTATACAAGGAATCGTGTGAAACCGCCGTACGTGGAATATTCGTACTCCCAAATATCGTATATTGAGAGCCACACGACGATGTGGTGGGGCGGAAGGAGGAAAATGGGGGGGGGGGGCACACACCCTAAGCTATATAGATACTTTTTGTGGCTTTTAACCATTTAATCAGTTCACCTGTGTTCTATCTCGAATAAATTCATCGTCATATTGGCAGAACTTCCACACAAACAACTGTGGCACAAGATTTTAGGGGGACCCCTCTGAAAAATGGAGAACAATAATGTTTTTTGGCCCTTAGAAGATGAGACGATACATCAAGGTTATCATATTTTTACGAGGACAGAAATACAAATTTTACCAATTTTTCGAGGGGGGCCAACGTGCCCCCCTCCCACTCCTATGTCAGAGTGTATAAGCCTACGGGTGGGATAATTGTATTTGTACGATTTCGGGACAGGAATGGTAAAGAGAATGAATAATTATCGATTCCTCGACAACGACGATATCTATGGATAAATGTGGAGTTTCATGCCAAAAGCTGTTTGTGGGTGGAAGGTAGGGTAGCCTTTCCTAACGTTTAACACGTAAGAGAGGTCGGCTGTGGTTCGAAGGAAAGTTATCGGAACGGGATGCTTGCAGGAAACGTGACGGAAGATGTGGAAGGAAAGGAGAGCGAGAGTGAGAGGAGGGTGAAGATGGTTCGTGCGTAACGTTTCCGAAAACGTACAATTCTTTATTGAATCGTGCAGAGCTTCCCTTTTTGGCACGGTAGTGAACAAGCAGAAGAGAGAGAGAGAGAGAGTCGAGATGGGAGGTGACCCATTCGTAGGAAAATTTATCACAGTCGTTCAGAGAGGAAAAATAAATAAATATGGCGGAAGCAAAGGTTGCCCGGTGGCAATTCTTCCTATAATGTTCCCTCGTCCATAATCCAGCTGGTAGCTGCTAGTGACTTTAACTGAAAGGGGTGTGCGTTCGTGCTCTCTTCTGTTCTCTTCACCCTCCGAAGGTTGTACTTCGCGACCTTCCATTATACATTACGTGCGTGGAAGCCTGCTCGAATCGCGGGAAAAAAATTAGAAGAGAAAACAATGCCCGATGGCCTCGTAAACCGAAGATATACTATATTTTCCGGTGTCAGATACGAATTCGTTGAGGATTCTTGGGTTCCTCTTCGTCAAATGACAAACGAATTTGTCATTAGAGAGATAGACGTGGGCTGAAGGATCTACGTGTACAAAGTTACGACAGCATCGTCGAGGGACTGACAGAAATGGAAGCGAAGCGAGAGAACAAGTCGAAGACTCGAGATCCGGACGCTCGTTGAAAGTGGGGAGAAGTAGGGGGGACTAAAAATTAGCGGTCCAGCACTGAGGTGGTGGCTGACGCGCAGTCCCATCGACCATTAGTCTCCGATGCGGATGGGATCCCTCGATCCACCACGTAGTCGAGAGACCCAAGCGGACGGGGTGCCGCGTCTCCCTCCTCCTGCCCCCGCCCCCGCCCCCCGCGCGTGAGTCAAAAGGACAAAAATGTTTGACAGTCATTTTTCAATGATCACGCCGAGTTAGTTATCGACGGTTGGCATCTCTCCCCCTCGGCGGACCTCCGTCTCTCTGGCCCTCGATCGCGTTCCTCGGTAGTAGAGTAGCGAGGAAGAGGCCGGAGGAGCGGTGAAAAAAAGACGAAGGGGGTGGCTATCTGAGATCTGACGTTACTGGAGACTCCCTTGGTTCGGGCCTCTATCACCCCACCAAAAACCCTCTCGGCGTCTACGACGATAACCTACGGTGCGAGAGAGAAGAGAGAAAATGAAAGTTAGTCAAAAAGGAACCATCGAATCTTCGATGCTCCGGCATTGTGTCCCTAGTTAGCGGCCCGACGAGCCGCACCTCCACAACAGTTTCTTCCACCTCCGATTTTCAATTCTACTTTTTTTTCTACCTCCACATTTGATTGATCGGAAATTAGGGACTAAATACCCCCCGAGGCCACGACACGTCCCAACCAAGATTCTAATCTTTCTTGCATTCCTATACCGCGTTATAGGCCTCGGTCTCGAGTGACCTTGTCTGCCCACGAGCGTTTTGGGGTGGTAGATATCTTTCGAAAATATACAAGGCGTCCTCCCGTTTCACGGATGAGCATTTCATCACAGACGGGCGTTATCAACAGCGAACTAGTGAACTAGCCTCGTAAGCCAGATGAGCAGAAGAGGATGTCGTAGAAGAGCAATGAAACTAACACCCATCGAAAAGAGATTCGCTCGATGAAAATGTCTTTGATCTCGTGATTCTTGAGCAGAAATACCCCACAGACTCGATGGTAATCCGTGAACGGTTTGAGGTCGCTCTTCGCAGAAGGGCATCGATGTAGGATCACTCGTACATTGGTATGACGTTCGTTAGTCGACCTCTTCGTCCGTCTCTCGCTACATAATTCTACCGTGCTCGTTCTCTCGCTGTCTCTGTCCCTTTCTTTCGCCTGATCAATCAGTCTCTTTTCGTGTCTCTCTAAGCGTGCGTGAGAGTTCGACGAACGAACACGAAGACGAGAAATCCGATAACGGCCCATGGACCCTGCACCGATGAGTATGAAAATGATTTGGTACGTATGTGGGGAGAGTCTTTGTAGAGGTAGCGTATCGCACAGTCAGGTATATACGATACGATGACACAACGCGAGGGTCTCGTAAGCGTGGCGAGGTCTGGCATCGGTATGTAGGTGTGTACAGGTACACTTGTCAAGATGGCGTATGGAATTAATTAAATTAAGCCTGCCTCTGCTTCGCCATGTCAGAGGAGAACGAGACGGCTCGAGAAGAACGGGATAGAAGGAGATGGGACGAGAACGGAGCGGGGTCAACGGGGAGGAAACGCATAGGCCAGAGTCGAGTGCAAGTCATTCTCGTCATTGCCTGCTCCGTAGGCATCTACTCGTCGTTTGTAAGTTCGAACGACGCGACGGGCAACGCGCAACCTGCCCAACTATAATATGGATGAAGTGTGTTTTGACGTCTGCTCTCGCTCAGCTACGCAAGCCTCTCTCTCTCTCTTTCTCTCTCTCTTTGTTTCCCCATCTATTTCCGTTTCTGTTTCTCTGTCCTCGTTCTTTCCTCCTCTGTTTCTCGTCTCCTCGTTTCTCTCGTTCCCTGCCATTCCTCTTTCCTTTCCCTTGCCCATTTTCCCCCTTGGTTCACCTAGTAATTTTCCACTTGTTCCTTCCGTTTCCCAACAGCCCTTCCAATGGGCGGCCACTTCTGTTTCGTTTTGTCTTGCCATCTATCCGTTTACAGAAAACTGAAGGGAAATGGAGTTGAGACAAACCAAGATGAATACTCCACAGGGCTCGCGGTGCAATCATTGAAACATGCCCCCGTCGCGACGGAATGTCAGTCAAACGATTAAAGCTTGTCTGGGCCATCAAAATCGGTCGGAGAGGACCCCCCGCGCCAGGACTCGCACGGATCCCAGCAGATCTTCGATCCCAGAGTCGAAATTTTCTACTTAGCGTCTACGATACCTTACCGTACGGCCAAGCCATTAGATTTTTGAATGTGGACCGATACCCCGCTTCAATGCTATACCAGATACTTCGAGCCACGAGATAGATGACTACAGAACTGCTGTAAATGTACTCTGATGTAGCTCTGTAAGCTCACTCTCGGAACGACTTGCAAATGAGGCCCCGATCCTACTGTGAGGTATTACTGCAAGAACATTGATTATTTCACGTTGATTAAACGACATCAGTTACCTCGACCACACGTGCTAGTAGGCATAATCTTTCGGCCCACGCGACTAGAATCATCGACCGTCTCAGATTCCTCGTTTGAATCGGGTAATGGGTCATCATCTCCGAGGATTCCCGAGCCCTGTTCGAAGTTGGAAATTGACGCAGCCTCTCGATGAGCAGATGCTACAGGATTTATTCGAATCTCAGCTCGTATATCCTTCCTGCCAATACGCTTGCAAGGATGCATCGAGTTTTCGGTGCACGGTACGCTCACGGTACGCTGCTGGTAACAAGCCAATTCTGACTCGGAGGACCGTCCATAACCATGTTTGGCAATACTCGTAATACCAACTCGTTGACACCTGGCCTCTCGCGCGCTAAATCGTCAAATCACTTCGAAGGTAGACGTTGCTGAGGCGTGCTCTGGCCGAGGTGTTCCTTTTTCCAGAGTGGTCTCCTTTTCTCTCGTAGAAATCACGTTCGCGTCATCCTTCGCGCTCTCTTGTGGTACGCAAGGGCATCAACGTCGTGGACGACGAGACGGCGTGGGGCAAAGGGACGAAGCTACGAACGGCTCCGGTACGAGTTGGCTGCGAAACGAAACGAGCCAAATAAAGGATGCAAATAGTCCGCGCCGCCCATCAAAATCTAATTAACCGAGGAACGAGCGCGAGCACGAGTTGAAAGAACGTTCGAGGAGGAATAAAACGACCAACTATTTGGAAGTTTTAACAGTTCCAAGGTGTCGGCCACAGCTGAACCTCCATTCGACCATCGTTCCCCCAACGACGATGCGTTCTTCTGGCAAAACTTGCCCAACACTCTAGGTCGTGCCAAGTGTGAGAGAGAGAGAGAGAGAGAGAGATAGAGAACAGATCGCCAAAACTTTTCTACCCTTCGATCCAGATGAAACGAGACGAAGAACAGTCGGGAAGATGCGTATGCAGAAGCGAGAATGGCGATGAGAAGCAGAGAGGAATACGCAGCTGTGAACGAATAAACATAAAGGAAGAGATGGATAAAGAGGATAAAGAAAAAGGACGAGGAATAAATGGGCGAGAGGAGACCGTAAGAAATCGCGCTATAGCAAACGTCGTTACGTGTAAAGTTTATGTTGTTCTCGATACATAACACCTCGACTCGGTTCTTCGAAAGAGAGACAGCAGAAGCCTGGATCGGAAGGGTGTTGAAGAAAGATGGAGCTAGGTGGTTCCCGGCGCACACGCGAGGGTCCGTACCAATGCGAGGCGGTGAAGAGGAGGAAACAAGTTGAAACGGACACGAGATTACTTTGTTCCGCGCCAACGTTAAATCTACGGATACTACCGACAAAAAAGTAAAAAATGAAGGACAAGGCTCAACACGAATCTATCGTGAACGATTTATAAAAAACAAAAGCACACGCACCTCCGCCTTTCCTGATCCCATCGTCGTTGCTTTGTTTCTTGTCTCTTCCGTTCAGCGGCAAAATGAGAAAAAGCAGAAATCCACAGTCAATTCAGTTCGTCTTGGCTTCGATTGCGTTCAGCATTAGGTACTGCAACTTTGCGCGCAGCTACTTTTCGAGCAGAACAAACTAACAACGTTGAAATTGATCGGAGGGTGAAAACCATTGGTTTTTTAATGGCGTTTGTGCTGGAAGAGTCCCAAGCTAAAGTTTCCAATGTAGTCGTTCAAAAATGTTTTGCATCGACTGTATAGAAGTGAAAATAAAAATAACGATATTTATTACGATGATACTAAATTTATTATCGAAAGATTTATACATTGTTTATTTCATTTTAACAAATAATTGGATCAACTTTTAGGCGTTTGTGTGATAGCATTTTGTTTTCATTTCTTACAACAAAAGATGTGTTGTTTTTCAGGAAGAATTTCCTAACTAATTGATCTATCTAAATAAAATTATACAAAACAATTTTCATATTTCATGCTTAACGCCTCAGCCTCCTTAGGCTGTAGAAAAAGTATATCTATAGGCGCGTCGTGGGTCGAGAACGCTTGCGTGTGCGGGCCCAAGCAGCCGAGAGAAATTCAGAGTCACCCGCACGATGCTTGTAAATCGAGTTCCTAGGAACTCCAGGCGAGTGCTAACTTGACAACGACGCGTCTTCGATTCCCATGAATATTCAAAAGGTGGCGTGCTCCAATTAAATGCATGCTGTGGTCGTTCTGGATTGCTCCGTCTCTTCCATTCCGGCTCCGTCTGGCCTCTCGTTCTGGGCGAGCTCTTTCCGTCCCGAGATAAATATCCCTCTACCCCCCGTCGAGCATCTTCCCGAATCGTCGCGAGCCATGAAAGTCGTAATGATCATCTTAATTCTCGAAACTGTGCGAGCGTCTCACTCGGCCGTCGTGTGAATTAAAAATACATCGGTACTTAAAAAGCTCGCGAGGTGTCGCGTTGCAGCCCCGTCCGTTTCTCTAAACGAAGCGATAGGTGGGTACACCGAACGAGTTTGGCTGCACCATTCACCTCAGTATACTTGGCAAACTACTGCAACCAATTTGAAAATAAATGTACCCAATAATTTGGAAATCATTTGGACAAATTTGGAAAATCATTCACGTAGTTTGGAAAAGAATGGATAATGAATAATCAGTGAAAATTTATTAAACGTATAGTTAGCAAACAAGTTGACCGATTTCATTTTTTTTACTTCTTCAGATCGATGCTAAATGATTTGGAAAATCGATTTCCAAGTATTTCAAAATTTGGAAAATAATTTTTAAGTATTTATTTACAAAATAATGATAAAGCGCCGCCCCCCCCCCCCCCCCCCCTCTGGCGGGCTGCGCTGCCCTCCGCCATGACAGTTTTGTCTTTCTGCGTCTTTCGTGTGATTAATAATTTTGGAGTAGTAAGATTCAGCTGATAAAAATATTCTTAATTTGAAGAATGTACATTCTCACTTGAAGTTTTGCTCATGAACTAGAAAGGTCAGCCTTGAATGCCACACGTTGAAGTATTCAGTATTATTATTTTGTAAATAAATACTTGAAAATTATTTTCCAAATTTTGAAATACTTGGAAATCAATTTTCCAAATCATTTAGCATCGATCTGAAGAAAAAAAAATTAATCGGTCAACTTGTTTGCTAACTATACGTTTAATAAATTTTCATTGATTATTCATTATCCATTCTTTTCCAAACTACGTGAATGATTTTCCAAATGTGTCCAAATGATTTCCAAATTATTGGGTACATTTATTTTCAAATTGGTTGCACTAGTTTGCCAAGTATACCGAGGTCCACCATTCGGCGCGACGAGGATCCGCTACAGTGGCGACATTTGATGCCGGGCATCTAACCTCGCCGATCACAGCTGGAAGCACCGCTGTCCTCCATTTCGCGATATTTCCATTTCTCGCCGAAATTAGCCGGTCACCGAAGACACTAGATCCACAGCCACAATCGATGCTCCACGATCAAACGGAGATAGGATTAATCATCCACAGCCGAATGCTCCACTCGTTGTTCGAAGAAAGTTCGTGGTCCTCGAAAAAGGCTCGGCGAGCGAAGCGGGCCGTGAAGGTCGAAGGTTAAATACCATCTCGGCCGCGTCACCGTGCAACGTTATAATGCCTCATCGTTTTTCGACCAAGCCAATCGCGGCCGTTCCCTCTTCTCTCGTTTGCTCCGCTCGTCCTCACTCACTCTTTCTCTCTCTCTCTCTCTCTCTCTCTCTCTCTCTCTCTCTCGCGGCATCGTTGGACCGGTAATTCTCATCGCCACGCGGTGTCCTGGGCCCTCCTCCATTATACACGGTAATACGACTAAACACGAACGATGAACACGACCCCGGTCGAGATATACCACCTACAACGAGTGTCCACCTCAACTCGATTCGTGGAGGCAATAAGAACGCGTGCGAGCAACCACGCGAGGACCCGGGCGTGTTCGTGCATGCTAGTGGAGGGCGCGAGCAGGTCTGCTGGATCCACGTCGAGCCGAGTGATTGTTGGTTTATCAAGATTACCGACGCGAGATCCGAATCTAAACTCTCGGATCGAGCGACGAGGTTCTGATTATTGCGTTATTCTTTCCATCGACGCCTTCTTTTTACGAACTCGTCAGTCCATCGATTCTCGTCGCCATTAGTCTTGCGGCCAAACGATCGTTCTAACCTCCAAATCCCAACGTTCCGCTATATTCCTACGCGACATTCGTTCTGCACGACATTTATTCTGCATCGTCTCGTTTCGTTGTGTTTTCAACGGCTTCAACTACCTATCAACATCCCTCGACGTGCAAAGAATTTCGACACACCGAGGTATCGGTATTTCAACGACCTTAAGGTTTTCAGACTAGGCACGGCTAACAATGAGATTCGATCGTACAGTAGCTGACATGATATCGACGGCCCCATCGATTACTACTTAGCATCGCCTTTCGGCTGCACGAGAAAAAAGGCCACGGACGAAAATCACCTCGAATAAAAGCACTAAACCAAAAAAAATAAATTAAGGCACATTTTTTAATTGCCATCAATCCTTGTGTTCACATTTCAAGTATGCAATGAGAAAAAATTATTGTACCGAATAACAATTAATACAGCGGTCAATTCTAGGCAAATGCAATTTAGGTTATGTTGCAAAAATAATTGAAAAAAGTTGGGAGTCGAGTAATTTACAGTGTAAGCATTGGTAAAGATGTATATTGATACAGAAATATGTGGAGGCGTGTAGTTTGTGAGATGTATTTTGAACGAAGATCGTCTTCAAGTTGTTTTTACGTATATAACAACATCTATGATATGTAAAAATGATACGTTTAACCCTTTTCGTCACAGCGGGGCACCAGTGTCCCTCCCAGACGCGATCGATTCTTTGACGCTTATGAGCAGATTATTAGCGATTTCGTTACGGTTTTTCGATCCATGCCCTCCTAAGGATCCAATAAGTCTTTAAAAAAATATTGTATAACTGTTTAAAATAATTATTGTAATTGAAGTAATAGCTAGCATTATCTAAAAGTTAGTACACAGAGGTTTTGGAGGTCGCTTATTGCGAATTTTCTGTCAATTTTTTGAAATTCAAAATGTGGGATTCGTGTTGAGATATGGCAACTTCTGAAATTTGGTATATAGGGGTTTTTAAGATTGCTAATCTCTGAAAATCTAGTACGTCAAATTTCATGAAGACTATATGGCTGAAGAAATTCGCCACTGCAAGCCTTAAGCTTGCCTGTTATCGCAAAGTTCTTCTGCCATACCGACAAGCATCTTCTCTACAGAACTTTTGAAAAAAATTCTATTAGGAAAACTGTGTTTTTGCAAATCGTTTTTTGTAGATTATGTATTTTGCCAGATAGTACTAGACTAATTTTTTGCTACTTGTATATCAAGGTGAGATGTTTCGTTGCTTTTGCTACTGTTGCCAGGTGATAAAATGAATTATTTCGTAGATTCAACTTTGCCAAATTCTAGAATCTATCGCCAAATCCTGTGAATTCAGCATTCAGCCTGATTTCCATTCCATCGAGCAGTCCTTCGCGTCGGCACGATTTTCAGCATCGGAGACCGTCGAGCAGATATCTCAGCATTATCGGAGTGTGCAAACTCAGCATGCTGGAAAATAAATTTCGTATTTTTTTCCCAAACGCATTCGATTTTCCCGATTCTTGGGATTTTTCGCAGTCCTGAGCGACGAAGGGTTGGTCTAATCGTTGGGAATCGGATTTTTCAATCCCCCTTAAGCTGCACGATCGCCGAGTAGTTTCCGATGTCGCGGCGTCGCTTCTTCGCCACCATGAAACTCCGGTACGCCAGTTTCATCGGCTTTTGTAATTCGGAATCCATGTTGGTCGTAACTCGTCGCACGGGGCATGGAATTACGCGCGGATTCACCGATCGAGCCTACAAGCCGCCGATGAGTGCGCTTTGCTGTCGAATAATGTTTGTCCTTCTTCTTTACGCCGCAGCTCGAGTCGCTTCCTCTGCTCGCGCGTTGCCAGAGACGAGCGGGCGCGCCAAGAAGCAGCGACGCGAGCTCAAAAAATCGTCAAATTTCAAAAATCGCGGATCAGAACCGCTACATCGGCTCTTCGCTTCGAATCACGTGTTTTTTTCTCTCGTTTTTTTCATTCTCGACGCGATGAGAGGAAACGGAGTTGGAGAAGTGAGCAAACTGTTGGGGCTTCGGAAATTCGGGTCTCGAGGATCCGTTCGGCGGGATGTGTAATTACAAATCGACTTCGTACTCCCGGACGTGGGTACGCCTTTCGTGTTACAAGATTCCTCCGACTGCAGAAATCAGATTCCAATGAAATTCCTCGCCGCAAACAGAGAGAGAGACGAGAACTCTACTGCTCTGCCTACGTACCTACACGAATACCAAAGAATTCGCGAATTTATACCAGGGATTCGCGTTGCATCGGAGCATCGCAGAGGCAAACGGATATAAACGGAAAGCGAATACGATCCTTGCGCCAAAGAGGGCCAAATAATAACAATAAGGAATATAATATCTCCATGCTCGATCGCTGCTCTCACCTCGGCATCGTGCATGGCAACACAACGCGACAACATGCCAGGCAACACAACGAAACTAGCATCCACCTGAACACCATGGATTTTCAACGCTACTGAGCAGTTTTTTGTCGATTTCATTTCGTTTTTTCGAACTCTACCTTACCAAGAATCCAATAAGTGTTGAAAATAATAACAATAACATCGCATAACTATTTAAAATAATTATTCCTTACAACAAAATTCATCCCAAGATGAAATCACAGCGAGTACTATCTAACAACTTGTATACGGAGGTTCTTGAGCTCGCTGATTAGGATTGCCCTGTCGAGCTTTTGAAATTCAAAATGGCGAATTCCATATGGCTGATTAAAATGTGGAAATATGGTCAGCTTATCTGGCATTTGTATATAGGAGTTTTTGAGGCTGCTGAACTGGAAATTTTGACAGCAATCTCAAACTTTTTGAAACCTAAGGTTTGTCAAACGGAATTGTTCATGCATATGATATGAAACAATAGGAAACAATTTAGGTTACGGTGTTTGTTTACACAAGTAGCAAATTTCCAATAACCTGGACTTGATATCGTTTTCGGTATTAGATATCGATGTTTAGGTACTTTTAAGTTCATCTTCCATCACTGCTTCCATAATTTATTAAATATTTTCCTTCATTCCACAGATGCCAAAGAGAAAGCTGTGGGATCCTGAAGCAATCATAAAAGCTGTTAATGTTGTACGAGCGTAAGATTTATCTGTACAGCTTGCCCGGAGGATTAAAATTACTTGAACCATACCAATGATTAATTAGATATTATAATATATTTACCAGACACAAATCTTTTATAATAATCATTGCTATGAATACAATTTGTGACGAAGTAAAGGAGTTTCTGATTATTTCTAACAATGAAGCAGTGTTGGGCCTAATGTTTGACGTTTTACAGATTGATGTACGTGTCATAGTTCTTCTGCCAGTACGTTCGTTTTTTTTAGAAAAAAAGGCACGATATTTGGCGACTGTAGCCTAAAGGGACTACCATGAGGAAAAAGGAACGAGAAGAGAGAGGGATCTTAGATTTGAGGTTTAGATTTATTTCAACACTTGGCTAAGAGCTCAGGACCCATGATAGTCATTAGAGAACTACATCGGTCATCAATACTGTAAAGGTTCATCAGCGCCTAAATGAGGAGAATTATCCTCTCACATATCCCACTCATAAAGATGGTAGAATAAAGAAAAAATAAATCTACTTGTGAAATAAAATATTCAGCATTACGGAAAGACAGAGAGAGAGAGAGAGAGGATGGGAAGGAGGGAGGGAGGGAGAGAGAGGACATCACAGATGCTCGTATGTATATATGTATGGACGAGCGGGGAAAGAGATAGGAGAGAGAGAGAGAGAAAAGAGAGTTCTGGTATCGTCCTAAAACAACAATGGAGGCATTAAGATGATCTACGACTGCGTCGCTTGACCCCCTGATTCAAAAAAGGTGTTCGGACTCGAGATGCGAGTTCGTGTGGGTGTCGGCTTAACTTCGTGATCCGAGGTGTGCGGCCTCGGCCCCCTCTTCCCCACCCATCCATAGACCAACTCTAATGCGTCGATCCCCGCGCGTCTGTATTTGTCCGTGCTCGTGCGCGTACGAGCCTGATTAAATATATATTAGACGAAGAACGGGGCTGGGGGGAAGGAGAACCTCGCGGCGGGGGTCGTGGTATTTTTTTCCACCGGCAGCGGGGGAATGCCGAGGCTGGAGGATGCGAAGCCGGAGGGTGCGGTCGCCGTTCGTTCGAACCAACTCGTAACTTTGGATTCTTTTCTCTCCTTCTCTCTTTCTCCCTCTCCCTCTCTCTCTCTCTCTCTCTCTCTCTCAGCACATGCCACAATGTATACATAAATTTACCGAATATACAGAGCGTTTTCGAATCAGTTTCACACTCTTCAACGAAGGATAGCCGACTCATTTCCACACCAGAAATCTGGTACCATTTCTCCCGTCATGCTTCTCGGTAATTTCTTGCAGGGACTTTCTTAAAATAAATCAGCGAGGATCTCACTGAACGAACCAGGAAAAATTGTTCACTAGAAAACCAATGAAGATCTCGTGGCCAACAAGCCTGATTTGACTGATTTCTGTAAGCTTATAGCATATCTTAGAATTTACCCCCATTGGCCTAGTGATACTTCTATAAATATCACTAGAAGACCAGGGCACCCTTTTCAGCTGGTTTTCCGTAAAAAAATTCACCATTTTCTATTGAGAATTCGCTGGTTTCTGAGTGAGCATTTTCACTGTTGCATTTTTAGAGTATGCATCCAGCCCGTTCCAAGACGTATGAGTCGTTCGCTCAAAGGACGTCCCAACTCAAACATCGTGCGTTCGAGACAAAGCGATTTAAAGCTTCGGATTTGAATTTTTTTGGCCTCAATTTATTTCCTTCTAATCCGTTCGGGAACGGAACTAGTCGACGCGGTGGTTCGACATCCTCGAATTTTTGATGGGTGTAAAGAACGATGACCCGCTTTACTGGGGGATAAAAATGCGACGCCTCAAATCACCGTCGTAGACGCGTGACACGCTTAGCTGTCACAACACCGAGCGACGCGACGCCCAGCGCTCCGGGCACGTCGTATACCGGAGCTGGGCAACAAAATGCGGCGCTGTAACGTCGCGTCGTACCGACGGGCCGCGCGGTGCCGCTGGGCATCCGGGCTAACGAGACGGAAATTAAGCCGTTTCACGTCGTACAACGCGACTTTTCAACCTTTCCCTCGAGACTACCGGTCTTACCTAGCGCGTGCTTTCCCCCTTCCCTTCCCACGACTCCACAGTCCCGCGATCATTCTGATTTATCATCCGGAAACTACGCGCCATCGATCCCTCCTGGAAAAAAGCATAACTCTTTTACACTCAAGAGGAATTCCCATCAAATTTGCGAGCCCCTTTGACATTCGAGTCACCGAGCTTCAGCCGATTATTCTCACTATTTACTCGTTCTAAAGAGGGGATAGTATACGAATGTGGACATACAAGATATACACATTTTTGGGTGCGCAAACTTCCTCATCCGACGCCCACCAATAGCTGAATTGGCCAGCAATGTTACGACGAGAAACACTGTAACGTCAAATGAGGGGGTCGATTGCATTTTTTAAAACGGTAGAACGTGTGTTTTTGCGTTTTTTGATTCGACGCGTATTTTTTGATACATTCAACCGTCGCCAGACTTTTGGGCCTCTCCGTAGGGATGTTCCCACGCGACTTACCACTCGCGAGAAGAGGATACAGGGAAACGCGGGAATCCCGGTTCGGCCCGCAAATGCGATGCTCTTATGTTATTTCCAGATCTGAAAATATACCTCAAATAGGAGTAGCTATAATGAACTTTGTGCCACATGAAAATCGCTGTATAACTAAAATTGCTGTATAACTAAAATTGCTGTATAACTAAAAAAAAATTGAAACTAATTCGAATCACATTGCCATGCCACAAGTAACGTTCTAAATTGACAGAAAGCGGTTGCAGTGTCGGGATTCACTAGACTTAATTACTTTATTCGAATTAATTGCTATGTTTTTTTTTGTAGGCCACTTAGGTGTGGGTAAACAAATTCGTTGGCTACGTAACGGATCGCGTAGCTGTACATAACCGTCGCTGTACATAGCGCTAGGTGGCCTCGTGTCCGTCTCCGAATTTATCTGAGGCTCATTAATAAGAGGCGACAGCCGCCGATAAGATCCGTTCGGGCAGGGAATAAGGATAAAGGTAAAAAAAAATAAAAAGGAAAAAAAACACCTTCCAGGTAGCATCGATCCGTCGGTCTGTCCGCTTCTGAGTTCGTTCCATCCTTGCCTCGCTCGTATGCCCGTTCATCCGTCAGCCGATGCCTCTAAAGACCATCAGTCATTAACACGCTACCGGCTGTGTCTTCAAAAATGTCCCGTTTAATGAGCTGATCATAATACAATCTCCACTGCTCGTCGACGATCCACTAAAAGAATTCATCTTTCTGTTCTCGATTTTTTCTCTTCGTTGCCTCGATCCACTTCCGGTTTCTGGGGATTTTTCGCAGGTTTCTCTCAGTTTTTTTTGCTCCTCCTTGGGGCGTTTGGAAGAAAAAAAAATTGTGAACACTTTGGGGGACCTAAAGTAGTCGGTAATTGGGACACCGACTTCGAGGATTCTATCGAGATGTGTAATTGTGTGTTATTTCTTCGCGTATCTTTGGATGACAAATCGTGAAATGGTTTCTCCCTGTATGAAGGGACTCGGCCTCTAGTATCGCGATGTAACGAAGAGGGAGAGAGATGAGAGGACGAGAGAAAGAGGAGCGAGAGATAAGTCATAACAGTCGCGGTGTTACGGCGTTGTTAATAGTCAACACGGGATACCCGAGAGATAGCGCTAATGCACGCATTTATTTGAAATATTAAACCGCGCATCGGAGACGCCTCCTCCTTCTCTTCCTCCTCCGGCCACCGGCCATCCTGGTCTTTCGCCTTCGGTGTTGTGTTACGAGCCGAGGATCCGACGACGGTGGGGGCAATTATAAATGATGATAATTAGCAAAGATTTTACCGGTCACTGCGTGACTTTACAGTTAGCAGAGTTCAAGCATCAGTGAGTATATTCCTGTCCGTGTAGACTACCCAACGCGTATCCATTGCCAGCACCACGTGAGCTCAAAACAAGGAAAACAACGTCAACAACGACGATGCAGAATCATAATCGTCGAGTAACCCTTCAGTACACACCTATTTTTTTCGAACATTTCCTATACTCTGGGTCAATTTGACCCTATCCACCTCTTGCACGTCCATAACTTCAGAACTACTCAACATTTTCGCTTAAAAAAAAATTAAGAGGTTCAGTTTAGGAACGATGATAACCCTTGTCTTGCCACCCCGGTACCCAACAGCCTACATTTCGTTGCATAATTTTTTTCCAAACGAGATTAGCCAAGACCTCCTCCCCCCCATGAATGAAGCGATTCCCTATCGAAATTTGTATTCTACAATTTTCATAGAATATTCTCCCATCTTCATGGCACGACTCCTCTCATGTAAGTGAAACGAAGATCGGCAAATAGTAGGGACTAAAACTGTTTTGTTTACGTAGAACTCGTATCCCAGAGATGAGCTGAATAAAAAGACTTGCTAGATGCATGTGATGAGATTCACATGCAATGCTTGGTTGGACTGGGTTGGTAGTAGCTGCTAGTCGAACGGAGAGGAGCCAGGCTGTTCTTTCTTTTAAGAACCGAATAAAAAGTCTCAGCAGATGCAGTGAAGAGATTCACATGCATTGATTGGGTTGGGTTGGATTGGTAGTTTTGTGGCCTTCATTGGCATAAGTGCCATAATTTACTTTGCTACGTTTCGTTCTATACATACACATCGCTTTTTCTCCTACCAAGTTCATTTTGCTTTTCGTAATTCGGATCGTATCAAGGACGACGGATTTCATCAATCGCGAATCTCGTGCGACATATCTCTTCATCGAGTGATCACCGACTACGCATTTCCGTCGCAGCACCGCCAACTCACAACCTGACAGCATCAGAGTACCTACCACCGCGTCGGGACATCGAAGCGTGACAGCAGCTGCAAGCTGGCGGACACCTCGATGAGTGCCACAGCGCCTCAAAGTGATCTCTGTTCGTAGCGAATAATAAGCCCGATGTGACTAGCTGAGATTCACCAATGCTGAAAGTAGCAAGAGCGTAGCCGCCACCAAGTATCTCTAACCTCGGTAAGCTTCGCATGCGTGTCGTTTCTCCGGCGTTCTGCCAGCTCACGATGGTGGTGTACGCGTGGCAAAACGACCGATGTTCATCACGTTCCATCCTTCTCTTTTTCATCGCACAGGTGGCATGGCGGTGCCTTTGACTAACGTTCATTGGCATATTTGTTATTCTCGTACGGGTCTTACAGCTCTTGCCTAGAAATACCGTCGAAGTGTCGATCCCGATTAATATGCAGGATGGATCCTAGCAGATGCTGGATCCCAACGAAAATTCGCGTCGATCCTAGTTATTAATCCGGACGAGAATCAAATAATTCGTTTGGACGCAGCTTCGTCGAGCAAGCGAGTCGTCCAACTCGATAGCGCGCGTGGAGTCTCGGTATGTAAGCGTTAGGCCGCCTAATCCGTTTCTAACTCCCAACTTCTCAGCAAACATTTGCAGGTCGACGCTGTTACGGCGAGTTTGAACCCACGTAACGGAATGTGCGCGTACGAGACTGAATCGCGACGGACTTTCAAGTTTTTTGGTGGATAGAGGTGATAGGTCGGGACCAGCTCGTCGCGAGAGCTGAAGTCGCGATCGCGTGGGCACGCACCGTTCGGAGCGAGAGTACGCGTCGTAGACCCAAGCCGATGGGGCGGGTGGGTATCAGGCGTCAAACAGGCAGGTCGCGACGGAGTTAAGCATTTCGCGTGGTTCTCCAGTTCTCGTCCGTCACAGCGTCGAGAGATCACGGCACCGCTTCTCGTTCGCCAGACTCGCCCGTTTTTCTCCCGCAGCTCGCATCTCCCGCATTCGTGGACTCTCTCCGCGATACTTGCGCGTTGTAAACTCACGCGTGCCCGCTCGTCGTACAAACTTCATCTCCGCTTCGCGGTTAGTCGTTACATCGGACGCCTGTGATCGCTCGAAGGGGCTAACGCGTGCCCGCGGAGCATCGGTGTGGCGTGGGGCTCCGACGCCGAGCGGACGTCGCGCTCGAAGAGAACCACCGACCGCCATGCCACCGACATGTCATGTTTGCTAAATACTCGTCACGTACGTCATCATGCAATAATCGCAGGATCATCAAGAACGGTTCTCACAGGCTCTTGCTGGTTTCTGCATCAACGAAACTAACGTGACTTCGTCACCTCGCTCCCATCTACGTACTAAATAGTTCCGGCAGTACAGCGCCAGCTTATTTATAATACCTAGCTGCGGCGATCATCACTCACTTCTTTGCCCTACGTATATGAAGCCATCCAAATGAGGCAAAGTCCACCAATTGTTGTCCAGCAATTATTTAAACTCTCTGCAAATTATCAACATGATTCTCCGGGGAAGGGGTTGATACCTCAGATGTCCGAGACGAAAAATAAACTGCAAATCCGACCTGAAACAAACTAGAAGCTGCATCTACATTCAGTAATGGTCAAATGATTTTTTCCAAGAGAAATTATTCTGTTTCTTGTAGAATCGGATGAAGAATAAAACCGATTTTTTTCTTGATACATTTCTGGTGCTTCATCACTTTCTCAGATTCTTAGTAGGGTTTGCACCGATAAAAATCGATAAGAATGAAAAATAACACGTTTTTTGGTCATCAAACCGGCACAAGTGGATATAGAAAGTTGTAAATTCGCACAGAGTCATCTTTTGTTTTATAAAGTATAGAAAAAATTGAGGATTAGCAATTCGTTTGGGGCAGATCTATTTTGCTAGACCCTTTGAAACTTGAGAACAAAAGAGAGTTAGAAGATGCTATTGAAATTATATATACGCACAAGAATAAGGCTGGGTACGGATGGAAGAGAAAAAGAATTTGTTGTTGCCATTGTTCATGTTTTTTCGCTTCGCAATCGATATTTCATTATACACCATCATGATCGTTCTGTTCTCTTTATCTCGGGGTGGCCGTTCGAGGGTGGCTCGACTCGCGGCGATCGAATCAATGCCAACGCGTATTGATATATGACTACAGGCTTTGCCTTCATCTTCGTTCGTCTCGATATCACAGATCAAACGAGCCTCGATTGTTAATTATTAATAAATAGAGATAAGAGATGAGTGGATGCTGATGCTCATCTCCAACGGTTATGAAACCTCGACCATGTTCGTTATTGAATTCGTGAACGATTTGTTTGGAATCACGCCGGCGCGTGGGCCTGTTCGGATCAGATGACGGAAACACGTTTTTCATCAACGTTTTTCCACCGATACAGAAACTACATTACGACAGAAAATATATTATTGATGATTTCCTGACAAGATCGTGAAAAATGTTTCGTGGCTGATTTCCAAGAAGGGTGGGGAGAGGACGATATTTTTGGAGAATGGTAACGAGTGGTTTCGGAGGACAGCTTTTGTTGGTCCACCGAGCATCGAGGACACCGCGATAATTGATCGAGGACTCGTTAATTAAATCACAGGGAGGGTCGTGTCGAGGCACAGTTCTCTGTCTACCTGTACTTTAAAATGATAGATAAATTCCTCTTCGAAACGGTTGAGAATTCTGCTGGGTCCGCTCCGAGAGTGACGCTCAGGTCGGAGATATATTGAATATCCGAATGATTAATCATTATGGGTGCATGCACAGTCTGCTTCTATCCTCGTCTCTTTCTCCTCCTTCTTTGCGGCACCCCGGAGGCCGAAGGAGGGAGCGGGAAGACTGAGAGGACCACACCGATCACTCTCAAAAATATGGACAGACTAGGATAGGAAGAGACTCGAGGAGTGTCAGATTCGTGAGAGAGAAAGAGAGACCCCAAGGAAGCCGCGAATGGTTTGAATTTGAAAGCGGCTGTATAAGAGACTCGGAGATCCTGTAGATCTCTCGCGGAGATGACGATCACTTTTGCCTGGCAGGTATAAATCACCGAAAAGAAGTGTCATCCCGTCGAACAACCCCCACTCATCTCTCTCTCGCTCCCTCTTTCTCTCCTCGTGCGTGTGCGTGCTTCGTTGTCAGTTTCTTCCTCATCTCTATCCCGATCTCGTGCATGCTCCTCCTCTAATTATCATTTGGTCTCGAGATTCTAATTCGATTCTAATCATTTTACATTCTTCACTTCATTCCTACTCTCTTAGTTCGTCTCAGCAAGCTCTCACCCATCCAAACCGAATCAAGCTTATTCTTCTCCTGTAGTTTTTCGCTTCATTTTGTTTGCCGGCTCTCGCAGAACGCACGATTCATTTTTCGAGATGACACTTGAATTTCCAGGCCACCTTAAGTGTCTTCCAGCTGAGCATCCCTTTGTTTTTAAGGTGTTCCTCTCTTTCTCAGGCTCCATCCTATTATTTCGAAGAGGCCCACTTCACGTTCGGGGTTTTTTGTTGTTGTCTTCCGGCGTGTCTTTGTAAGAAGTCGATCACCTTGCCAGGATCCACAAATTCGCCAGGAATCGCGCTTTATTTCCTGCGTTCAGATTTCACGTGACTCTACCAGCGACTCGAGAACCTCTTCCCGAATCAGGATCGATAATTCATTTTCCGAAGCTTCGCATCATTTACATCCAATCTCCCATCTTATTCGCAGCTGATCACCTTTTTTCTCGGCCTCATCTAAATCCGCTACCTGAATCTGACAATCTGTACTTTTTTTCACATTAACAAAAAAAAAATCACCTTCATTCGATCCCCATTTGCGTTGTCTACGAATTTACACGAAGCTTAACACTACCAAGTTACTTAACACTACTGAGGCATAATGTGCGATAAACGAGGACGAAATATCGGCAAAAATGTGTCATTATCCGGTGATTGTGGCGAATGAAAAAAATGACGAATCTTTCGGAGCCGGTGGCGGCGAGTGAAAAATGGATAGACGAAGGTAAACGGACAGCCGGGCAGGTAGATGTGGACGTGGCGATACGGAGGGGAGGGTAAACAGAGGAAATTATATCGAAGAAAAATCACTAGAGAGATAATAATGATTAATGGTGCCCTCTGGTGTGTTTGGTGGTAAAATATGATGGGCAGCCCCGAATCCACGGAGGTAACGCCATCTACTGACTAGTTTCTCGGAGCGTTTGATTGGGCGCTAGTGTGGGTGCTTCGGGAACCACACAAGCTTCTCATTCTCCCTCTCTCTCTCTCTCTCTCTCTCTCTCTCTCTCTCTCTCTCTCTCTCTGCCCGGTGCTTCGTCGTCTCGCCAGAGTTCGGGTCTCTCGCGAGGACGATACCGGCTCGCGGGGCGAGGAGTCACCGGCGATCCAGTCTAATTAACACATTAAGATTAATCAGAGACAGTTGAATATATTCCTTAGAGCCCACTTGCCCGGATTTAACGTGCCTCTCATAGATTCATTGTAATTATTTTCAACCTTCAATAAATTACGACCAATGAAATATCTAGTCTCCGCATCCGTAACGTTCGATCTCGAACATTCCGCTGCCCGCGACTTCGTAACCCCAATTTCTTCGCTCTTCTCTCCCTTCTACATTTTTTCACGCCTCTGATTCTCGTCTCGTATCGTTTCGTCGCTTATTTTATCGCTGCTTTTTCCCTTCTTCATTTTATGACCAATCTGACAAGTTGAGTAACGCTGATGCTCAAATCGTGGTTACGCAGCGTTTTTTGCAACAGTCCAGTCGCGTGCTCCACACCGCGTGCCGCGATTGGGGCGACGAACAGAGGCCGCCATCTCTGGACTGTGGCGAGAACTTCGAAGGTCACGATTAACGGCCTCCTGGTCGCTGGCATTTGACGAAAGCTTCGTACAGATCTTATCCGTCGTTATTTTCGCATACTCGACCAAGAAAGCGGCCACAGAGATGCGTGGAATGATAACGAGGCCTCAAATTTTTCAGCGACGCCAAACAACGCGAAGGGAAGCGTCGCGCCGGATTTTTGACGATTGCATCGCACGATCGTGACGTCACGCTTCGGGGCGCCGTGCAAGTTCAGCTCCTGAAACAAAGTGGCACTAAATTCTTCTTGTTGTCCGAGTTCAAATTTCGTCGGTACAGCAATTTACGAGATATTAGTCGCGGACTGCGCGAACTTTTCATGTTCGTTGCAACTGGCAACGAATCCTCGGTATACTCGAGTCTGCGAGCTCTCTGAACTCCAGAGAGCTTGAGCTTATTGGTACAGCGATGGAAATTATCTTTGCGAGGCGAAATGAAGCTGAAAAGTAAAGGAGAAGTGGCGAGATTATTCGAGTTGGCATCCTCAAGGCGATAACCAGGCGAACCTAACCTGAAAATCTTCATTACTCAGGATTACACTATTCATACTTCAGACTTATCGATTCTACATGCTCGCACGTAAAGAGAGACGCGCGGAAACGTTATAACGCTTCTGTTATTAATTCTCTGTTATTAACGCATTAACCCAACCCAACTATGCCCCTCGTAGATCAATTAAAAAACTACCCTTGCTTTTCCTTCTGTGATTTGAAATTGCTTACAGGAAATTACTCAAACAAATTATGATAAGAGTCCCTATTTTGGAAAACTCATTTCCCCAATCGATTCTACGGAAAAATACGACCAATAATTTTTTGTCAAAGTTCAATTTGTTAGTGTAAAACGATTATGAACGATTGAATTTCTGATGCATGGAAATTATTGAGCATGAGATCTTCGTCATTATTATTTCCGTAGAACCCATGTTGCAATCAGTTTATCAAAAAAACAAATCTCATCCTTATTCGTTTAAACAATTGTTCTTAAACAATTACAAATGACAAAGTAAAAAACACAAATATTTTTTCCATCTGTGCATGACTGGCATAGTTAGTTAGCTAAGTTTTTGTCTGGGCCTTACTGGGTAAATCAACGTTTACTCTTCGTTATCTTCGCTGCTGAAATTTCACTTCCAAATTCTCTCTGTTTCTGGAAGTGGCCAGATTTTTGATTTCCACCCCGATCGCTATCGAAGTTACTGATAGGTGGGAAAAATATGAACGGTTGAGTCATCGATGACCTCCGAATTTGGAGTTGAACCACATCCAATTGTTGGAGAAAAAAATGGATATGGATAGGCGAATGAATAACCTCGTTCCAATCGAATTCGCTTTATTAGAAATTAATTTGACGCGGTACGCGTGACAAATGATCGGGAATCGGCACAAATTTGTGCCTAAATTCGACTCCACGTGAACAGAAAGCGATTGCAAAACAATGCACTCGCAGCTCACGCGATGTGAAGGAAAATCAGGAGAGTCAACGATTTGATATCCCAAATTTTCAGGCCTCGAACGCGCCCTTTATTCCCAGAATCGTCCACATACACGTAACGCAGACGAGCCAGGGAATAATAAGCATTTAGAGCTTAATATATGCATTGAAAGCTATTAGATATTCAAATACTCGGATTGCATTACGGTTTGTAATGCGTCGCTTCCTCCGCAACAGTAGCCTTCAGCCTTACCTATGCTCTGCAAAATTGCCATTATTATTCTTATCATATTTCATTTATTTATTCATTCATTTAGATATTTATTAGCCACGCTAGCCTTAATCCGGACCAATACCATTATAACACGTCACCGCTGCGCCGTGGAATACCGATCACGATCGAGGCGAGGCCTTACTTTTTTCGTACCATTTTCATCCATAGCTACCTCGCAAGATCACCGGTCGTCGGATCGAATCCTCGTCCACGAATCACGGAATTTTTTTTTCATTGCAAAATTCGCAGTGCGTCACGCAACATCCCTCCATGACGTTTCTTATTCATTTCTCCAACTTTCCAATTTGCCATGTCCTCATCATACCCCACAATTTTTCACATTTCTGGGTCGTCGACGACCATTCCCACTTTTTTCGCATGGTACCCCCAGTGAAAAACTTGCGCCCAAATGTAACACACAAATTTGTGTCAACGACCTTCTGTACGCAAAATTAGTGATGTCGATGCACTCCGCGCATACTAGTGTTGAAGGGAACACAGCTCCGTGCTAAAAGTAACACGAACCTGCGTAACAGTGTCATGTAAAAAGTCATATAACACGTTTCTGTGTTGAGGAACGGACCGATTGAGCAACACTGCCAACTGTGTTGCATCAACACACTAAAATGATGAAAATGCTGGACACAGATTTGTACATTCTACGCAATGAGGGAAAAATGTCTGCTATGCGACGCTACGTATTGCTACGACTCATCATCAGGGCTCTGGTCGCTGTCGCCGATTCCGAAGAGCTGATCAGGACCCGGGTTCATAGAGAACCTTCGCGGCCTCGGCGTGACCGCGTAACAAAATACGTTGCGGAATTCCCGAACGCGGTAGCAGCCAACACGAATAGAAGGGGATAGCTGGAAAAGAAAGAAGGCGTTTCGGCTCATTAGCGACGCTTTTTTCCGACGCCAGCGCCTACCACGAGCGGTTCTCTTTTTGCCCGTGTCCGATGGTATGTGACGTCCGAGTCTCGTACGCCGAGGATGCTTGTAGTCCCCAGCATCTGCCACCTTCCTTCGTCTTCCTTCAATCACAACCCTATTCGCCGCCAGATAGGTGAGCCGTATCAACTCTCCGAACACGCTTCTCCCATACTAAAAATCTCCGCTGGGGCCGGAATTTACCAAACAAACTCCGACTCCATTTCCCGGCTTCTTCCATCCTCGCGAAGAGCCTCTTCCGGTTCCACTCTTCCGCGAGAGTGAAGAGAGCGAGAGAGGGAGTTCCCCGCGCGATTTGAATCGCGTCAAACTTGCGGCGAATAGTTTTGGAAACGATGCGATGTGCTGCCATTATTAGACATTCCTCTCTTACCAACCCCAACGATTCCACTCACCCTCTCTGCGCACTCGGCCGTGCCAACGCGCCTTTGTAACTCGCAACCATCTCGAATCCTTTGGACGTTCGATGTATCTAGAAAACAGGTACCAATACAACGACGCCTCCAACGATCGCCGACGCTCCGAGACGACCACCCTCCACCACCCCAAGTTCTCCCGGTTACTGCCAGCCGACCCCGAGGATATTGGCCGGTTGTTTAATTTCATCGGTACCTACTTCCTTTGTTTCCAAACGTTTCAATTTAAATCGAACGAGTCCGTTGATCCGATAATAATTACGAGCAGCCCACCACGAGCGAAACGCGGAGAGAGAGAGACGAGTGGAAGAGATCAAATCAATTTTAGGAATTCGAATTCCTGACTCACCCAATTTTACCGGCGAAAGTTTGCCAGAAATTAATTAAGTCACCAACCCAACCCAACCCAACTTCTCGGTAGTTCCCCAACTTACATACGAGGCATTCTTCCTCGATCCGGCCACCCATTTTTTTTTTTCGATGTCTCCGAAAAATCCCAAACAATTCCAGCCCCCCTCCGCGTTGTACAAACACTCTGTGAATTTTTTTGAAGCCTCCACCCCGAAGTTACACGTCTGCCAACACTTTCCTCTTCATAACAAATCGTCAGGTTAATTGTGCCACGAATGGTTCTCAAGCCAAGAAGTGTGGAGGATTATAAAAAATGCGATGTTGATGACAAGTCCAAGAAAAATCCGCTACAATTTACTTACTCTCGTGAACACGGCCTTTGTAATCCTATCATACCATGAAGGCCCTTCAAATCGAAGTTTACTTTAATAACATGTTTTTGCAAATCTATAACTTGGAGACGAACAATTTATTGGGCGATGCAAATTTATCGCAAAGAGGAAGAATGCCTGGTATACGAATATGAGTCTAGAAACAGACACCCATGACCTCATAATTTCTTGGACGGAATGCAGAGCCGTTTGGCGGGATGAGAGAAAAAATCAACGATTGGCGAAAAATTCCTACCAAAGGAGCTCGAGGTTTCCAAGAAAACGTGAGCATTTTTTTTTCGCCGGTTCAGTCTGGCGTTTAAAAAAAAATGTGGCGTGGCGGAAAATGTGATATTTTGGCTTCACCTGTGTCGTCGATATTATTGGAAGCATGAAGAATTCTGGAAAATTCGTTGCCTCCGTTAAAAACGGTGGAAAGTGTGAGAAAATTATTGCGAGAGATCGAAGAAAAGTAGGACTCGCGGCGTTATTAAGGTGAATCGATAGGATTCGGCGGGGCGTGAAAGAACCTCGTCGTCACGGTTCGTGGATTAATATCGTTTCGTGATTATAGAAAGTCCTAATTACGTTCGGCCGCAAAATCGAATCGAAACGTGCCTCGGTGACGAGGAAATCGTGATTTTCAAACCGAACGGTTATTTTTCGTGGACGTTTTTTTCGTCGCTCCTCATCACGCCTCGTCTCGGGTTCATCGGATATTGAGTAGGCAAAAGAATGGGAAATTCGTGTCGCGGGGGGCGAGGGCCACGAGGAGGCAGGATGCGAGCAATTATATTGTTTAATGATCGGACAGAGCTAACCGTCTCGCGAAAGGACGGGACGACGAACCGAGCCTCCCCACCTCGAGTATCCTCCTAGTCAGTGTCTCTGTCCTTTCTCTTATCCATCCGTCTCCACGGAAATCCAATAATCACAGAAATGGAGACAAAATACCATTTTCCAAAAAAAAAAAGAAAAGTAAAAAAATATCAGCGATCCATGAAATAGTGAAGATGAAACGTATCGTGCGTATCGACACAATGAAGGGGAAGGAATGAATTTTCAAACGGAATTATGGATTCGAGTCATAAATCGCATGTTAGGTGGAGAAATGCGTTTTTGTAATTCCATGGAAATTGTAATCAAGGTACTCTGGTCACGCGCTGTTAATTTCTCAATGTCAATGCCGAGAGGAAATTATAATTCGTCCAGGCTTCGTACGAGGGGCGAGGAGCGAGGGATTAAGAAGAAGGGACACGGGGAAACGGGGGAAAAGGTAAATCGACACGGGTATGCAAATCCGGGAGGGAATGACCAGTGATCGTTAATCTTGACGATTAATCTGTCGGCGTTAGACAATACAAGAATGAATAATTGACATTACTTTCTACCCCCTCGATTTTTTTCAATTTTTCTTCTCTCCCCCTCCTTGAAATTTGTGTCCTCGTGTTATTCCGTCGTTTATTTATTTATTTAATTATTTACCTAGTTACTTATTTGATTATTTACTTAGTTACTTATTTAGTTAGTTAATTAGGTAGCTAGTTAGTTAGTTAGTTAGTTAATTAGTTAGCTAGTTAGTTAGTTAGTGAGTTGGTTAGCTAGTTAGTTATTTAGTTAGCTAGTTAGTTAGTTAGTTGGTTAGTTAGCTAGTTAGTTAGTTAGTTAGTTAGCTAGTTAGTTAGTTAGTTGGTTAGCTAGTTAGTTATTTAGTTAATTAGTTGGTTAGTTGGTTAACTAGTTAGTTGGTTAGTTGGTTAGTTAGTTGGTTAGTTGGTTAGTTATTTTTTTTATTCCAGAGGATTTGTGCAAACGTGATGCGAAAATGTTTCGGATCGAGCATGAGAAGTCGTGGTACTTTTCAAATTAAAGAAATAAAGCGATACCTCGAGGCAGCGGTAACGTTGAGGGTGTTGCGCGGGGCAGCTGGGTGAGGGTGGCAAGAACTCATTTGCACTTAAAAAAATGACGAGCGATAAAACCAACACTCTTCTCTACCGAGGGGAATTAATGACAGGCGGAAAGAAACGGAATGTAAAAAAGAAGACGAGGGAGGGACTGGAGAACACGTGAAGGTGGCCGGTGTAACGCGAGGCGAGACCAGTTAACAAATGAACGCGAGTTTTATCGGGCGGAAATGATTTCGATTTGACGAGTTCTTATTTAAATCTGAGCTTTGGGTTGCCTCGAAGAAGTGAATCGCCAGCGAGATTGAGAAAAGTCCAACGTTTCTTTAATTGGATTTTTAATTGGAACGATTCTCGCTACATTAATCCCCATCATCCCCCGAAATTCCCACTTCTCCGGCTTCCGCGACAATTATAATCGGGACGAGGCGAATCCGGAACTCGATTTTTATCATCGTTACACGCTCGGAATTTCATTCGATTTGTTCCAATTCGGTCGTTCCACAATTTTTATCCATTGTCTCATCCTTAAGCTCTTCGATTATCCAAACTCTTTGAATTTGTAAACTTACAAAGATTCGAAATTCGCAAGCTCGACGTTTCTGCAAAACTTTGATTTTCTGTTTTTTACAAAAAAACTGCATTTGGAAACTTCTCCCAAATTATTCGTGTCTCATGCTCGCTGCGATCCGACGCTGATTCCGAATAGCTTCAAGGAAACATGCCAAATTCTTAACATTCTCGACGCGCCCTTAAAATATGATTTGCCGCAGCCTCGTTTCAACTTCCCCTAAATTCTCATCAACGTTCCCTTCCCGTTTCCCCGCGTGATTGTGATCATCCCGCTACAACGCGCAGCGCTTTAATATCTTTCGAGTATCACAATCGAATGAGGAGATAAAAAATTGAGAGGATGAAGCTAAAATGCATGCGAGCGGAATACGGAGGAACGAGTGAGAGGGAAAGATAAAACGGAATTAATAAACGAAACGCAGGCAAGAAAAAGCAAATGGGACGACGAGGTGCCGAAATTTACGATGAAAAAGATTAATGCGCGCGGAGGAAATAGATAAATAACTGAAGGGACGAAACAACGTGCGTCTATCCGTATTTATTCAACGTCGAGCGATAAAGATCATCGATACATCGAAATAGCGGCGAACGCGGAGGCGTCGAACATCGCGCGAAATGTATGCATAGAAGGGGTTGGTCGTTGTCGCCTGTATATTTGGTCGGAATCAATATTAAATCTGTAAATGCAAATTCGCGACACGCTCGATCTCGCCATCCCTTCCGTTCCCGCTCGTTCGCGTTGATCGCGTCGACTCGCTATTCGAAGAGAGAGATTCGAATGGTCCATCGAGCTGGCGTCGGGGTAGTTTAATTATCGAGTTAAACGTAGCGAGTGCTGATTCTGATGAGAGTTCCGCATTGAAACGTTCGGTACGTGACTGTTACCCGCTCGGCTAGTTAACTAACTAACGCTCCATGGAGCTTCGAAACGCGATAGTACCACTCCCGCCCCCTATTTCAAACCCCCCAGCAGCACCCTCTGGCCTCATCTCCGTCCACAGTTCTCTCGGCTCGCGCTGCACGCGCCATCTACCCGGCCGCGCCTTCCTCTGCCTCGCCGGGGCCTCCCCGAGCCATTTGATACACGTACGTACCGCAGCATATTGCGCGCCCCCCCGATGTACGGATCGGCGGTCGTCCCTGCTACGCGAGGTGGGCGCTGCTGTTCCGGAGGAAAGGGGTGGCCGACACGTACGCGGATCATCTACGCTCCCGCGCAACACCGCTGATCGCTAGGGCTGATACGAGCTCGTTCGCCAAAACGGAGAGAGGACCAATGCTTAATAGACCAATGGCAATCGCGCATTGTTCGTGCGCGAATTCATATTCAAATTACTTTTCCCATCGAAAGGCCGCGTTCCGCTGCTATACTCGTGATTCTGATTACACTCCTAATTGCCTTTATCGCAACTTGTTCATCGCCCCCCCCCCCCCCCATCGTCAACCATCATCTGCGTCGTCTCGATGAGCTTTGTTCGTCCACCTTCGCGACCTCTTCGTTTCCTCATCTCGTTCATCGTCTTTGTTCCCTTCGTCTGCGATGCTCTCACTGCATCCTCGGGATTCTCTTCATTTTTGCCAACGTCCGCGATAGAGGAATATCCGAAGGGTGACGAGAAGATTCTTCTGGTAGTAGAGGTCCCATCACTCGTTGACACTCGACTAATGCAACGGCCTCCTGTGAACAGGGTGCACTCGTAGCGGTTGCGAGAAGAGTGACGAGAGGAAGTACAGATGAAGCTGAGCGGAACGAGGAGAGTGTGAGTGGGTGTGCATCGGACGTGTATTCCGTGCACGCTGGTGAGTCGACGAGGGAAGACAGAAAAACGCGAAAGACTGGTAAATACTCTGGCGTATATAGTCTCTCGATCACGAATGAAGGATTTCTATTTTTAAACAGTTTCCCATTATCCTAGGTAAATGGCTTCTATCTAGGCGATAAATCTAACACTCCACTCTTCTATCTCCTTGCCAGCTCCGTTTCTCCGTCTCCGTCCTCTTCTCATACCCTCGGTTGGGATCCGATCGTTTTATTTTCAGGTGATTGTTGGGACCAGTCGCCACCAACAACACCGTCCCACGCGACTACCAGAATTCTAACAGCCCTTCTTTCCCTCTCCATCTCTCTTTCCATTCCCATCGATGTTCTCTGTCCTGCTCTGTCTGTGTTACAATTCGTTGTCCTATACTAAAACGATCCGTTCTATTCGCCGAATGTCTTTCAACCACGCGAACCAAAGTCCGGCGCCTAGCACACCTTCGCTTCGCTCGTAGATTAACCTTGCAGTGTGGAATGCTACGGAATATGCTCCCGACAGTGGAACCCCTCGTACCATTTGTAGAAATTGAAAGAACTGTTGTTCTATCAATTTTCGCGTATTGCCCGAAGAGATCCGTGTGGCTTTGATGCGCGAGAGACACAGTAGAGATGGGCGAAACCTCCCTTGGTAGAACTAGAGATGGACTAGAGAAAAGTTGAGGCTGAAGATGGGAAACAAGAATAGGAACGAACTCGAGGTGATCGGAAACGAGGATTCGATGAAGATGAGAATGATCTCGTAGTATGGGTTGTATATTCAACCCCAAAGAACGAGATATACCCCTGGAGAGATCGCGACGGAGCTTCGACTAGGACGCGAGGGGTTTGGGGACCGAAGTGCTATGCGCTAGTTAGTATGCATGGCGCGGGATTTGCTTCGGAATGAAACGTCAACCCGAGACTCGTCATGCTCGCATCCTATCCTTCCTCCCGTTGCCTCCCGTCAAGGATACATTCATACACCCCTCTACGCACGTGACGAAGTCTAGGTATCTTCTGTCTGAACCAGAATCCCCCTCTCTCTCGTCGCTACATGCACCACTCAACGCGATACTCCCGCGCCCTCTTTCATTTCCAAAGACGAAGAAGTTCGTCGGAAGAAGCAGCGCAGGAGGCCAAGAGGAAAGGCTTGCTCGGTATCAGATCGCGATCGCAGAGCCCCTAGCTCTTACCCCTCAGGTTCCCGGGGGTTTCCATATCAGACGATGAACGAATCGTTATTTCCACGTCAATTAAAATATTGTGCAAGAGACGGGATGATGCCTCCGGGTGCAGCTCGGTCGTTTTGCTCTCGTGCTCAATCACGCTCCGACCCTCCGTCTTTCGTCTTAATCGCGAAAGGGATCAAGTATTACGCGTCAACGGGTCGCTAAACTCAACTTCGTTGGTTAACAATGCTAATGTAACCAGCACGACCCGGATCACTTTGTCTCTGCAACAAGCAGCCTTCTATCCTGAAGTCGAAAGGGGTTGCTGCTGCCACAACTACCGTTCTACTCTGGACACAATCACCGCTACGAGCGCGATCAGTCATCGTACCACCACTACTCTCGCAACACTACCAACCGAACATTGTCACGGCTGCTGTGCCTTTGTTGGAACGACTACCGCGATGTAGCTGTTGAAAGAATACTCTCTTCGCTACACCCACTATGCCAAATCTCCTAATACTCGCCACAACTACTATAATACTCGGTACTACCCATCCAAATATCATTACAACTAGCGCAGATCATCCACTATCACCGGAGATGATACTTGTCAAGCTGATCCACTTGCCTCTAGCATTCTCACAGTTGTTATGCTACCGCTACCGCCTTCATCGCTATCTTCGTTGAGAATATTGCTGCTACCGGAAGAGATAATGCACTACGATGTGACAAGTAGCTGTACAATTCCTGTTGGTAGTCCTATCATCGCCGAGACTACTGTGCTGTTGATAGCACAACGAGTAGTCCAGCTACTGTCAAATCCATCAACGCAACGACGGGTACTGTACTACCACTACTTTTACTGCCATCATTCCCTGTCTATCCACCTCCATCTTCCTTACATTCACTCCACAACTATTTTTATCCTACCATCAGCAGAACTAGTACTCGTCTAGTTGCTGCTATTACCCATGCAAATTTCATAGCTGCTATGCTATCTTACTATCTTCAACTGTTTCCGCTACTGGAAAAAAGGTTGTGCTAGAACTGTTACGGATAATGATCCAATCGTAGTCCTGAATTCTCCAGCATCGCTATGTCGCTGCTGCGACAAAGACTATTTACACCAGACTACCATTTCGAGGAATTTCTATTAGCATGCAACAGAATAACTAGAACCAAGTACCGTCGAAGGAACTAGGGGATGAACGTTGCGCGGAAGGGTTAACGTACCAGAAGCGTCGCGTCACGTCGCGCCTCGCAGGGATCGCGACCCAATTTAAGCTCATTCATACGGGGCTAATTGTCACTCGTCATCCCCAGGTCGTGTCACATCGAGACTCGTCGTTTCGCGCGTAATTCGACCAATCAGTGCCCAGCGGCGCATCGTTAGTCGTTTGTTTCGAAATATTCCCGTCGGCGTATTCATCGGATGAGAATAGAACGAGACTCGACGTACACCACGCATTACGTATGCAAACGCCCGCGATGATTAAGCAAATTTATGAATCTATATACCGATGCTCGTAACGAACCCCTTTTATCTCGTATCCACAGAAAGTTGATCACTGGTGGGCCCTCGTATCGTTTTCATCAGAAGACCATTTCCATGCCCCTCTTTCTCTCTTCGTGTTCTTGGCAAAAACTCCCATTACTCGCATTCGTTGCTTCGACCTTAGATCGACTCTCGATCTATACAGGCTGAACAATTCAACGCGAAGGACTCATATCTGTCATGATCATAGTTTTTCCGTTCTCAAGGTCATCAATGGTTTTTCTAAGAAGTCCTCATCCGACGTCCCCAAAAGGTCTTGAGGTCGATAGCTATCACATCGTACATGTGTTATAATGAAATTTGTGCAAAAAAAATTGATTACCCAATCCGGATGATCTTATCGTCACTACCTTCACGGTTTCCCATTTTTGCACGTGTATGTTGGCAAAAAATCGTTCCAAGGTCATTATATTACAGGTCGTTGGAGTCGTCTGAACATCAGCTACAACATCTTGATACGAAAAATGCATTTGCTGATTCAAAAAACCATCGATGACCTTGAGAACGCAAAAAATGGGACCTTGACAGAAATGGAGCTTTCACTACTGTACCAGCCCTTTGAAATCTTTCGAATTACATTTTGACATTTTTTCGTAAGTCTAAGGGCAACGGAGATATTTGGGGTGGTCATGTTAAATTGTCCAGACTGTATTACAATACGATCAATGAGCACCTTCAACGGGGCTTCGAATGTTGTTCGAAGGCCATCGAGGAAGAAGTGAAAATTAACGTAGCTTCCAACCAATTCCAAGAAATATACCCGCGTGTTATTCTCTAGAAGGCCCGTGACCTTTCAATTCTGGATTCCAAGACCACGACGCAGTACGAACTCGACGTGGAATATCTTGATGGTATAATCGGAATATGATTACGCGTGGCGCACACAAAATGTAGACGAATGACGCGGAGAGGGACGGAGAGACGCGTTCTCGATAAAATCGCGTGATCGAATTTAAATCCAAAGCGACTTGGGCGCGTAAATTTCGAACCTCCGGATTGAAATTCTAGTCGAAATCAATAACTTCTGTGATAAATTGAAACGACTACCGAGTTTCGCGAGGCTGTCAATCTCGCCACCTTCTTGCCCCCTCCATTCTGTCTCCCCCTTCCCCTTCCAGCGCTACGAGAACACGCGAATTTCCACCGAAGGATAGCCAAGGAAAACGTCTGCGTGGATTGAAACGGACGCAGCTCAGCCAAAAATGGTCGTAGCACCCTCTTTAAAATAGTCCCTTCAAAAAAAAGGCTCAAACTTCCCATGCCCGTAGGAATTTGGCTCCTCAATATTTCTGCACCCCTTCAATCGAGACGATTATTTCAAAGAAACGCATCCAAAAAGCTGGGTAGCTGCATCGAGGAAGAATACCCCGCATATGTTTCTGATAATTTACGTCGACTCACATTTATGGGTACCTAGATCAGTTTACCACCTGGCCAATCGTCAAGGACTCGTAGAGAGACTTGCTCGTGGGATTATATAATCGAGCAAAAAATTAAATGGGCTCGCTATGCCAGTCGCGAGGAGGATTCCGCGTGAAAAGGGGCGCGTTTCCGCATCCACCCTCCGCGCTCACCCCTCGTAGCCGCTGCTCACGGCCAGCGTTTCGCGCTCTCGCTGCGCGATACGAGTCGAGGTTGACTCGGCAAATTCCATAACGCTTGCTCGCGGGGGGGCGGGAGAAGATATCGAGGAATCTACCGGCATTTCTCATTGTCAGAATAGATAATAACAATGGTAATGCACGGGGTGGCCCGGAGGATAGTTTATTAGCGCTCGCGAGACAATGGAGGTCGGGACCCGAAAATAAGAAGAAATAAAAATAAATAAAAGCCTCCGCGCGAGGAGGCGGCAGCGAAAGAGAGAAAGGAGACAGCGCAGGGACGGAACGGAGACGAGAACGAGTTCGGTTCATATTTAAGTATGCGCGCGCGTCCACCGATGTTCCAGACCGAGCCGCTCGTTCTCTACGCCTCGAAATTTATGCTCGGCGACAAATATTTCAAAATCATTCCCCCTGCCGCCTGCGCCCCTCCTCCAGCCGCCACCGCCACCGCCGCACGACGAATAATATAAAGAGAGACGCGAAGAAGAGGATACCGAAGCAAAACGACGCAACAGACGCGGCGGAGGGGGCTGAAGCCTCCGCGAGGCTCCTTCCTCGAGTCGGCCCTCGTTCTTCCCCCCCCCCCACTCTCAGCCTCCGATCCGAACAATTCTAATAATCTGGGTAATAGGGAAGAAATAATCAATCCTTTCGAATACATATTCCGATTCTGCTCTGCTACAGCCCCCCCGCCAAAAGTGCTCAAAACTGGCTGGGAATCGCCTAATAAATATCGCTGAGCTTAGTAAAGGTCCTTTGAGGATGCGAAGAGTTGAAAAAAAAATTGTCAATTGAGGCGAGATTTGAACCCAAAACGGGCAACGACGCTATCACGGGCTGGAAGTAGTGGGCCCGCGTCGCGGGTCATCCTGCATACTCCGTGTCGCCGACGGTCCTGTTCTTGGGAAATAAATTAAAAGGGACGGACACGTGTGTAGGGGGTATAATAAAAAATCAAGGAAACGGGAGCGAGATCGGCGCCGAAGCAGGTAAGCATATTCAAAAATTCAAATCGTCTATTAGAGGAGAATGGAGGACCGACGTCGCGAGAGATGTATTCGACGTCGCAGCGGGGACGGGGGAAGTTCCTAGAAAAAGACGCGCGCGAGATCGCGTTGCCGCTGATCCCGACGCGCGATAAACGGAACCAAAGCGCTCGCGAATACGAGAGAATTATAAAACGGCGTCTGCGTCTCTGAGATCGCGCGCGTGTGTATGCCCATTGTCGAATCGCCCGCGCGCACCGTTCCTATAAACACTCGGCAGTCTCTTCCTCTTTCGCCTCAATCTTATCGCTCTTTGCTCCTTTTTCACCTCCTGCGACCAACTATTTTCACCTCCGTGCAAATAAAACCGCGTATCTAATTACTTTTACCATCGCCGAGCGATTCTCATGCAATGTGGGGGAAACAAATGAAGGCTGCGCGACGACCTGCTCCGCCATTTCGCGCGGGGGCTTCGCGTCACGCGCGCAAAATGGACGGGCAAGTATCTGGACCGAATCCGAGTACGCTGTTTACCATCAAACCGTGTTGTCGTCGCATCCGGACGACGACGACAACAACAATATTAATTATACAATTCGTGATACGCAGCCGATGGAAAACTGTCTGCAAGAAATGTCGAGGCCTGCCATAATACTAGAATTCCAAATTCAGAAGCTCGTTGTTATTTGTTTTCCACTGATCTCTTCGGCAGACTCGGCTTGTCTGGCAATTTTCAACGGGTAAACGACTCATTCATGATTTTCTTTCCGGCATAGGAAACCCTAAAGAAGCAGCTTCGACGCCTTACGCGTGGTCCACACATCGGACAAAGACGAGGCAGGCATAATTCTATGTCACTACGCAACCTGCCAACAAACGAGTCCTGTTTTGGCAGGTATCAAAACAAATTCATCATCCATATACGGGGAAATCCACGCCAACTCGACCAATCTTAAGCCCCAGCCATCTCGAAATCGTTTCATATCTTTTTTCAGTTTTTCAAAAATTTATCGTCTTCAAATATTTATAAAAAACGAATGGCGGAATATAACAATTGGGAAAAAAATCACATCGCGTTTTTTCCCTAGTAAAATGTTGGAAAAATCATTTTGTGTTGTCGAGTCGACGTGGAATGCCCCATGTATATAAGATTCCGGTATAAATGTGGTCGTGATTCTTCTCGTCCGAAACGGCTTGACCGATTTTGCTGGAATTTTCTTCTGTGTACTCATGGGATCACCTCGATGGCGCTCTTCAGATCCAGAATTATTTTTGTTAACAGCATTTTCTCTGGACAATGTCTTTCTGCCTTCTCACATAAAAAACAGACATTTTAACCACGACGCACCTCTAAATATTTTTTAATTCAATCAGTTCTTATACTCATGACTCATCCAATAACAAACGCGTAATTCAAAACTGACCATTTTAATAATCTCTTGCCTTTGACCTACCCAAGGTCATTCGCTGAAATTCGATCTAACGATTTTGATTCGACTTCTGCGATTTCGATGATGGTGCAATACTTATTAAATCGTTTGTGGCAGGACAACGACTGCTCACAGAGTCTGTTAGCACCATTTCAATTCTTGCCCCCTGCACGTCTTGGAGTAGGGTATTTTTTGGTAGTAGAATTGTTCCTTCTCATGCTAGGTTATACGTTGCTAGTTACACTGTTCGTCGTTAGTATCTTTGTAACGATGCAACTGTTTGCAGAAGACTTGCAAGGTGGAAGTGATCGGACGACTATGCCTTTAAGGCCCGGATGTCAAAAAACGGGGAACAGTCCAACTTTTTGTGGTGCAACGAGTAGTGAAGAAATCAGAAGCGAGAGAATAGTAGGCTCCGTTCAAGATTGGGCAAAGTGCGAAATTCTGCAGGAAAAAATCTCACAGAGATAAATAACAGGGTACAATCTTTGATGAAACGAACGAAAGGATTTCCGAGTATATCGATCTACGATGAGTCCCGGAAAATTTATGCACACGTACCTCAGCGTCACGCGTATCGTCTTTCGCGGCACGATGCGACGTCCAGTCCCGATCGTATCGTAAGAAATCCACATAATCAGTCGTGTATATCTTTACATATATGCATGAACGGTGCGCGTATTACTTCGGAGGATACGCTGTCCAAATGTTGCGTTTTCCGTTGTCCTGGGAAAACTAGAGAAGAACACCTCCTTGGTCTTTGCCTAGAATTGATAGAGTCTCTGGCTCGCCGCTTTTGCCCTTGGTAAAAATTAATTCAGGGGTACCTCTACACGCCGAGGCCATTCCTCGCCTAGGGTAGACAAGAGTGACGAGCGCTCGGAGACACCGTAGACGGAAGGAGCGATTAAAGAGGGGAGGGTTACGGCGAAAGAACGCGTGACGATATTAGTTCTATCCGGAAACCGAAGCTCGAATTTATGCAGCTCATTTATTCACGATTCGGCCAAGTCCCTAGTGACAGAGGTACGAGGACGGTGGGACGCGTGGAACACGACACATGGCTGGGTTAGGTACTCCACGCGGAAGTAACCTTCAGATCCGAGCGGATCGATGGTCACCCAAATCGACCTCTTTTGTTTCGTCTATCGTCTAGGGGCAGCGGGGGCAAAACGGGGTACCCCAAAAATTGTGCGAAGAAATGTTTTTTTCGAAACACAAGAACTTGGTATTTTCTTAGGACTCCGTGTTGAACCCCGAATTATCGTCCTCGAATATGCATCACAGTCATGAGTAAACGAGTGACGAAAAAACTAGGAACTTTTCCCCCGAGGAAAAAGCGAGCATCCCTAAGCGTTTGAAGCCCAGAAATCTGGGGAGTAATTTTTGGAAGGAAAAAAAAGAGGCGAAACGGAAACAAAAGAGCGCGGCGATGTTATCCGAAGTCGTGGTCACGCAGCCCGAGTTACTCGATCGTTCCCCCAACCTCCTCTTGGTCAAAGCGGCGTCCTCCTGTGGCAACGCCATGCCGCTGCTACACCCCTCCTATATCTCTCGCTCCGATCTAGACGCCGGATCTGTATAATTCCGAAACAAGGGTTCCGAAGTGTTATCAATTATCAACTCTGTCAACTCATTAAGCGCTACAAACTCGCTACTTCCGCTTCGCACATGTTACTGGGGCCTCCTCGCGCGACGGATGGCCAAGTGAATCCACGAGTACCTACCTACTCACGCCTGTCTTCGGCTCACCCTCTCGGAACTCGGGTTCCTTTATTCAATTGCTGTTACGCGCGCCTGCATGAAATTTCTACAAACAAGTGCAGCGGTATTCCATGGTTTTACGACCCGTGAAATTGCCAGTCTTGTAACGTACGATCGTAGCCCTAATACTAGTCCGAAGCTATCCAGCCTAAGATAGTACCTGCTCCTTCGGGTATTTGATCCGCAATCACGTTATCTCCTCAGAATTTTACGCGATATTCTCGAACTCCCATTCAATTTCTGTCTCAGATGCGAGCCCACGGGACTTTGAGTCGATCCTATGTTGAGAATCCTACGGGCATACATCACATTTAATAAACGTGGGACGAATAGGCGAAGGAGATATCGACCTATGAAATTGCCAGTTCTGTAACGCACGATCGTAGCCCTAATACGAGTCCAAAGCTATCCAGCCTAAGATAGTACCTGCTCCTTCAGATATTTGATCCGCAATCACGTTATCTCCTCAGAATTTTGCGCGATATCCTCGAACTCCCATTCAATTTCTGTCTCAGATGCGAGCCCACGGGACTTTGAGTTGATCCTAAGTTGAGAATCCTACGGGCATACATCACATTTAATAAACGTGGGACGAATAGGCGAAGGAGATATCGATAGGAGGGATCAATTCTCGCGGCGAGTAGGCATTTGAAATTAATTTCAACCGAAGAAAACACAATCGATCAGTGAGCGCATTGTTAGCATAGGGAATGGGCATACAACGAGTCGATCGCTGTAGCGACGGCATCGACACAGGCCTGCATCGGTGCTGGCTTGAGAAAAAAAAGAAACGAGAAGAAAAAAAAACGTACAAGTAAACGAACGTAAAAAAGTGTGGGGATCCCCTACAGCGTTCGATTTTTGAATTTTCAACTCATCAATCTCCGAGGCCCTCTCTACGACTGATCCGGAGTCGAGTCGTGTCAGGACGCCCGGGACACGGGGACGAATGCGGACGGACGCGCGGTCATAGCAGCTCCGAAGCGGCAGGCAGGACAGGAGGCATCGCGTTACGTGGCCACAAGGCGACAGACGCCACGGCCATTGTTCCAATTCAAACGAAGAACGATTCGATCTAACGTTAGCTTCGTTTCGAGATCCTACGACACCGCAGTCGCAGCATCTTTCGTAATTGAAAATTCTATTCGTATTGCCCCTCCCCTTGGCCTCCTAAGCTCATCTGGACACTTTCATTCCTTAAGCATGTTTCGCAGAAGACTCGCTCGGTTATCCCAAATTCTAAACAAAAAAACGTGGCTTTGAATTTATCGAGGCAGTTCTGCCACGCGAACAGGTTTCGTGCAATGATCCGCGATGAATCCCTCTCTGATCCTCGAACAAAGAACATTCTGAATGAAACTGTCACACGAAACGCAGGCCTCTCTCACTTCCAACTCATCTCTCACTCGCCGCCGAGATAAAATCCAACGCTGCGCACGTGTAAATTTTTTCTCAAACGAGAAGATACCTCTTCCGCAGTTATGCCTTATTTGACGACGAAGCGGTTCAAACGGGTTGAACCACGTAACATGCCTCCCTTTTATCCGTCATTTCATCTTAATTCCTGCCCGCTACTCTTTCACGAGATACCTGCGATTATTAGTCGGCACGTGTGCGTGCACCACGACCGGCTACTCGCAATCAAAAGAAATCAGCCTCACAGCGAAATTCGTCCATTTTCGTTCGTTGAACCTGGCGAACTTTGCGGATTCCGCCTGTAAAAGGTTACATTCCATTTTTCAGTCCTCCTAGATCCGAGAATCTGCAAAGCAATCGGAGATGTGTACTCGAACCACGATATTCCCATATTATCTATGATGTATCTATAATGTATCTACACTTGTAATACATAACACTTGCAAATCAGGGTGCGTCTAAAAAACCCTTTTCTTTGCGTACCACCGAAAAATATATTCGAACATGGTCTTTTGTGGCTTCATGGTCCTTGTGGAGTCCTACCGAAAAACTCGCGAAATTAGGATCTCGCAGCTCGTCTCCGATGACTCGCTGCGTCTATCTCGCCTAGTCTATCCTCATCTCCATCTGAATGTAAGTTTGGCCCGCGGCGTCCAGATTAGCGGTTCTCGAAGTATGGAAAGTTCGTTCGTTTCCTCGGTCGTGTCGACGTGAGATCTTGGAGAGATGACGAATTGTTCCGGTGTTGCTCGACGTGATTCGGTGCTTTTACGATTATCCGCCTACCGTCGCGCGTCAACTCGGAATTCCTCTTATCTCTTCGTCTGTGTCTACTGGGTCTTCCATTTTAGGCGATATCTTTTTTCTAGCACTACCTAAAAAATCTGATAGTTTATATTTCACACACGAAAGTCTCTAGAATTACCGATTTGACAGCTTTATAGCGTCCATTGTAAGATGATATCTGATGCGAGATCGAAAAATTCCAATTTCGAGAAAATTTGTTGTCGATTAGTATTGAGCTCTACAGCTCAAAAACTGTTGGTCGGACAGCGTAGGGCCAGAAAAGGATAATGCCCAAAAATGAAACACCCTAGTGCTCTTACTTACTTAGTCCACCTACCTAGTCTACGGACTCGAACGTGGACAGGAACGAACGACGGTTGTGATATGAACGGGAATGGGGGGAGGCGAGAGGATGACTACGAAGAAGAAAAAAGGAGATGGCAACCATCGCGCGGCTTGTTAGATCGTAGCGAAAGATTGCGTCCAGCTGGTGTAGGATTCGGACGAAGCCGCGCATGAATGGGCCTCCAAATGAAACTCTTGTAATTCAAATATTTAAATTCATTAGACGATCTCTCTTTACGATGAACATCAAGCCCACGGTCAGATCTTAACTGCCCTCGGTGCGTGGCTCCTCGAAACTCACCGCAATCTTGCCCGTTGACTTAGTGTAATTTCACCACGCTCGAATAAAATCACATCAAACGTCAAACTCGACCTCGTAATCCCCGACTCCTCCGTTGAATTCTACATAAACTGAATTTCAAAAATATCAGTCTCATTCGAAATTTTCAAGCATAACATAGCTATTGTAATCAACTTTGCATCAATTGATCATTGTAATAATTGCAAGAACGTATAATAGACCAATTACAATAGTTTCAATTTTTTACAACTTTTCGGTCACGAGCTGCCTTTTTTGAAGCACCTATTTTTTACTGCAAGTATTTACCAATTCACTGAATACACGAGTACTTTGTATTTGACTGCATTTTAGATACTGAACATCGAATGTAGCTATTATTTTCAAACTGTAAAATATTTTATACTGAACATATTTTTTATTTTCGACATTTTCAAGTATGAAGTTTGAGTATTTAGTAATTTGCGCTTCATAAAGTATCGAATATGTTGCGTACTTAGAGTATTTAGATTTATATCAGTATGCCCATCGCTGCTCAAGGTCGTATCACTCGGGTCACAGTTGTCCTCCGACAAAGAACGTCCGAAGCACGGAGTTCAAGTCCGAAATCTGGTTCCGTTTTTTTTCTTTTCTTTTCTACAAATTATTGGTGACTCTGCGAGTCGAATGTAAGCCAAGGAAGAGATTCGTCCGTTGAGGTCGAGTCGCGAAACATAAGTGGTCCACGTTCGGCTGCTTTACCCTAATTGCATTTATTCGAAACCGGATCGAAGTCGTTCATTCGCACTTTCCCCGGATGTCGAGGAAACATCTTTTTACAGGTTTGCCGAAGTAGAGACAGATTACAGAGCTCTTCACGGGACGAGAAATACGAGTTGCGATAATCACATACCGCGCGCGCGGATCTGCATACATGACCACATGTGCCATGCACTTTGCACGTGGTACGAAAAGGAGGATCATTACCATGATTTAATATGGCTTTAGTCCCGAATGGAGCTTCAATCGCCACCTGGCGCACTGAACCACGAAAAGGAAGTCGTTCTTTTGTCGTTGAAAAATATTCCCTAATTGCAACTCGATGACTCTTCGTAGTAGGCATGCCTTCTCGATACAGCCCCCATAATTTTCGGTGTCTCCGAAAATTTCTGAAAAAATTCCATCCCCTTCTACGCTTTATGTAGACACTCTGTGAATTTTTTGGGATTTTTTGGAGCCTCCATGCCGAGGTTACGTGTCTATCCAGCTTTAAGGTTCGGTTCTGAAAATGTGGAGTCGAATAAACAGTCTCGAACGGAAGTCAGATCTGTAATCCATCGAGGAGGAGGAGGAGAACACCTTTTCTTCGCGGCATAGCACTTAATTGTTGGTTCGAGGGTTGAAGGGGAAGAATCTCGATGCGATCAGCCATTTCCGTTCCGATAACACGGTTTGGGGTATACAGAGCCCGAATGTACGAACGCGATTAGTACTCCGGTGTTCGTGCCCTCGCGAAAGGGTAAGTACCGTTTCCTTCATTCCATTTCCTCCCAACGCCGCGGCGTCCAGTCCCATCTCGCGTCTCGACCCAACAAATTTACAGGCTTATTAATGCGAGGAAATACAACGCGAGGTGGAAACGTTGCCTGAATTTAAATGGTGGAATTTAAAAAGCGGCGCTGTTTGTCTAACGTCCAGATCTGGATCACGTCGGGATACTACGAACTCCGGTTGGCCCCTAGTTACTTGCTTGCCGAGTAACTATTCACCCCGCGCCACCCGCTCTCTTGTAAACTCTCGACCATTCGTTCTCCTCTCATCAAAAATTAGACTCCTTATTCGTTTGAGATATACACTCGATGATTTTTCCAATCGGGTAAAAAAAAAATTGGGCCAAAAAACTCTACCCTTCGAATACCTTCGAATAACAAAGCTGGGCATAGTCTGCTGTCGTTTCGTTTATTTAGGGTTGTGGCAACACAGTTTTGCGCAACGTCGCCGCGTTTGAAGGGTTGCAGCGTCGACAGGCGTTTTCCAAATCACAGATTCGCGTCTGAAATGTGTTTTGGTTGACGTCGGATGTGTTTTCGAATTATTACGCCTCGAATCGTGCCATCCGCCATGATGAGTCTACATTTTACCGGAGAAGAGACTTTATTCGGCACATTATCGCGAAATTTCTATCCTAACCTACAAAATCTTTCACTGGGAGGGGCAGTTAGAACTGAAGGCACAAGCCCATTTAATGTCTCGTAAACGTGCGAATAGGATGAACAACCTCCTTTTCCTAGATATTTCATTCAAACACTTGCATCCATCAAACTGCTGAGAAGAACAAAATCTAATTTTAATTTTGTACAGGAAAATATGCAGAGCCAAGGACATCAAAAGTAACAATATTTTGAACCGTGCTATTTGGCTTCGAAATGTATATGCACGGGGTATTCGAGGCCCAATCTGGGCAGATGGATAATCTGATGTAGCTAGATACTTCATCTAGATACTTTCATTCGTTTTTCGGAGAATACTTCGACCGGATACGCGGAATTTACATCCCTCTGTATATTACAGATAGTTTTATGTTTTTCGGACCCTTTATTCGGATACTTTTATCGAAATACTCGTATTTACCCGGCACCACGAAGATATTCGACTCTAAATATTTTACAACATCGGGAGATGCGACGCGTCGAAAGTTGGTAGTAGGTATCGCCGATCTACACGGATAAAACTACTCGGGGCTCGCGTAACGCGCGTATACTCGAACGTTCGCCGTCGCCACAGACTGCTGTTTAGCACACAAAGAATGTGCTTTTTTTCTTCATTCCTTCTTTTTTCTTATCCACCTTCGCTTTATTCTTATCTCCCTCGTTCCACCTCGCTCCCCTCGCCCCGCATCCCTTCGCTTCTCATTCTCTCCTCGGCGTTGTTTTTTATCGCCCAAATTCATTCCTGGATCGTTCGTTTCGTCAACTTCCTTCGATTCCTTCTCCTCTCATTCCGTTGGTCACTCGGCTCGCATGCTAATGGCGCTGCCGACCGTCGCCAACACCAACCAACAGCCCCCCCCCCCGCTTACTTCTCTGAAAATTTCATCCAACCCTATTCAATTCGGTCCAAACTTCCATCAGTGCTCCTCGCCACTCGATTCCCCGTCTCTCGACTTCTGTTTTTTTCCTTTACTACGACTCCTCTTTCCTCCCTCGTCGATTCCCTGCTACCGCCGAAAGTAAACGAAACCTAACCTCTTCGCCATCCTCGCCGGCTATCACATATGCCAAACGATCGCTTATATATTCCGCAAACTCTCGCCGTAACCGCGACCCCACATTTCATAACCTCCAAAACTCTTTCATCAAAATTACAGGAACGATGAACATCCAAATTTCAAATCCTCCATCGTCGCCATGCTCCTTAGACTTTAGGCAAACGAGCCTTAAAAATGTAACACGCATAGTGGGGCAAAGCCCACCAAAACTGCCCATAAATCAAATACAGCTCAAATCCTGTTCGTGCCCGACATTTAGGTCTAGGAACATGTGCAATAGTGCGCCATCACCACTATCATTATCATTTTCAAAATCATTTTCTTCATTTTTTGCCACATTTCTAGCTTTTCCACAGTTGAGGCAAGCCAGAGAGTTGAAAAAAATAACCGAAGGTCAAGCTAGATAAAACGGAGAACTATGAGAAGAAGAAGGCTACTGGAGAAGAGTAAGTAGAGTGAAATCTCGAAGAATCGAAAATCCGTCCAAGACGAGAACAAGAACGGTTCGTGTTGCTGAGAAAAGATGCACAGACATGGCGCATCAGAGGTGGAGAGTCGCACACGAACGTGATATCGAAGGAAAAATACTCTCGCGCTCCACAGCCCATTGTTCAGTCGTGTTTGAATTTGAATCGCGAAGAATCTGATCGTTTATTGTTTAAATTTGTAGACTCGGTCTTAATTTGAATTTAAGATTATTCGCTGGCGCGTTGCGCGAAACGATTTGACTTGGTGATGGTCGATCCCTGCCACCTCCCCCCCTCCCGGGCCCCTCTTCGTGAGGCTACCCCCGCCGCACACGCATACGAGCGCGAGGCTCGGCGTACAGGGCGACAATCGCACACATGGGCATCGCAAACTAGCATAGCCGTGTAACTGTCGTACGTAGAAGGAGAGAGACGGGAGAAGTGGGAGAGAGAGCGGGCGCGCGGGAGTGCGACTAGCAGAGAGAGAGGGCGCGCGCGAGTGCGACTGGCGGAGAGAGAGGGCGCGCGGGAGTGCGACTGGCGGAGAGAGAGGGCGCGCGCGAGTGCGACTGGCGGAGAGAGGGCGCGCGGGAGTGCGACTGGCGGAGAGAGAGGGCGCGCGGGAGTGCGACTGGCGGAGAGAGAGGGCGCGCGCGAGTGCGACTGGCGGAGAGAGAGGGCGCGCGCGAGTGCGACTGGCGGAGAGAGAAGGCGCGCGCGAGTGTGACTGGCGGAGAGAGAGAGGGCGCGCAGTGTACACCTACACGAAGAGGTAGCAAGAAACGCTTCGCACCGTTCGAGGCGATCCGTCTTTCGCCCTTTCGAAATAATTGGATGCTTCGAATAGAAATTGTCGAGTTCCAAAGAAATTCGAATCTTGAATCTCGGAACTTCTTTCCGTTAAGTTTCGCAGCCTAGAGAGAGAGAGAGAGAGATGAGACGACGAACGTGGCGAGAAGCGACGAGTGAGCGATGGAGCACAAGGGCGCGGCGGAGAAAGAAGGACGCAAAAGACTTAGGAGAATAAATGCGCGAGGTAACGTTTATTGGTCCGCGCGGTTGTAGTTATATATATATATCAAGGTGGGCATACCAAACAGGAATTCTCTGGCAAGTCGACGACCGACGACTGACTGACGCGAGTCAATCAATCGCGGCGAGGCAAGGAATGGAATAAAAGAAACGCGAGCCGGGGAAAAGAGGAGGAGAGGAAAAAAAATTGGGGGGGGGGGGGGGGGGGGCAAGGAGGAGAAAAAAAATGTACGTACCCGCGCTTACGGCGAGCCAGTCGTATAAACGGGACGTTCGAATAAAATTTCGAGGCAAACGAGGATTGAAAAAGAGGAACGGAAGAAGATTTCGATGGCGGGAAAAATCGTCGATTGGAATTCACCGAAATTCGAACGAAAACTGCTGCAGAATAGCTTTATTCTACGGCAAGTAGGAGAAATGTCGAATAAAAAAACTGCAAAAAAAAACACGCGATGCCTTCGAAGTTTGGGAACAAAAAAAAATTGTTACTTCGTTCTCGTGATGTGTTGACTGTTTTGAAAATATTTCCATTAGGTGCGAGGAAGTACGAAATGATGGTGAAATTATTTTTAGGAGGTGTTTAGCAAGGTGTAGGATACACCGGACCTATAAAAATGTTCGGAGAGCTTTCGTGGCTGTGGTGAATAATAGCATTGGAATTTGATTGGTTCGAATGAGGTACGGGCTCGTTGTTTTTTTTCTCTCCGTTGGGTGGTATCGTTTCGTTTTTCCTTCGAGCTCATCGCCGTATTTTTCCCCAACTGTCTCTTGTTTTTTTTAATTCAGTTTTTACGGCGTGAGACGGCGTACATATAGATAATAAAGGGGGCGGAAGAGACAGTTTTGCGGCAACGGGTAGCAGGTGACGCCATCTGCACGTGATGCCTTCTCGTTTGAGGAATATATTTAAATTTCGGCTCCCCGGACACATCTGTTGCTCGAATCGCCTTGCTATCCACCGCCGCCAAGGCAAAGGAGAGAGAGAGAGAGAGAGAGAGAGAGAGAGAGAGAGAGAGAGAGAGAGAGAGAGAGAGAGAGAGAGAGAGAGAGAGAGAGAGAGAGAGAGAGAGAGAGAGAGAGAGAGAGAGAGAGAGAGAGAGAGAGAGAGAGAGAGAGAGAGAAAAGAGAGAGTGAGAGAGAGAGAACGGGCGACCGGACAGAGAAGGGCGAAGAATGCTCGAAACAATTAAAGGGCAGCTCTCGCATATACCTTTCCAAACTTGACACGCGAGCGAGTATTACAATAGCATATATAATATCGTTTCTCCCTCCCCATTCCCAGCTCACTCCGCTCTTTCATTCTTTTTCTCCTATTACAGCGTGTTCCCACTTCCGAATCCTCTGGCCACTTTTATCTCAGATCACTGGCGATTCTCGGACTTTAATTTCACGCTCACCAGATTAATTTACGGTCTACGTAATTCTATTTCCCTTGTATACTCATACTACTGTTTCTCCTATTGAATCCTATTTCGATCACATCATCGATAATCCCATAATTATCGTTGCCATATCTATAAACCAATGAAAGTATATCGCCTGACTCGTTCAACGATATGCTCTTGTCCTATTAGGTTGAATATTTCTTTCTCTTTCCATCGTAAACGAATCTTTGACGGTGCGTTTTCTCCTATTGAATTGAGTTTCAGTTGTACGATAATATGTAGTTCATCTGTTCACGATAGTCAATCATTTTCGTAACCGCCACGGATCCTATTAATAAAGTGCTCCTATTGAATTGAAGTTACATTTACTCCTATTGAATTGAAGTTATGTTTACTCCTATTAAATCAAAGTCATCTTCGCTCATATTGAACTGAAGTTATCTTTACTTCTGTTGAATTGACGCTATCTTTACTCTTGTCGAAATGGAGTTATCTTTACTCCTATTGAATCGAAGCTATCCTTACTCCTATTGAACCGCAGTCGCCTTTGCTCCTATTGAATTGAAGCTACCTTTGCTCCTATTGAATTGGAGTTGTTTTTACTCCTATTGAATTGGAGTTGTCTTCACTCCTATTAAACTGAAGTTATCTTCACTCCTATTGAATTGAAATTATCGTATTGTCTCTTTCGTATTGTCTCGCGTATCCTTTTGAGAAATCTGTTCTGCTTCGATCGTAATGTTTTCCTCCTATTGCATGCTATTTTCTGCTATTATCTTAGTCCTATTCCTCTTGCTCGTAGCGCGTCATTCTATGTTACTTTCAGAGCTGTTTTTTTATTCTCAATAGGATCAACGTTCGCCTATTTCATTCTATCGCCTCCTATTACGTCATATTTTCCCTCAATCGTTGTATTTTTCCCCTGTTACGCGACACGTCGACAACTGTTTCTTCCACTTCTCTGATTCTTCTCGTTTTTCCATGCTTCTGAGTACTCCACTTCACTTCGTGCCTCTTTTGTTTTCGCCCCGAAGACTTCGAACGGGACTGGACACACTCGTACACGCAGGAGGGCGGGTCTCTATGAAACGGGAAACGAGAGAATTTGAATTCGGAATTATTCATAATTGGGGGAGGCCACATTGCGCGGATGGACGGATCGACAGATCAAACGTTCGTCGCCCTTTTGTTCGTTAATTCGACGGACGCGAAATTTGAATGTCAAATTGATCTCCGAGTCTCGAGTCTGCGTGCGAACGCGATCCAACTCTACACGCCGGTACGTATGCGCAAGGAAGGAGGCTCACAAATATCAAAAGAACAACCGACAGCATTCTTCTCTCTCTTCGGCTTGCCCCACAGTTCACGGAAAATAAGAAACACGAGTAAACGACGAACAAATGCGGTGACAACTGACAATGAGTCAGATAACATGGATGAAAAAAAAATGGAAAACGGGAAAAGAAACGATTCGTGATCATGTGATGAAGATGAACCCGGTAGGCACCCAGAAGAGAAAAGAGGAGTCCATATTCGCGTTAGTAATACATCCCTCGCCTCGTCTATAAAAGCAGGAAAAATATAAAGGGAAAAAAGGTAAACAGGCGTCGAGAGCGAGATGGTAAAAGGTGAAAAATGAAGTTGCCAAGTTTATAACTTTGCCTCGGTACGAGGCAGCGGCAGCTTCGTCGTCTCGTATAAATAGGGAACATGCGGAGTCTCGGAGCCTCCGTTTCGCAGTCTTAATAAATTAAACAAAATTACCTTCTCGTTCCTTGGCTAAATAAATTATGAAGGGGAAAAAAGGGCAACCTCAACGTCAACGACGACGAAGAAGCTTTTGCGGTGTCTTCTTTTCGCCCTCCTCTCAACAGCCCGCGCTCTCTCGCCCTCTCACTCTACCCCCGCACGAAGACCTCGCCTCTGCCACAACGCATCTACACGCGCGATGTATTTACGTTGGAGAAATGAAAAAAAGGAGATAGAAAAGGAGAGAAAACGATAAAAAGAAGAGAGAAAAAAACAATTCTCAGACCTAGACCCTGCTCTTCGCATGCAAACGCATGTACGAACGATCGAGGCTACGAATATTGTTGATGGACACGCGAACCGGAGAGAAACAAAGATGCGAGATGGAACTAGATAGAGCTGAAAATTCGTAAGCCGATTGCGCAACGAGATACGATGTAAATTGGACGGTTGTGGCTTCAAGAGGATTTGATTGGCCACTTAACCGATCCGTTGATTGGATTGCGCAACTGGCTAATCACGCAATTACACTCCCCAACTTTAATTTTATACTTAATTAAATCCAATATAGATTTCACTCCGCGTTACCTTCTTCTATCCTTCATCCTGCGCCGCCATCTCTCTCCGCTCCCACAAATTTCATTCCAATTCAAATTTTACCCCATATTTTTTACCAACCTCGCGAATTCACCTTCCACTTCATTTTCGGCTGTACTATCTGATATTTTTCTGTCTTATTCGTAGGACAGAGTTTTTGCTGGTTTGCGAAATTATTTTTTTATAAAGATATTCCATCGAATTGTTCCTGTCTGCAATAGTGATTCTGAACGTAATATAAATACCATGTACGGAAGTGACACACCAAATCCTGCTTAGTAGATACAGACTACGGTATGTCCAATTGAATAGTCTGTGATTACTGAATCGAAATCATGCATTTTAATTTATCTTTCTTTCACTATATTATTACAATAAAAATAAAATAACATTTCTATCTCAATGTATAAATAATTACAACGTATCTTTGACGAAAGAAAATGTCTGTGGTCAAGCAGCCTACTTACTTAGATTGGAGAGAGATGGATATATCCTATTTGTTGCGGGGACATCAAAGACAGTTGAATGAATTGAACCTTGCATGGTCAACATGAGACGTATGCTCGAACTTATAAAATATGAAAAAAGGAGTCATTTTAGTTTATTTTCACAATAAATATTCAAAAAACGATACAGGGTAAAGAAATTTGCCTCACTGTGTGAGGTGTGAAATTTTTCGTGTAGAATATTCTACAGTTTAGTGTGTTGATTCAACACAATCGATAGTGTTGTTTCATCAGTCCATCGTGCAGCACATAAAAATATTGTTTGATACTCAAGAAACACTTTTCGAATGGTACTCCAACAATGGTTCGTGCTAATGGTAACACAGAGCAGTGTTAGTTCAGCACTACACAAGCAGTGTGTTGAAATAACACTAATTTGGTGTAAAAGAAGTCGTTGACAGAAATTTTTGTGGTAAATTTGCCAGAAATTCGTTCACTGTGCGCGTACTTTTACAAAGCAAATGAAAAAATGATGCCTCTAAATGTTAAAATGGCACTTGTACTTGGAATGAGAAATTCAAAATCTGTATCGATGTGATGATGCTGAAAAAACGGTTTTAATCGTAGAGTTGGGTGGCTAGAAAAGATTCGAGGATAGGCAAGTAATTGTGAAGCGGAATAGTAGAATTGAAATATTGAGAAAGTGAGGTTATGTAGAAGGAAATGGGAAAAACGGTCGGAAAGGTAAGTTTATGGGTGAAAATGGGTGAAATTTTCTAATGAAATCGAGAACGAGGGGTTATTTCGTTGTTTTATTGTCGTTTCTGGAGGACTGGAGGAATCCTGGAGGACTCGGGATGGCGATGTCGAGGGGGGGTGAGAAGCGGCCAGGGTTGGCGGACGGTGACAAACGAGCGTGTTGACGTCACCTATCCCCGAAACAAAACAAAGCCGTAGGATCTAGCCTCCATATTTCATATTTCGAATGTTCCTTCGCCACCGGGACGAGGTCGTCGTCGTGGGTGTCGCGTACACGACGACGTTCTTGCGTGTACGAGCGTCTCGCCAATATCCCGTCCATTTCATATCTCGAACACTATACCGAGATTAATTCTTGACGTACGACCCGTTAGTGTTTTGTCAACGGTAGAGAGCAAGAACGCGCCTGAAAGAGAAAGAGCGAGAAAGAGAGCGGGAAAAAAAATAATGGAGCTACGACCTCGGGGATGACGAAAAAGTTAAGGAGCCAACCGGGACTCCGAGAGTGACGAGAGACGTTCGTCGGGAGAAAAACAGGCGTAATAAACGTTCTGCAGTGACAGTCGTGGCGAATCGCGATTGACGCATTCCATCGCCACTTTTCTACTTCGCGCGCGGTAGTATTACTCGCCTCGAAGCTATCCAGAAAATACCTTGTCATCGAAACTCGTTTCATACTCGAACGATCATTATTTTTTTTATTTTTTGTTGCTGTTTCTCTTATTTGGCCGCCACCGAGTACGAACTTCCTAGTCGTAGTAGTCGTAGTAGTCGTAGTAGTAGTCGTAGTAGTAGTAGTCGTAGTAGTAGTAATAGTAGTGATAGTAGTACTATTGTGATTTTTTATCCAACGCCCGTTAATCGACAGTCAAAGACTAAAAACATCCTTTCACTTTCATTTGTTTTTCTTATTTCATCTATTTTTACCCAGTGTTTCTACTTTTCATTACTCTCGCCCCAATTTACCGACTAATCGTATCGAATTCTTCAGACATGGGATCGAAATTGTTGAAACTCGTTAGTACTCGCAACAATCTAGGAACCTCTGGATGCTGTGGGCCATTTAACGCTGCAGGCCTCTTTTTGTCCCATTTTTCGACCTCTATCAAGGGAGAAACACCACATGATCATATCGAATTCTGCGATATCTGAGAATTGAGTGCTAATTAGATGCTAATTAAATGCTCTATTGCCGAATTAAGTGCTCTTCATCTTTTGAAAAATACCCGTGGTGTTGCTAGCTTGAGATCATGCTAGAAACACCACAACCGAAGGAGGACCAATTTCGAAAAACTGTTTGGGCAGGAATTAAGTGCTAATAAGATGCTCCACGAAAATCCATCGCCCCAATTAGGTGCTCCACCCCTTTGATTTTTTTTTCTATGTCCGCCGGATGTCGAGAAATCCGGAAAACACGAGGAAGACCGATCGCAAAATCACGCAAAATTCATGTTTTCGCGATTCTCGATGTGTTCTGATCGTCGGACAGCATCGAGACCATGCCCAATGGATCCAAGTCGACCCTTGCGGATCCCATACAGTACCTGATCTTATATCTATGTTCGCTGGATCAATTTACTACAACGATTGATTTTCGTGGAGCATCTAATTAGCACTTAATTCCTGTGCAAACAGTGTTTGAAAATCGTTCCTCCTTCATTGGTTTTCTACCGTGGTGTTTCTACTCGTTTTTAGCGAGTAGAATGTTAGAAAAAAAATGGAATGATGTCGAGATGGTTGGGTTTCGACACTGGTCGCGTTGACGTGGAATGCCCTATATTTATATGAATCTATATTATGGAAATATGTACAGAAATATATGTGTACAAATTCAGACTGCATCGAATCATTCTCATTTCAAGTGTTTTGATGTTCCTGGACTTTGATGATCGCGACGTTGTTTTTCGTTTGTATAATAGATTCGCCAATTCGCGTGTTGTCGTTGCATATGATCGGATATAGTTGCGTGTGATTGATGATTCCGCGGGCACGTGTCGGTACGTAGGCATAAACTGTGAAGCGGACCAGACCCGCGCATCCGGGGCAACCTGTCGGCGAAGACATACAGGGGCGACGGTAAAACCGAACGGGACTCGGAGAGGAGATAGAGCCGGATTCTCTCTTGTGTTTTATTTGTCGGTGGGCGTTGTAATTAACCGGGAGTTCCCGCCTTTTGATACCGGCCGGCGGTCGCGATCGAAAGGGGGGTGGACGACGGCGAGAGGGGGGGATAAAGAGTGGGCGTGGCCCCGGGGAATCTAGAAACAACCGACGACTAACCTCCCCGACCAATCAACGACTGTGATAATGAGCGAGAGACCGCGCACCGGATATCCCTTTCCATCGTAACTGGAATGATACCACGCGTGTGAATCTCACCGTTGATCGGTACTCGTGCATACCTCACCGTTGCCACGCGTTGAATACGATTTCCAGCAATTATTCGTTTGTCTCATCATCCGACTCCATTTTAGCCAGGTTATCCGAGAGCTTTACGAAGGCAGGTGTCAATTACAATCTGCGTGTATTAACCACAATCAGGTGTTATTTACAATACCTAACGAGCTTTCGACCCAATATGACTACTTTATAGACGAAAGCTTTTTTTTCGTTTGTCTTATCGCCCGACTCCATTTTAGCCAGGGTATCAGGGAGCTTTCCGTAGGCAGTTGTCAACTACAATCTGCGTGTATTAACCAAAATCAGGTGTTATTTACAATACCTAACGAGCTTTCGAGCCAATATGACTACTTTATAGACGAAAGCTTTTTTTTTCGTTTGTCTTATCGCCCGACTCCATTTTAGCCAGGTTATCAGGGAGCTTTCCGTAGGCAGGTGTCAATTACAATCTGCGTGTATTAATCACAATCAGGTGTTATTTACAATACCTAACGAGCTTTCGAGCCAATATGATTGTTTTACAGTCAAAAGCTTTTTTGAAACGGTGAAAAATTATTGCTTGGTAAAATTACTGGACAATTTATCTCCATCTAGCGATTGAAAATGAGACCTTGTCACTAATGACACGAATCTGCCAGGCAACGATCATTCCTGCGCTATTGCGGATTTGAGGTTAAGAAGCTTGTGGGACATGATTCGGAGTATCATCATTGTTTCAGCAGGGAGAAGTTAGGTTTGAAAACAGCATTCATCCGTTCAATTACAAGATTCACTTGATTGTGGAAATTGAGCTTTCAACTTATTTTTGTTTCACATCACGATTAATGATACACCGAGAGAGCTTTTTCAGTTACCTGAGTAATGATAGATTGAGAGAGATTTCAGCTGAGTGTTTCCAACAGCGACGTAAGTTTCCATTAACCGTGGTAGATGAGCTTTTGGACTATTGTCATTCCACGACTAATGGAAAAAGCTTTTTCGATATTGTCCGATCAATAGCAAATCAGATTCCGGATTAGTGTTCGTCTAAAAAATAGTGAATTATAATGAAATGATGTCGAATCATTTGTTTTATGGGAGATAAATTAAATCACTGCCGAAAAGATTATTGAGAATAGCCATATTTGCCAACTCTCTGAGTACCCCTTGAAAATTTGAACGGAATACATCTGATGTAAGAGGGTAGTTGGTGGAGCGTCGTGGAGTCGGGACGTCGCCCAAGGGCTGTTGAGGAGAATAATTCAAAAAATCGAATATTGATCAAGACTGTCAATCCAGCTGCCCGGCGTAATCCGCGTTCTCGCGCGCGCGCGAGTTCTTCGACATGGGTACACACGTTTCTAAGAAACACGGACGCGACAGCGGCGATAGGTGTGCACTCTACTCGCAAGGGGACTGCAGGGCGGCTGGACGAAGGAAAAGAAGCAGGAATGAAAATAAGAACGAAGGGGTGTCGTCCCACGGATTACTCGCCCTTATATATGGGTGACCCCGTGACGGGGGTGAAATCTTTTAATGGACCCGACACCCTTTTCCTCCCCTGACCCCCAGCCCCCCGTCCTCTCGTCGTTCGTCGTGGAAAAATGTATTGTACGCTATCACATATAGCTGTGGTTTTTCGTGGTGTTCTGCGAAAAAATCTATAGTACACGCTGCAGCGTTGCAAGGTTGGTGAACGATTCTACAGCTTTGGGGTCCAAGTACACGAACAACTATTACAAAAAAAATCTATAGTACACGCTGCAGCGTTGCAAGGTTGGTGAACGATTCTACAGCTTTGGAGTCCAAGTACACGAACAACTATTGCAAAAAAATCTATAGTACACGCTGCAGCGTTGCAAGGTTGGTGAACGATTCTACAGCTTTGGGGTCCAAGTACACGAACAACTATTGCGAAAAATCTATAGTACACGCTCCAGCGTTGCAAGGTTGGTGAACGATTCTACAGCTTTGGGGTCCAAGTACACGAACAACTATTGCGAAAAATCTATAGTACAACGCTGCAGCGTTGCAAGGTTGGTGAACGATTCTACAGCTTTGGGGTCCAAGTACACGAACAACTATTGCGGGCAAAAAGTGGACGACGAGGTGAATTCGTGATTTGCGAACTGGTTCGTGAGTCCCGGAGGAAGGATGAAACGAATTGTGGGGTACGAGACGGCGAGGTTTTGAAGTAATGATGTAAAGCCCGTCGAGCTCTTAGACAACGATCGCTTCCAGCATCGCCGACGTTACGTATGCTCGGACTCGACAGCGGAGGGTGGACGCTCTAATATTTCAACGAAGGAAACAGAAAAGCACCGTAACGAAAAGCTCCCTCCCTGCTTCTCTGTCCAGCACTCTTTGGTCGGTGAAAAAAAAAATGATAACCGTACGCGATCCACTCGCCCCGCGCACCCTTCACGACACCCGCGTACCTCTACGCGGCTACCACCACCTACATCTGACAAACGAGTCTCGACACCCTCGAGGTAACGGGGGATGTGGCGTGTGTGACGTAAGGAACACAAACGTGGACTCACACGACGACAACGCGTTACCGGGAAAACGGGAGCGAACCGGATCGGGCCGAGAGGAGGGAAATCCATATTTTACACCAGCTCTCTTCCAGACTCCGCGACCCTTCGCTTGTTTCGCTACACACTCGCGTACTACAGAGAAAATCGGGATGAGACGAAAAGAAAGCTGCTTTAAACATTGTACCCGATACGCGAAAATATACGATGCAACAATTACAAAATGAACCACGTTTATTGAACAATCTCGTCATGAGTTAACAAAGAAACATTAGCAATATTATTGAAAGTCGTCTCAATATCTGATGTTTCACTCACAACGAGGCCTCGTCAGAAACTGATGCGAAGAAGCTTTTTCCACGATGGTACTTCGCTATCAATCGAGAGACTGGCAAGGCGTTGAAGCGCAATCTACAAAATAAAGGACATATGTATATTACCAGTTCGCTTGCTGGGTAGAATCACCGAGGCCGCTCGGATACAGCGGACCTGGCATCATCTGCTCCACCGGCGGTGCGTGGGTTCGATCCCCCGTCAACTGAGTTTTTTTTTCTTCTAATTCGCTGTCGAACAATCAACAAAGTGGTTTGCAAAATAGCAAGCATGCTTTTTCAATTGATCGATGATTCGTAACTAACTTATGTTACTACTTATTTTGTCTAATAGTCCAAAGTGTTGACCGGTGTCTGCCTGTTAGTGGTAATCAGCCCGAAACCAACTTCATTACGGGAAGCAGTAGTGTTTGATATCTTATTCGCACCCTCTGATAAGCCGCAACTTAGCGTACGTACGAATTTGCAGACGAGGTGTGCATGTTTCTGCCTTACGCCAGGAAACCTGATACGACCCCAGTTTTCAGAAAGATCAGGCGCCGTAGCCGGACCCTCGTCTGTTACGAACGTCTCAGAGTTGGATATTTTGTTAAAAAATGATTTCTCACCTCGTCTGAAGCCTTATGGATCGCGTCGGTTCTCCATCCGACGCGCCCTTCGCGAAATTACCTCGAATACACGTGTACACGTTACGAAGCTGCTCATGAACTAACCAGCACAACTTGAGTATCCACATGGACCTGTACATTTCTCATACGCCTCAGATGTTGGATCATATATTCGCTTCCTCCCTCAATTTTTTCTATCTATTATTTGCATACCTATAGATTTTATTTCTTCGTTTGCTATTGGAGATTTTGTTGTCTCGCTAGTTTTTTTATTGGTACGAATGCATAAATTAGCAGAGGAAGGCATGGTGGTGAGACTTTTGTTGGACTACATTGTTCTGGTTCGGAATATTCGGCCAGCGCGTGGCGCGTGACCAGTTACCGGTGACCAATGACCTCTCATGACGGATGACCATCGTCCAACGTTGTATCGTCCAAGCTAGCTCTAATCCCATTTGCCAGGCACTCGCGTTTAACGAGCCCCGTCCGACTGGTTACCACGGTTTAGTCTAATCCGGAGTTAAAACAAACGGGACACTGACTGATTGGTACCGGACACGATCGGTCAGCAACGACCATCCGCATCCTCGCTCTCGCCAACGTTTCCATCTCCCATCCCCGATATGACCCAGCATCTAGATCAGTTACCACCTTACCCCTTCGACGTTCAACATCTTCGACGCTTGGCATCGTTAAAATCTCGAAATCCCTTGATCTCATCAAACGAGAAGGAGAAACACTAGGAAAACAAACAAAAAATAGTCGATTGTTCTCGTTTCTTCGCCTCGTTACAGTTTCCCACCTGCGAACGTTCCGATGGATTACCTCACCCTCTCACGGAATCTGTGACTGTCTATAGTGAACGTACCTCTCCGTTCGTTAGGCGCGCACGGGGTGTACCTCCAAAGATAAATTGACAGAACGTTCGTGCAAATACGCACAGCGTTGCCATGTACCGTAATATAATTTACAACCCCTCCCCCCCCCCCCCCCCCCCTCCGCCGCTTTTCCGTGCGCGCGACCTTCACGTTCGCGAATTTCTCACTGTCGCGGGGGGAGGTGAGGTAGGATCGAAGGGTCCGGGTCGGGAAGACGCGAGAGGAAAAACGCTGAGAGGGGGTGGGTGGGGGCTGTGGGTGGAAGCGAGGGATTGTCAAGATTGGGAAAACGTCGATGTGGCCGCCTGTCAAGCATGCGAAAATCAATAGTTCGTATTTGAAATAAATTTGGGGGCTCGTTTTTATCGAGGGGTGGGTCCGGACGACGACGAAGCCGGGACGGAACTGTGGACGGGGTCGGGGCTAAACTTTTCACTTTGATCAGGTCAATCGTGACGATCGAACGAGTTGGAATAACGAGCATACCCTCCTTAGAGGGACGCGCACAACCCACGCGAAAACCTACCCCTCAGTGGGGCAGACCTACGTAGTAGTATGCTCTGTTCCAAATATTTTTCTTCTAGAAAAACGCTTACGATTAGGATGCTACAGCTACAATAATCGCACTCACAAGCGTGCTCTACCATCGACTTGTTTTTGCACTGGCAAAAAACTCTTCGCTATTGCAGTGTTGCTCTACACTTTGCACCGTCCTCCTCACATCAGGCCTCCAGAGTGGGACGAAGAATGGAGTAAATACTACTACAGGGCTCCATTTTCCAATTTTGTTTACTGTGTCAGAGATTCCTTCACTAACATCGGACTAAAATAATATCGGAGGACAGTGTGACTAGGAATTTGCAGAGAACAAGTTCTAGAAGTGTTGCCACAACAACGTTTTTGGATCGGCGTGGATTCGCCGAAGCGGGGATGGCCGAGGCAAAAGATCACGGATGACTATTTCCCAGCGGGCCACCTCTGGGCGAGTCAACTCGTCAGGCGACCCTAACCCCAACGCTAGGGTTGCATAACAAAACGCGGAAGCAAAACTTTTCCGCGAACCGGATCTTATTTTTAAAGAAAAGTGCGATGTGAAATTTTTAGACGTGACACCAGGGATCAATAAGGGGTTCCGGAAATTCGCGTTAGAACTAAATGCAGAGTTTTGCACAAATTTGTTCATAACCGTCTCGTCATCTAGAACAGATGAGAACTGACAGGAGGTGCGGGTCTACCGGTTGAAAAAAACACTTTTTTGGGGCATTTTTTCCAGAAATATCACGAAACTAAACTTATTTTAATATTTCACAAATTATGAAGTAACATTCGAAGAACATTTTGTAAAATTCTGGTAACAATATATTGTAAAATAAGCTGATGGCAGAGCATTTTCGAAGACACCGTTCGAAAAAAGATCCATTGCACGAGTTTTTCCTCCCTCGATGGTCTTTTTTCATTTTTGTCATTCTTGACTCTTTCAGAACTCAAATTTCAATGAAATTCATTTAGCTTTTTGGTTTGAAATAATTCTACGCTGAGATAAGTATCACCGCAAGTCTTTTTTTTTTTGTTGAAAGGCGTCTGCGAAAACGCTATGTCACCAGTTTACTTCTCAATATTTTTTCTACCAACATTTTCGAACATGTTCTCCTAATGTTACTTCATAGAATGTAAAACATTATAATAAATCTACTTTTACCATATCTTAAAAAAAAATGCACGAAAAAAGTATTTTTTTCCATCCGAAAGACCCACCCCAGCTTAATCAGGGGATCATTGGCAAACGCTGTACATCACGGGCAGAGTGACGTGACACAAGCAAAGCTTGAGATCAGGTTTAGATTTATGGTGAAAGTCAAACGATGTCAATCGTCCTGTGTCCAGATAGGTTGAACGCTATTTATCACGATGCCAGAAGTTTCTTCATCGCGAGATGGGGCCCAGATACTACGTACATTCGTGATAGAATCCCCAACTGCAATGGCATTGACGGGGTTTGATTCGGGAACAACAGCGGAAGCGATGTACGTACGCCAAAGCTGCTTTTCCCAGAGATAACAAAACTGTGGATGTACGCGCGAGTAATGGATCAGACCTGGGTAACGCGCGACAAGAGAGACGGCAAAGTTGCCGAGGAACGGCGGACTACAAAAATTGACAACAATGCTGTACGGCGCGAAAGAAGTGGAAGAGAGAAAATGTGTTCAACGAACGAGCGTGAGACTGAGACGTGAGAGGAACTCAAGATTCTGAACAGAGAGTCGGTCAAGGAGGTTGGATAACCCCACCTCTCGACCTCCTGGCGAAGTCTCTAATCCTGCAGACGCGTAGTCCTCTCCCGGATCCCAGGTTATCTTACGTCTATTATACGTTTACATATAGATCCAGGTCCGGGCATATAATATCGAAGATTCACGGACCCAACCCCTCGAGACACGTCCTTCTCCCTGGGACCAGAGTTAATCATATTTTCTAATCCAGCGTCCTCGCCTTCCGGATCGCGTTGCCAATGTTAGGTGGGTACTAGTCGTAGTGTTGGTTGTGCCCACTACAGGCAAACCTCTGTGTAACAGCTAACAGACGACGCTGAGGACGTTGCAGCGTCTTGATAATTTTCCTGGCAAAAAGCACTTAGATCCTCTAATGGCCGTTATGCTCCTACCCTCCGTCTCCACCCCCCTTGCCCAACGACGACAAAGTATCGTTCTCCAGTCTCTTTCGCCAACCAAGTTTCACGTTACCCGGTATTCTAACAGCAACGCTCCCACACATTCGCGAACGGATTATATTTCCTCGCCGAAAAAAGAAGCCAACGAGATCTGCGATCTTCTACCACTAGAACGACGCTCGACGTACTCATCAAAAACAAAATTAGCTCGGAAGACACTGGAAATTCTTCATCCCTCTCGAGACCATTGCCCAGAGCGCTCATGAATCGCAATCTCAACGTCGCTGTTGCAGCGTTCTCACTTATTCATCCTTATCCAAACTTTATCACTGCGTCCAAAACCAGGCATCGTGATAACACGGAGTCACGCCAGATCGCGTTCATAGTCCTCGGCACTATTGTATCCGATTTACATGGAAAACATAACGATGGCCGCTGTAACGCTGGAACGTGTAGACTGTATCGTGATTAGCACTAGAGAGGAAGGAGCGTGTGATACGATTCACGTGCTGGCTGGAGTCACGTTATGTTGGGTCGTAAAACTTTAAAGCATCCGAGGCATTGTAATCTGCTGAGACGCTAGCCCGACCATTCACCTCTCACTCGAGGTAGCTCTGAGTTTAGCATTACGTATCATTGTGTCTCGCAAGTTGTGAAACCACAGGAGAAATTATGCGATTTACCCGAGTGGTCTTACGTCAAATCTGGACTTGTTAGTCCTAATCCGGATATCAATCTGGATTCAACGGCGATTGATTCATTGCTAAGAAAAATCTGAGCCTCATCGTTCAGTTGTCTCGCGGGAATCCACATGGTGCGGATCTGGAACTCATTTCACACCTTTGGGTGTCCACTAATTTGGGGTGTGGCCCCACATCCGATTGGAAATTACCGTTCGTGGGCATTGTTTCGAGTGATTCGTTATGGCAGCACCTAGCAGAAATGCAGGTTTACGAGGTCAGAGATTGTAGTCGTTTCTTAGAGGTGTTGCAGCACGAAGGGTGAGAATCGAGGCTGACTGGGGCTTTCATGACACTTCCTCCCAGTCCTCGTGTTTCGAACTCTAAAACGAGGGAGAATTTCTTCGCTCGCGTATTCCATCCCTCCTCATTTTCCATTTTCACCCCCGAGAAGCTGGCTCTTCTCACCCCTCCAGCGGTGGCTCAACCCCCACCCCCTACGCTTGCGCCCCCTCCCACCCTAATTCCAGCCTTCGGTGAGGATGCCACCACCCTCTATCACCCCCGTCTCTTTCCCCACTCCGGCGATCCTGTCATCCCCCTTCACCGGAGGGAGATCAGCTCTCGGCTTCGTGCAGCGAAATACGGTGAGCGCGGGCGCGTGTGTGCTCAGCCACGCTCGAGGCTCCCACCACGTCGTGGACAACTTTGCGTGGAGGGGGAATGGGGATAAACTAAATTGGGGGGGGATCGAAATGCGTGGGGGGCGGTACCAACATGGCGGTGGCGCCGCCCCACCCCCGCAGTAGGGGAACTCACGTTGTCGATGTGGAACCCCTTCTATGTGTGTGTACGTGTGTATGGGTGTGTGACGCATACAGGTCGTTGAATCCGTGTTAATGTATGCGCTTGCGCGTAAGTGTGCGTTGGTCCACGCTCGCCAAGGAACAATGTAGATCTGGTGGAAACGGAGTCGATGGGGGTGGCGAGCACAACGAGGGGTAAGGGACAGCGATGTGCCGTATAATGTATACGAAGCGAAATAACGATGCGGCACTCGGCGAAGGCGTGGCTGACTCGTTGCGTCAGTCACCTACTGATTACCACGGGTGACTCGATGAATGAAAATTAATTAATCGGTTAATTAGTCAAACAAATTTTCTCCCCTCAGCCACTTGCACAGTCAAGTTCATCAACGAGAACCACAGCAATAACACCAACAACAACAATAATAAAAATAATAATAATTCTCTGTGGATGCCTACCAACTTTGTAAGCATACAAGTTCAATACAAACTCGCAGTATTCTGAATCGGACACGTTGCAGAAGAAAAAAAATCGCATTCGATTTCGAGTTTTGAACCCAACGGAAAACTCAATCTTCGAAGCTGCATTCGCGAGTGCAGTTAAGCGCCTCGCAGGACGACTTGCTTTCACTTTCTCATTTCCTCAAGTTCGAAAGGCTTCTGAACTCGCTTGGACGGCCAAGGTCCAGCGATATTTGAGGTTACAAGCGAATCGTGGTCACTGAACATAACGAAATGCGTGAACGTGGGTCTAGTATCTTGGTTTAGGAAAACGAAACGTGGGCCGCTGTTTCTCCCCAAAAATGTCGGGGAACTCGATCTACTCCCCTAAACACATATCTGGCAAGTCCGTTCGCCGAGTGTGAATGTGTGTACGCGGTACGCGAAGCCCTGCATCGAACGTCTTGAACGGTACAAACTCCAGCGTCTATGTAGGCCAGGGCAGTAGAGGTAAGACGAAGAGCGGAGATTGCGCGAGTGTGAGTGTGTTATTTTTTCCAAGGCATTAGGCTTGCTTTTCCTGGGGTGTTCTTCGACGGGGATGAGGAATAGTTTAGGGATCCGATGCCGTGGCAATAAAACATCGTCGAATAGTGTACCTATACACGTTGGCGAGACATTATTTGTAAAAATTACGCAACAAACCTTAAAATTTGATTTTTTTTCCGTGCTCAAGACATTAATAATTGCCAGAATGCATTCATAGACCAATTTTACCGTTTCGAATGGTACTTTTACTTTTTATCTTCATAGGGAAGCATTGCTACAAATGCTCGCGAGCATTGCTGTGGAAGTTTCTCAGCTAACGCTGGTGAATGGTGACCAATAAAAGACAAATTGGTCAGAATGCTCGCAAACACTGCTTTGAACGATCGTGAGCCTTGCTACAACGGAGGTGCACGTGGCCATCCTTGCAGTTTAGGAACGGACATTTGGTAGCGATTTCCTGGTGTTTGCAAATGTTCCTCAAGGTCATCGCAGACTATGGCATTGTTGCGAATATTGTGGCTAACCGAAATGCTGGCGAACATTGGTATGGACGCACTTGAGCATCGAGTTCATTGTTTACCACCCACGCAATCCTCGTCGCGAGTATTTTGAGAACTGATTCGAAGGCTCACGAGCATTCGTAGAAACACGATTTGCGAAAGTACTTATCGGTACCTACAGAGTAATTTTTTCCGCTGGGTCGTAAAAAACTATACGACCTTAAAGTCGCGGAGGAGCACTCGTTGGCGCCGCTCGCACTCGCGATGATTAAAGTCTGCGAAGAATTAAGATAAAAATAAATGTCGTCTCCGTTGCGAAAAAGTGAGGAGAAAACGAACAGGGAAGAAACAACAACGGTATAGCAATCAGCGAAATGGCGGCGCAAATAAATGAATGGAAATGGAGTCTGTCTCGCGGCAGTTGGCTGCTGTGCGCCACCCAACCCAACCGAACCTGTGCGAAACAAACGAACTGAACGTCGATCCCCTCGCGTGCTCTTTCTCTCTCTCTCTCTCTCACACACTCTGTGTCTCTCTTTCTCTCTCTCTCTCTCGTACTATTCGACCAAATGCCAACCTGACCCGACCCAAAGCCTATGGACGACGCCGAAGAATCGAGGTGGTTGACTTTGTAAGTGGGTGAGCACTGGGTGGTGGTTCGGCTCCGCGGTCGCAGCGACTAGTTACTAGTGCCTAACCGGACGACTGGTCGAAGCGACGACCTACTATCCGCTACCTATAAACGCAACCGCACCAGCTAAAGAAATGGATTGCTAACCGAGCACCACATTTGTGATTATAAGGAGGGCCTCTCCACCCGGTTCTTCCGAACCTGTCCATCAATTCCATCGCCAAGAAGAGGAGGGTCCCCTCCTTACCCCGCCGCGATCTTGGTCCGTTCCTCGTGTCCCAGGCGACCACGCGAATATCTATTCTCCATCCGAACCTTGAAAGCCGCAGCACGAGATACGAAGCCTTACCACACAAAAAACTAAGTGAAACCCGGAAAACTAGCCTTTTTTCCTTCTTCCTTCCTTCCATTACCCGCCTCTTCACTAGTCAATTGCATACCTCCCAAAAGAAATGACGAGCTACACGCGTAGCTGGCATTTTCCCGAACCAGGGCAGAAACTTGACAACGGCCCCCCCTCCCTCGTCCAGCAGAAAATAGCTGAAAAACGAGTATACTGGATGGGATCTCTTGTGACCGAGAGTATGAGAACCCTTCAATAGGCTTGCACTCTTCATTACCTACTGGCTAGATGTTACCCTGCCTAAAAAAATGCTACTGAAGAATACAAATGCTCATCGCTTCCCACGTGCACCAGATGCTACATGCTTTGTGAACCGATTTCTGCCACAAAAAATGTGGATTTGGCCCCGTCATGAAATCAGCCCCCGGGTAGCCTCCCCCCTAGATGCAGCGCTGGTATAGCGGACAGGTGACGTTATCAGCGCTCGCGAGAAACCCCCATCGCGGTCCGAGTGTTTATACAAAGTCGCGAGGGTTGCCTGTGTTGTGCCAGCAGGCGTTCGCTCAAGTATAGCCCAGCATCTTTGTCGTTCCCCGTAATTTTGTCTCGCTCTCCTCATCTCTCGGCACTACTGACCACCCTCGTCCCCAGTTTTTTCCGCTTGTTTTGGGGGAAAACTTGGCGTGCTCGTAGTTTGCCCCGCTTCCTATCAATGTGAATCTCCTTTCCGTGTGCCCTCACTCATACCACCTCGACGGTCTGTATTTCATTTCATTATCATACCATTATTTTTTGCCTTCCTCATAAATTACGTTTTTCCCCGTTTTATGCTTTATTCGTCCCACTCCTACCATTAATATCGCCGATACCTCCAGTCCCCTCGTTTCACCCTCCTCTACGCCTCGTTGCTGCTTCGTCCGCCATACTTTTCATTCCACGCACTGTTTTCGCACGCGAAATATGGAAACGCAACGCGTCCATCTTGTTCGGCTTTTTCATAGTAGGATATTGCCAAAATCAAGCCCGCAACGAAACGATCACCTCGTACCTTTCCTTTGCCCGATAATTCATCACGCAGCGTTTTCACATTTTGAGGTTAGAAAAATGTAAATACTAAACGGAAATCGTTAATGCCGTATTATGATGGATGTTTGCGCTCTCTTATCGCTTTTATCGATCCACTCTCACATTTTTTTCTAATTCCATCAAAAACTGTGATACATCGTCGCGTCGTCTGCTATCACATTTCATCCCTCTGGACAGCCAGCCCATGATTCATGCGCGGTAATAAATTCCATTGAGATACTCATCGATCACGACTGTGATTATAGCAAATAAGTTTGTTGATACAGAAGAAAAACAAAAATCTTGTTCCACGCGCTCATATTTTTCCACTTTTCGTTGTTCTCCTCTGGTCGTCGATATTTTCATTCCATCAGATATCCACTTTAATAACAATTCCAGTCGTCATAGCTTATTTTTTTACTCAAACCAACTAAGTTAGTTATATCTCTGCGTGCCTTAAATTTGCACTTGGTTCTGGCTACATAACTAGAATCTCACGGCAGAGGGGGGAGGGGGAGTTCGCGAAATCTTACGTGCCCTCACATTAAAAAATGGGGGGGGTAAAAAATTGACAAAATCGTCCTTACGTAATTAATGAATGGCCCCTAATTGCGTGGCTCGTGCGAATGCTTCGTGGCGTTCGAAATATGCTGGACGTGGAATTGAAAGTTGGGACAATCGTAGGAAATCCGTAGCGGAGGAAATTCGAAAAATGTAAAAATTTCAAAGAGGTCGTTACAGCCAACCCTCCGCACTCAGGGCTCCCAAAGCTTATTCCGAGACATCCACCCCCGCCTGCCCCCTCCTCCCCCCTCCTCCTCTGCATATGTGCACGCGTCGGTCGCGTTGCGCGCGCTTCGTCGTTCGTGTGCGGATCACGAAGGTACGCGACGCACACAAGCGAACAGGTGACACAACACACATGCACGAAGAAAGCTGGCAATGGCAATGGCGTCCCGCTCTCCTCGTCATTATTATTATGATTACGTTTTCCCTGGCCGCCAGCAGCCAGCACCGAGCGGCGAGAGCAGCCTGCGAAACTTTTCCCTCCCTTTCCGATATTAATATTATTTTTGCCCGGGCGTAGCCGCCGCCATATATCTCGTATATCTCACTGTGGGCATAAAACCCATTCCTCCCCTTCTTCGTCTCTTTCTCTGCCCACTCGCGTTTTCTCTCGCTCTCTCCTCCTCGTGTATAGAGAGATACGCGCAGGCATGTATAGAGAACGAACGGAGCTGAGAGAGAGAGAGGGAGAGAGGGAGAGGGCGAGAGAGAGAAAAAGCGATCCGATTCTCCCTCGACCAGCATAGCGCCATGTTTCGGTCGCTGGGACTCGATTCTATTATTAATTAATGGCCATGGACGGCCATTTTCTTATTTCCTTCGACCTACGCTATCTCGAGAAGGAGAATGAGTCGACTCTAGATGGCCCTGTTCCGGAGGAATTCAACGCAATCGCCAGTACCACAACGCCATTACAAAATGACTGGCATTTCCATCATTTTCGCCAATTCCATTACTGCTAGTGATCCTCTCAATATACATTTTCCTCATCACTCCCAGTCGTTATTGGGCAACTGAATTTCGCAAGCTCTTATGTACTATGGTGTGCTGGGGTACGAACTCGCAGGGTAATATGTTATTTGTTTACGGATGAACCACGAATTTTTGTTGACACGATTAATCAACTTATTATTGCAAAAGTTGATGAGATATCGCGGACATATCTTGTTGTTTGGTGCGACGACAGGTGTAGGTTACGACGTTCGTTCGCCACGTGAACGATCCGCTCGGGCCACGTGACTCGGTACGTGGTTTTGTCCGACTACACGCAGACTGTTACTACTCGGCGGATAAATCGAAGAGCGGATGAAAAGGTTGAGGACAACAAAATTCCAGTCGGAGGATTTTCCATTACGAATGCCAACAGCACCGTCATACGCGTGGGAGACGATTGATTCTGTCAAATTACGTTGGTCAAACACAGAAACGAGGAAAAAAAATGGTGGTTTCGTTTCTTCACACCCGTCGAGGAACATCAACGTGCTTCTTTTTATGTTTCTAACTCGTTTATCCTTCTTCGAGAAAGGGTCTAGCGGAATAGATATGGAGAATCTGCCCTCGACGAATTTCGAATCCCCAATTTTTTCCATAGTACAATGTAAAAAAAGACATGGCGAATTTTCCAGAAGTTGCATCTACATTTAGTCATGGCCATATGATTTTTCCAAAGAACAAATGAATTTTTTTCCTGAATCTCGACAAATTACTGATTTTTCAGAATTTTCTCGGATTTTTAGAAGGCCATCAGCGGATTAAAAATGATAAAAATTTCAAAAACACGTTTTTTTGGTCAATAAACGTACAAATGCATATAGAAGGATGCAAATTTGTTACACATCTTTTGTTATACTAAACTGTAAAAGAAGATTCTCCAGATCTATTCCTCTAGACTCTTTTGAAATACTCTCGACGGAGTATCCCAAGGTCATGAATGCATCCTCTGGCAGCATCTTTACTCCTACTCGTCGAATAGTAATCGTCGTCCAAAATTTTTCCTACACGAAATGTCACGGTGTTTCTAATTTTGGATTGCTAGTCGTGGAATCCGACGATCGATAGCGACTTGACCACGTCGGAGCTTCTTGCGATTCGTATTTTTGAGGTGGATGAAGGATAACAGCGAGAGACACGGAGG
>OZ018308.1:21025621-21288683 GCA_963969455.1 Arge pagana | reverse complement strand
AGCATATTGCCACCGTGTAATCCTGCTTGATCGCGGTCTTCTACGAGATACGCTATGGTGTGTGTACGTGAGTATTTGTCTCGCTTCGTGGATACTTCTGCGGCTAGATGTGTGCGCTCCGTAGAACCCCGAGGATTACTGCCTTAGGAGTTTCTCTTCGCGTCCCACCCCCTCGCAGCCGCGAAGGAGATGAAGGAAAAGTCTTTAAATACCCCCGGGGATGTGAACGCCAACGTGTCCGAGGAACGAAAAATATATATATATGTATACATACAGATATCTATATCTATGTACATATATATGTAATTTCGCGATGGGTATGCCTTCGACGACCGGGCTCACCCCAGCACCACGACGTTTCCTCGAGCCCCTACGTCTCGAATCATACATCCAAGACCCCGTTCCATAAAACGTACGATAATTTACTCGCATTGGGTACTATTTATATCAGCTCTCATTCACCACGAAGCTGTAACTCTAGACTCGTTACTGTAACTAGAAAGTTCGATGATCGAGAACTAGCCACAGTGGGCGACGAGGAGGGGGCCATCGAGAGACGAATCGTGAAGAATCCTGAAACAGGGATGGGTATTCATAGAACTGAAAAATCTCGATGCAGATCCGTGCAACGACGAGGTGCAACCACGTCCTCCAGATCACGAGACGAGATCGGATATTTTTTGCTTCAGAATTTCTCACGTATGCTTCAACGCTGGAGGGGTGCTCCGTCATGATCCTATCATCAATGAATCTGACTCCTCGTTCTATCTGATCTCAACCGTCTCTGCCTATCAGAAGCTCTTCCTTCCGTAAAACATCGAGTTGCCAGGCTCGGGAGGAACCAGGTGCGCGAAGTCTGATTCAATTAATCGTTGAGCCCGCTAACGAGTTTGGAGCATCGTTTAGCAGCGTAGCATATGTGGAGGTGTGATCAATTTTCGTGAGATTTCGTATTCGTAGATTTCTCGAGGATTTCATCAAAGGATCCTCGATCAAAGATCAGCCACTGCGAGAGAAGATGACGGTAGCAAGATGGCGACTCGAAATAAGAACAATGTCCTCTGACTCGTCGTGCAATTTTGTCGTTGTTATTTTTTGCATTAACCTATTCGAAATTCGAATCTGCAAGTGCGAAATGCAAAACAGTCTAATCAAAATGGTAGGAAAAATGCGAAATTGTCTCGCCCGTGGTGATACGTTATTCTGGGACTTCGTGTTTGAAATTAGCAACCCCACGAAAGCCGTCTGATACGATTCTGCGATCTCATCTCCGGGATGACCGAACTAATTTCATCCCTTCGTAGATCGAATAGAAAAAATGAAGCGAGGAAATTGGCGGAAGATTTCTAGTAAGCAATTGAGGCGTAGGTACAGCTGATCGGCCAGGTTGAGGGAAACGATTCCCTTTGATCGTCCGGAGCTTAATTCGTTGGCGGTAGAGAATCTGAGTAAAATCCCACGGATGAGTCGCTTCTATGTCGCCCTCTCCGTGCTTCCCGAGCTTGTCGCGATCGTCAAAGAAGAGAACACTCGAACCAGAACGTTTTAATTACAAAGTCGACGCAAGTTTCGTTTCAGAGGGAGACTTCAGCGCCGCAGCCGATGCGCTCAACGATTGTTTCCGCCTTAAGTCTGCGGCGAGCGAGAGAGCGGATCCTCTCATCCCTGCGCGACCCACCCAACCCCCGCGAACTCGGCGTCTTCCTCTGATTCTAATTTCGACCGTTCCCCTTTCTCCTCCTCTCCTTTCCACTTTAAAAAAGAATCCCGGGAAACGCCCTTTGATTGCGAGCTTTTCCATCCTTCCCCCTCGCCGCTCTCCCTCCCCTCTCCCCCTCTCTTTCTCGACCCTCCGCCACCCACTCTAACACCACTGTCGACCTCTCCTCATATTTCCCAACCGCCTCTTCCTCCTCTCGTAGCCATGGACCTCTGCCCTCCTTGACACGCAACCTCGACTTCATTATGATCGATAAATTTAATACGAAAGCCCACCAACTTCAACTTTTCCGAGCTTCAATGAAAAGTAATGCGTGTTTAGTAAGCTTTACTCGTGTCAACCTGAGAATCGATTGCTATCGTTATTAATCGTGAATAGTGACAATTATTTCCATTGTTCTCGACCAAACAAATTCCTTTTTTCAGAGTTTCAATACATCCCCGAAATTATTTCAGCCAACTCAAGCTGACATATACACCTGAAAGCGAGAGAAACACTTTTTTGTAATTTTTAAAAAAAATACTATCATACATTTTATCAGCAATCTTTCTCTCACGTATCGCTAGGTACGTATTTCAAGATGTTACAGTAATTTTTTCATGCTATAGCCATCCTCACTCAGATCTAAGAAACAAAAACGGTTTGCAGTGAGTAAAACATCTCACGACTGAATCACGAATTTCTGTTCAAATGGCGCTTTTTGGCCTATGAAAAAAAAAATATTGTGCACAAAATACATGTACGCAACGTACACATATTGTATACAAAAATAAACCATCGTTTACCCACTTGACAGTCATATTACACTTGCAAACCCCCCTTTTATCATTATTTTTGCATGAAAAAATTACTGTAACATCTTGAAATGTGTACCAATATGTCATGGGAACATTGATGCTACAATCTGTAAAAGTGGTTCTAAAAAAAAATCATAAGCAAAGTGTTTTTTTCGCTTCTATGTGTATGTGCCCCCTTAAATACGTTTCGTAACGTTAATTGGATGTCCATAGCTCGATTTAAAATCGAAGGAACGGAGGCGAGATAATTGAATTGGATCGAAAGGTGGTGAGTGGATAGGGGACACCACCTGGAAGGGAATTCAAGGTGTGAAATAATTAATAACGACACCGGAGCTTTGGGCGAGACCAAAGAGGATACTCGAGTCGAGGAGAGAATTTTAAGCGAGGCGTTCGTTGGAGCCGCCAAGACGAAGGGGTGGGTAATTACGAGCAAACGACTTTGGGGCTAATTAATTCGCACGTTCAACAAGTGTCGACCCCGCCAAATTACCTCGTATTCGACCTTAGCTGTTCGTGGTAATTCTTTTCTCTCTGTAAATGAGGGTGCTAACAGGATAATTGCGCGTTCGTTCAACCATCGCAGTTAATTGTATGGCCGTCTCAGTTGATTCGTGGAATTTGTGGGAACATTCAGGAATATGGTGCTGGAGGAGGGCAGGCTTGGTAGTCGATAAGAAAAGGACACTGCTGGATGTTGAGATCAGAAAAATGGAGGAGGAGGCTGAGTGTTGGAAAAACAGAGAATACGAGTCAGCATTAGAAGGAGGATAAAATTGCTGAAGGCTAGAAGAGAAGAGGACGAGAAACGACCTGCTGAAGGCTCGTAATCAACGGATAAATGACGATGAACGAAGTGAGAAACAACTAGAAGAATGCTGCTGGAGGATAACCAACACTAGTGGGCTGAGGGAAACAAGATACTGCTGAAGATCCAAATAATATAACATCTAACTAACATGGCAGAGAAAGAGAAGGCATCAAGAGAATTTGAATTTTGGCTGGCTATCTGACTCGAGTTGACGCAACGTTTTTTTGTTTTGCAACCACGGAGCAAAGAACGAGGAGTCTCGGGAGAAAAAGCAGTGAAAGATGGTAGAAAATGGGACGAGTAAAAAGTATGGGAAAGTAAAAGGATACACTTTGCAACGGCGTGGTATAAGCCGGCTCCATTTTGTCCTGGCTTGGGGGTGCGCGGAAGCCCGGACCAGAAACCACCACCCGAACGCTTTCCGCACCCACACACTCATTAGTCAACGATACACGTTCGCTCGTCTCCCCACATACGCGGGCATCGGGTAGGAGGTAGGAGAGGGATGTGGATGCTGCCGCCGCTGTTCCTGTTCCTGATCCTACTCCTTGGGACGTTATACTTACTTCTCTACATACTCGGGGCGTTGGGACGCGCTTGCGCGCCTCCCTGAGATATTGATAAAAATACGCGCGTTCCATGCCTCTCCTAACAGTTTCCCCCTTGTCTCACCCTCGCTGATCCCAACGCCATCCCTCGTCTTCTCATTTTCATATCTCTCCCTCGCCCTCATTTTCTTCACGCGTCTCCTCGTCTCCTCTCTTCTCCTTCTCTTCTCTCCCACAAATTCGCGAAATTCTTCTTCTTCCAGCACTCTTCACGATCTCACCGTTTGCCGGGCTCTTTGACTACAAGGTCATCGTGCTTTTTTGGCCAGCAACGAGTGACGAGAATGAACGGGGATGGGAAGGAGCCGTAGACACCCCTCGGTGATTCCCGCCTCTAATGACATTAACATAATTATTAATATTCCCGTGAAAGTTAATCCTGTGGCCAAGGAGCCGAGGAGGTCTAATGACTCGTTTCATTATCGCCTCAGTTCGTTAGACAGGAGGAAACGGAGCGTCGTAGCACGAGATGAGAACGAGGGGCGCCACAGCACTTTTCTTCGACCCTCCGCCACAACCCTCGCCGTCAACGTTCTCTTTTATTTTTCACTCTCATGCACGCTCTCTTCTCGTCTCATGCCCAAAAAATAAGAGCTGGAAAATGCCGAAAATTTCATCTTCGACTTCACTTACTTCGAACCGCACTGTATCTACTCTTCCCAAAATTACGCAGCAGTTTTGAGACATGATTGTAAATTAGGCCGAAGTCAGCTTTCTTCAAAAATCTCTGTCACAGCTGTGGGTACTGTAATTTTCCAATTGGAAGTTCACCTCGACGAGAATTCTTGAGCACTTGTCTTGTGAAAGTCTACCCACGTTGCACTTCACTGATCGAACACGCGAGATTATCATGTTGTAGACTGATATGGAATGAGGTTAAAAAAATGACGGGTGTACTGAAAAGAGGGCACCTGAGGGACCACCAAAAGAATTTGATAGATGAGCGAAGAAACGTGCGATAGACACATGGAACCTAGGATCAGGGAATAGATTGGTGAAAAAATGAGATTTGCAAAAATGTTGAAGCACGATGGGAACAAATGCGCAACGTATTTTGCTTCCGTCGATGTATCACAATGAGAAGAGATTGGAGACGGAATGAAGTCGAATTCAGAAACAAGATCACGAAACACTCGGAGATAAGATGAAAAGGGATTTGTTGGCAGGGTGGATCAAGGTAACTCGGTACAAAAAAAATGCAAAAATGGAGCCAGGGAACAGTTAGGAATTGAGGGCAGATGGGATTCTACGATACAGGGAACAACTCGGAAAAAGGATCATATATAATTGTATATAAAAAATTGGCCCACTAATTTATTTATAATACATAGCATTTTTTGGCAATTGTATATATATATATATATATATATATATATATATATATATTTCTATTCACTTATGTATAAATTATACATAAATTACGTACAATTATATAGGGCCAATTTTTTAAAAATATAATTTGTAATAATTGTGTAAAGATTATACAATTATTTATAATCTTTTTTTCCCGGGAGACTTTTTAAAAACGTAACGAAATTGGATCCAGGAGAAAACTGGATGTAAAAAAATCGGTAGAGACACGTGAGAAGGAAGAATTTTGGAGAAACACGAAAAAGCTGTTTGAGTAAAAGAATGTTGAGGAAGGGAGTAGTGCAGATGATGAGAAAAATAAAATGAGACCGCAGAAGCAGAGGTGTCAGAGTGAAGGAGGGTCAAAATAGTGAATGTATTACAGGGGATGGGACTAAGGAGGATGTAAAAACTGAAGGTGAAGGAATCGTGGACATAAGTATTGATGAAAGCGATCGGTCAGAAATGTGGAGACAAGATTTAAAAAAAAAGCACAGTAGGGTAGAAAAAATGAGCAGAGTTCGTCGAAGAGTAGAGAAGTAGATAAGCGATGCGAGGAACGAGTGAGAAATACGAGGTTCGAGGACTCAGGATGATTTGGAAGGATCCAGCAAAGGGATATCGATAGCCGAAGTCGCGGGAGGTGGGAAAAATGTAAGGATCCAGAGACGCACTATTTCCAGATTTTCGTGATCCGTTTTATAACTTTATCGTCGAACGATTTTGAGGTATAACGAGAGTTTTAAGGGACTTACCACTTGGTCGTGGGCCAGGTGAGTGACTGACGAAAAATTCGCGTCCGCTGCGCGAGGGTACAGATGCTGTTACCCTCGTAACGAAAGTGAAAAAAAAAGAAAACCCTACCCACCACTCGCTACCCCACGTGTGCGGCGTGCCCCGTCCTAAAAAATGTCCCGTTCCCCTTTAGAAAAACCTTTCTATAAAAAACGAAGCGAGGGGGTCGTGCCGCGCGAGCGAGCGACGTGTAAAACCGACGCGCGAGCAGAAACAAAAAAAAATGGGAACGACGAAATGAAAATATAGAGAACAGAGAATGGAGAGTGGACAGTGGAGAGTAGAGAATGAAGAATGGAGAATGGATAATGAAGAGGGGAGATTGGGTAGTGGAGGATAGAGAATGGAGAATGAAGAGGGGAGAATGGATAGTGGAGGATAGAGACTGGAGAATGAAGAATGGAGGATGGAGGATGGAGAATAGAGAGTGGAGAATGGAAAATGGAGAGTGGAGAACGGAGAGTGGAAGATAGAGAATGGAGAATGAAGAATGTAGGATGGAGGATGGAGAATGAAGAATGGAGGATGGAGGATGAAGAATGGAGAGTGGAGAGTGGAGGATAGAGAATGGAGAATGAAGAGGGGAGGATGGAGGATGGAGGATGGAGGATGGAGGATGGAGGATGGAGAATGGAGAATGGAGATTGGAGAATGGAGAATGGAGATTGGAGAATGGAGAGTGGAGGATAGAGAATGGAGAATGAAGAATGGAGATTCTATCTCGTTGAGATCGGTACAAGCAGACTTGGTTGGGGGCTAACAAACCTTAAGAGAGACTCTTGCCCGATGGTTCTATCTTTCGCTACCAATTTTTTCGTACCCCAACGCGTGCCCCGTGGGTGCCTACGTTATTCCTATGCGTGTGCGCGTCAAGAGGGTAGGGGGTTGATTCGAGGTGACGCCGATCGTCGTCGGTGAGCGGTGAGAGGAGACAAACCGATCCGGCACTGGGTGCCATCAGCGATCGTGAAACTCTTGTTACTCGCCCCAGGATCGCGTGTCCGTTCGCGGATTACTTCTTCGGGGGAGGACAAAAAATCTGATCGTGAGCTCGAGTGATAAAAGAAAATGAAACAAATGACACGGGACGGTGAAAAAAAAGCGAAAATGGCGGGAAACGATCAGGTCAGGTACGGAAAGACTCGTACGTAGGATTACGAGCGACCCTGACATCGGTATTACGGGACTTTGACCGGCGAAGTGGACAAAGGCATATATTTCCGACATACAGGATAACGCTCGACGATGCGCAGAGATTTACTACGGGTGGACTCGTCCAAATCGGATAATCGCCCAAGAGTTACATTTTTTTTTCTGCAGATTATACATTTTTTCCGGCTTTTTTCCCCTCCCTTTCCCCACTTTGCTTCTCAAACTTGTCTGACCCATAGGATTTCGACAGATATCCATCTTAGTAATACTGCGTAATTGAATCCACGATCTACCAGCAAAAACATCCCGAACGAGAGGAAACAAAAATCTGTACTACCGAAAAACAGACTCCAGCACTCTCCCTACACCGTGACCTTGAATTGACGAGTATTTTTTTTCTTTCTAAATCGAATCCTTGGTGGACAAATGGGGGCAAGAATAATGCAGTTTCAGGCTCATGGTTCGATACGTTGAGAAAAAAAAACCAAAAACGGAATTAGATTTTGATTTTCATGCCAAACGAAAAATCTAACGCTGTTATTGAATTTTTCCCAGTTGTTTCCCAGAGTGAACCACACAGTTTTTTAGGGGCGTAATTCCTAGTGCTTAAGCCAAAGGGTACGACGAATGTATAGGTGAATAACGTTGCAGTGGGCCCCGGAAAACGAACGATCGATGGATGAACGGCAAGCTCATCGATTCGGTGAAGGTTTTTTTTCACGAAATAACGGCGATTCTCCGCGTGGCGTTAAGTATAAAAAAGCCTAAAACATCTGCTCGCACAATAACCGATCCCCGATACCGCCGAACCTTAGTCAATCGATGCTTCGCGCGCACGCACACACTCATGCACGAGTGCCCTTTTTTTCACAATTTCAACTGATCGACAAACGTTATTTTATGAATTTAGAAATCGGCTACGTGGGCAAATTCGAGCAACGTGTTTTCACATGTATACTGCGATCTCGTCGAATTTGTTTCAATTTATTTACTTATTTGTTTATTTAGTTGTTGCGTTATGTTGAATCGAAAACATTTCTTCCGTTGATCTCGTTGGTATTGTTCGAGAGATGAGGCGCAGAGGCGATTAGTTCCGGGCCTCGAGGGGATGAGATTTCGTGGCTGATCCTCGTTATTTTTCGGTCGTAAATTGTTTTTATTTATGACTTTTTCGTTAGCGGTTCCGAATCGAGCGTGAATCGTGATTCACTTTTCGGGAATCGCGCGTTGCAGCGATGCCGTGTGATAATACGAAGCTCCGTGCACGTGACAAGAGCCACTCGAGCCCTTCTGTTCCACCGATTATTTTTCCTGAAAAAAAAAAACCTGAAAGCCATAAATAAGAAAGGATTTTTCCTTCTCATCAGCGAAATTGATTTTTCCCTGCAATTTTTTGTCGCAAAATGGCGACAAATTTTTTTAAACATTCAAAACCACGTTTAACAACTTTTGACCAGCGCGTTTCTTCCATCTTTGTTCTCAGACCCTGCCAAATTCATTTCTCTTCCCGTTTCTCGACCGAGATGCGAGACATTCGGTCTAAATTTGAGAAACGAAGGAGAAATCTAGATCTTTTTTTTTGAGGTTATGGTCGACCGCCAACTCGGGGTGGCCGCAGGTTGTAGATCGGTTCACGGAGGGCAGATATAACGGCGATTATGAAATTAGACGGTACGTTGTTGATTGTTTTTTTCTGCCCCAACATTTTTTGCCGCGTTTTTTCACCTTCGGCTAATTTCGCTCGTCAGTGGTACAATCGTCGGGTGTGCAAACATCGCGGAGTTGCGAGCCTCCCAGCCGCGCGCCACGCACGCGCCCTTCGCTGTTACGTAGCCGCTAACCCTTTTGTTCGCCGCACCAGATTTAAATATGTTTAATATGGTAATCAACTTTTTTTCGCGCTTTTTTCAATCTCACCCTTCTTAACCCCTTGTTTGGTCCGGCGCGCCCACATAATTACCAACCCGCGGGAAATCTCGGGCTGAGAAAAAAAACGAGAACAAATCCTCTGAGAAAAAAGAACAGGCGACAAAAAAATTGGGTATTAAAGAAAAAACGAGCGAGAAAAAAAATGGAGGATTTCTACTGCTGAACAAAAAAAAAAATTGGAGGTTAGAAAATCGAATTTTCCGTACTCGCGAGAAACAATGTTCAGCAGTGGCAAAAAAAAATGATCGTCGACGAAATAATTTGTTCGTCGAGAAGAATCAAAAAAGCTTTTAGTATTTATAAAATTATTTACTATTACGAGTATTATTTATTTATTTAGTGCTATTAGTATTATTTATTTATTCAGTATCACCAGTATCATTTGTTTATGCAGTATCGGTATTTCTTTATTGAATAGTCGTGGAAAAACGTATAAGGGTTGAAAAAAGGGAGACAAAAAAAACAACACATTTTGGAGTCGATGCGAAATATTTAAAAACTCGTGTGAATTTCGGAGAGTTGGAAATATTTGGAGCAAGAAGAGGATGGGCAGAGAGCTTGGGTGCGCAAGCCTCAGGTTGAGCGTGAAACCGCGAAACCCAATCGCGCGCAGATCGCGAGGCAAAAAAAACAACAAAACAAACGATGCAGATCGCAATTAAAACAGCCGCGGCGGGCAAATTGAGCACGAGGACGGAGATCGGCCTGCGAGGCAGCCGTGTCGCTAAGGGTGAGGGGCATGGATTTTTTTAAGCCTACCCGACCCGCTCGAGAGGGGTTGCACGGCTCTGGCTAGGCCGGCCGAGGGGTGCCGCGGTAGAAAAAAAATCCATAGGGGTCCCTCTCCTCTTTTCTACTCGACGCCAAGATGTGGTAGTTGCATCGCGGTGGTGGTAGTGATGCTGGCGACATCGGTACGCTGAGGGGATTCCCGAAGGCAAAACAAAAGCTACCGACATTTCGCGCGATCTTCTCCGCAAACATGGCGACGCGCGACGCACGAAATGGCTTATTTATCCAGAGAAAACTTTCATATGCTCATTCACATTTGAAAAAAACCGTCCCGGCTCCTCCTGCCAAAAATTTGGGCTCGAAAATGAATTTAGCATCGAATTTCGAACATATCCAGTTTTATACATATATTTTTCGTCGTTTCAGCAATTTTACGTCGCGAATCTTTTTTTATTTCCATTCTATTCAACATGCACGATTTTTCGTCCGATTGCCACATTCTGTTTCGAAACCCAGCTCAATCTGCTTATTTTTTCCAGTGATAAAAAAATCAAAAGTTGAGTTGTCGATTTTTTGAGGATACAAAATTGAAACTCGATATTGTTCTGTACCTGACTAATTTTTCTCGTTTTTTTTTGTTTGCCCCCACGAATTTTTTAATACGCGCAAGTTATTTAACGCATTTTTTTTCAATTTTCTGAATCAAAAATTCGAATGATAAGGAGGAATAAGAATATTCCATGTAACGAGTTTTTGCGTCACTTATAGGTAGAAGTTGAGCTAACCAGTCGGGTTGATCCAAGTTTCGCGATCCCCTCAAGTGGTGATAAATTTTTCATAAGTTATTCGGAAGTGCAATTAAAAATTGAAGAGGAAAAATTCGCTGCATTTATAATGGGGAAAAATCCATAGAGGCAGCCGCACCCATCATATATAATACACATCCCCCCGCGCCCCTTCCCGAGCGACCGGGCCCGGTTCGCCCCCTCCTCCTTAGCCGCCTTCTCATCTCGCTCCTGCTTTAGCTCCGTCTTCCTCCTTGGAGATAGAGAGCGCCTTCTCCTCCGGCTGTGCCGTATTTCCTCAATCAATATTTAAAGAATTGCGCCTTAATAACCACGCCGGTGGTGACGCGTCATACGAGAAATCGCGCGTGGACATCTATCGGCGACACCCGCAACCCTGACGCCGTGCCTGATGACGTCATCGCTTCGAGCAGACGCTCCCTGCTCCGTCGGTAATGCAGCTCGCCTCGTACCAACCGCCTTTTCGGACCAACTAAGCGCTGCAGAGCAGTGTTACCGACGGCGATCTGCTCCTTCTAGAGAGGCGAAACAGTGTCGAGAAGCGTAGAGTCCCCAAACGTCGAACCACGCCGCTGCGGAGGAACAACGAAGCTTGAGCCGCAGAGCTCGGTCGGTAAAATCGCGTTTCACTGCAATCTACGAAACGAAGGACAAATTCTTTGAATGTAGCAACTATAACGTGAAATAGTGAGAATAAATGGAGGAAAACGTTTATAATGTCGCAGCAAACATTCAGGGGAATGAAAAAAACTGCAGACACGAGTACATAGAGCAATTGCTATCATTTGTACTGTGTAAATTTATGTAAATATCGATAATCAGTTGAGCTGGCGTTACGTTATACACTATTTAGTGTTGCAGTTACATATATCTGACTTTTAGAGCGACACTCAAGCATACATAGCTGAAACAGCGTGAGGTCCGTTTAAAAACCTCACGACACAGGCAAAAAACTAATAGTTGACGTCATAAAAGCAACGTTGAGGATAAAAGTATATCGCGTAAAACGAAGAACGATAAAATCTCATGCAAGCTTACGTATTTAACATCCACAATATTATGAAGGCCAGTGACGAATGGTAATTAATTTTTTTTCTGGGAATTTTTCGAGTGAAAAATTCAATTTGACGTAAGAATAGATCAAATGTCAGAGAATATTATTGAATTTTGGTTGATAGATTTTCATAAAACGGTTTTAAACTCCAATTTAACGCCAATGAAACATCCGTATCCATTAGTTTCCAATTATCGGTGCCCGCATCATTAATAATTACCAACTCTTCTACAGCATTTCCGAAATCGTTTCAATATTTCTACACAGATTTATATCACGAGAAGTGAACGAATTTCAGAAGCTAATGACTTCGAGGAATTCTGATGTTTCGAAATACAAGAGTTCTAGACACCTAAATAAGAGAAGAACTGGAAAGAAGCCGTTCTAGCCTTTTTTCTCCGACTCGCACGATTTGTTGTTTATTTTCGAAAAATTAAAAATATTACTTCAATGGTTCTATAGTTTTTGTCGGACAAGTTTGGTGTTTCATAACAGATTCCATCGTTTCTATCTCAGTAGAGATTTTCAACAGGATTTTTACGGATTATAAAAATTACCCCACTCGTTTGGAGCACCCAACTCGTTTGGAGCACTCAACTCATTTGGAGCACCCAACTCGTTTGGAGCACCCAACTCGTTTGGTGAACTACCCAGTGTCGAAAAAATAGCGACGTAGCTAGTATGGTAAAATTGATAAACTTTCTACGCACTGATCCGTCAAATCAGAATTATATAACTTGACCGATGAAAGCACCACGCAGTTTATATGGCTACACATCGTGATACAACGGGAATGGAATTCAGTTATCCAGATAACATAACACATTATACTCATAAGTATAAGTGCGAGCTCCTTGTTAGTTGTGATTTCCTGTCGGTCTATATTATCACACGTTACGTAACAGTGACCCGTAACACGTATTTTACCGCAGCATAAACAAAGGACATCCGCAACTTATAATATTACGCGAAAAGTAATATGTCACGTAACATTTCTAGACAAATCTTCAAGAGCGTTTGGTAGCATCGAATTGAAAATACCCTGACGAACGTCCTGTACGTTTCTTTCGGCGTACTTCTTGATGCGTCGCCTACGGACGTCTCGTTATCGAAAAGTACGTGGAAACTGGTGCGGGCACGTGACAAGAAGACGCGCTTCTTCCACTTTTATCCTCTGCGCAACCTTTCCCACGTACGTCACATTAAACGTTACTTTCATACCAAATGCTCACCCGTTGCAAAATATGCCGATTGCGAAAATAACATACGTACGTATGTATATCTTCCGTGAAGTCTCGCCACGCAGCAGTTATGTAAGCTGATTCTCGAATTCTATTGACAAATATAAAAACCGGAACGAAAATTCAAATGCTGACTAATTCACCTCAGTCATCAGTGTAAGTAATCACTGTGATTCACGCGAGTAAAAGTACCTCGAATTTCTTCCAAGTTTCGTACGGGTACCTACTTTTCGGAATCTTCGCTTTTCGAAAATGTATCCCTACGTTCATTCAAAAACTTACGTGAGCTGTAATATATTCTCGAAAATGAGGTCAACTCGAGAAAAAAAATTACATACAATTTATACACAATTTATATAAGATTGTACAGAATTATATACCATTTTTTACAATTTTAGATAGAATCCTATATAATTATATATAATAATTTGACAATGATAGATAAGGTTCTTGTATTATATGTATTTATAATTTGTGTACGTATATATGTAATTAAATATAATGTCCTATGCTCGGAAAGTACATGTATTATTTCGCTGGCGATTAATTTTATTGTCATACACGTATTCCGAAAATTCTGTAGAAAAAATGTACCTACTTTTTATTTCACAATTTTAGAAAATTACATTCGTGCAGTACAAAATTCGTTCTCAAAAAATGCAATTTTCGAAAATTATACAATCCTAAGTGGGTACTTTTTTTCTAGCCGATATTTGGAAGCGAATGCAAAAAACCCCATCTCAATTCGGCCAAGACCTCAAATTTTGGAGGTTGACCGCTCGATTTCGACACCTGAAGGGTTCCAGTCGCGAGAGGGTTCGTAGGGTGTCCAAGAGATGGCGCTGTAATCGGCTACGGCAAATTCGTGCCTTCCAGTGTGTATCAGTGACACTGGACACGCCGATTCGGTGTTGGGGGCAAGAGTCGTATGTCCCGTACGGTGGTCGTGCCGTACCGTTTAGTGTTCCACTGTGTTCCACTCAGTTGGTTGATGCCAGAGCGCGACTAATCACGTGCTCGTTACGAGTGTGCGGTGTCGGTTATCGAATAGTTTTCAAATCGTAGTGTCGCAGGAAATGCCTGACTGAAGTGACCCTGGAAATACAGCTGTATAAAACGTGTCGATCAATTCCGGTAATTGGTAACAAGTTCAGTGATAACCAACACCTGTAATTACATACATCACACCGGGGAACAACTCCGATTCGCAATTGTTTCCGTGTGACCGCTCGCCGCGCCGCGCGTCCCTAATCGTATATTGGTAAACAAGTGACGATCGACGAACAAAACACGATCGTCGCGTTTTTCGGTGGCAGTGACACATTGCTGGTCGTCACGTGACACCTAACATGAGACGATCGCACGACCAAACGAGGTGAACAATGCACCCGAAACATACCGAACGTACCAACAATCATTCAAATCTCAACGTCTTCGACCAGCTATGAAACTTTTCTGTTAAACGCTTTCGAAAATCATGGAAAACGAGCATCAATCTCGAGCTGATCTGATATTGGAAGAAACGTTCTACATAACTTCTAAGAAAAATACCTTCTATCGGGTCAAATTGACGGATAAAGGCCTCAGCCTGTGCAAAGAGAACAACGGGTCCACCAAAATTGAAACTATATCTGTAAACGATATAATCGGGTGCCGATGCATGAGATCTAAGAAACGCAACGCTGGATCGTGCGTCTGTCATCCCGGCGCTTCCAAAACTCAACTTAGGGTCGTCGAATCCGTGGATAATATACAACCTTTCGACGAATTGGACAGCTCTGCTTATTTGTACATTTATGCTTATCCGGCAAAAAAAACTAAGGCCAAGGGTATTCGGAGACGAGAAAGAAATACTCTGACTCTCAGATTCCGAAGCTTTGATAAGTACGAAGATAATTTGAGAGAGGCCAGCCGATGGAGACTCGCGATCAAATGCTTGGTTGCTCGTATCCCGGTTCCGAAAGTCATGCTCAGTCCGACTCACGGGAACCTGGAGAGCCTTCTGAACGGTAAGGCCAGTAGGATCTTGTTAAATTAGCCGTATCTCCAGTGAACCATGCTATGATCCTAACACCGACGATTAATGCGTCGAAAACCTCCGCTGACAAACTAGGAAATGGAATGAGACATGCGAGATACTTTGTTCAATCCCCTTACAGGACACTCTTCCACGTTTGATACTTTGATTTCTTTATTATAGAGCCATCGATACGTTTGTTTACACCTATACATGAAAGAACTTGACTGAAAGCATCATTTTTAATAAAAGACTAGCAATTACAATACAGTTGCTTGGAATCATTAGGCCATCAAGGCTGGCATTTGTCATTTTCACAGCGTAGAAGTATTTTACGTAAGGATTTCTTTGTTTGTAATAAAAAGCCTTCCTTCGGAGACACTCGCAAATGGAGGTGTATAATGAACGAGTCCAAAGCTTAGAATTCTTCAAGAGTTTTCACTCCTGTCAACATTATTGTACACCTCTGTATAGCTGTACTTTGCATAATGCTTTTCAGAGGTAGAGCCACGTATGATTCACGTTTCATTGTCACCCGTGTAGCGCGGTGCCTCGAGTCTGATTTCTCGGTTTATTATGTGCGGTAATACCTGATGGCATGAAATGGTTGAAACAAGAAAACTGCGTTGCAGTAGAGTTTCGCGATTCGTAACCAGATCGTAAAGACTGCACTCATAGGTGTACGCTATCGTGCAAGTTGTTGCACGACGCGCTGTAAACCTTAGCCGGATATTTATCAGGCGAACGTTACCCCTGGAACGTTGTCGACGATTAGTGCTTATTATCAAAGCTGACCGATTCTAAATATCTTGTGGCCGAGACTACAAATTCTAAACACTTGGAACAGTTTTTGTGTTGTTACTTGATTGTTTCTATATCTGGTAAAACTCAACGATGCAGGGGATATAGAATGCTAGATTGAGTGGAACAATATTATTTGAGGAGTGTTTTTAATGATCTGGGTGCAGACAAGGTTTTATTGGGAAACATCGCACTTCGCAGCGTGAAACAATCTTGTGCCAGTTTCTTTAATGGACGTAGCGTACGTCCGATACATTCATTGATGATGATCGAATACTCGAGCAACCTCGTGGTTTAATCTACCCAAGTTTTCTTAACTCTCATCACCTCGCAGCTGTACGTTAGGCGCGACAGAGAAATTAAAGGTATATCCTGGTAGCGAACAGGTTTCCAATTTTTCAACATCGCCACGTTTTCTAGTAGAAATCGACACGTAACTTTCTTAACGTTCATATGAGATGAAGCTTTCCTAACTGCACTCTGCAATAAGATCTGAACTAGTTGCCCTTATGAAGCCCACAGCTACTTCTCACAAATCTGAACTTACAGATGCCTACGAGGAACCCTAGAAAATGGAAATTTGCCTACAATCTTCGAGTGTGCCGGGAATATGGAGATGAACGTGATTGCAAACGAGCGTACACAGGTGACGTGGATTCCACCTAGTGACGCAGACGCGCTTTTTATTGCCCTTTTTGTTCCACTCGTTTCTGGACCCCATCCGTATATTGTCGCAGAGGCAAAAACCTCATCGAGCATTCACATTTGAATCTGATAATCCTCGCATGGGATGTTATTTCTAGCCGACACACGTATTTATCATCTACTCCGCTCGTTAATATTCTCCGACACGAATGCTGTGTTTTTTAAGGCCTCGTCACTACCTCGAGTCGCTGCTCTTGGAATCCCCATTTTTGGAGAGACAAAGAGAAAAACATGTTTGTGTCATTCGTCATTTCGCTACGGATTTTTCCCCTCGTAATTACTTGTTTGAATACAAGAAGTAGAACAACGTGCCCACAAAAGTGTTTGAAAATTTATCAATTATTAATAATTATTATTCATGAGCAATTGGTAACTTATTATTATTATTTATTACCTCAGGCACCACATCTTCGTAATATTGCCATTCAATTGGCCTCATTGGCATCAATCATGTTGTTTTTATTGGTCTGCTTATACGGTCGTCTGAAGGTTTGACTACACGGGGCAGGTCATCGTCATGCGAGGAATGAATCACCATCGTAGAGTCCAACGTGTTTGGGCGCGAGTTCTCCTCCGAAAGCCGTGATTAACTAGAGCTAATCACTCTCAGACATTCGTATTTTTTCGTCGAAGTTTATCCAGCACGGATATCGACGCTCTGATCGATTCGAGATTCTTGGGAAATGATTGCTGAGGCAGATAAAGCGACACAGCCAGACCTCTTGCACAACGATTTCCAATCGGTATCCAAGTAAAGCTTATTTTTCTCGTCGATCTGAGCGAGCTTTATTTATTGTTTATTGCTCCTAATCAAAACCGAGTCGAGGATTATCAGCACCAATTTTTGGAACAAACAGATTAATTTATAACTGGGAGAGATATTGAAAAAATAAGTGAAAGCAAATGAAAAATTCATATTTTCGAGGGATATTAAAAAAATAATTGAAAGCAAATAAAAAAATATATTTTAGCGGGATATTAAGAAAATAATTGAAAGTAGATGTTACGGACGGAATTAGGAATCATTGCGCGAACCGTCGTGGGCCGCACGAAGGGTCCGCGAAGGCAGTCATCGCCGAACGATCATCCAAGACAGTCCTCTCGCTGATCTTGCTAATTGTTAACCGACCAAGTTTTCATATCGCACGAATATCACAAGTCCTCATATTAGAGTCGCTTTATCAACATATTGTAAGGTCGTGGGGTAGGGCAAGCTCATGAATAAACCCAATTGATACTATTTTCTCCCAATTACTCGTCTCGAACTACAACCGAACCCGCCACTTCCTTAAAACAACTCAGAGAGTTGTACGCGCAGCTCCCCCGAACTCTGAATAATCGACGTTCTAACCGCTCGGAACGACCGTTACTACGCGAAAACAACATCCAACGATCGCGTTCGTAACAGTAGATAAAAAAATATATTTTGGTGAGATATTAAAAAAATAATTGAAAGCGAATAAAAAAATATATTTTGGAGGGATATTAAAAAAATAATGGAAAGCGAATAAAAAAATATATTTTGGAGGGATATTAAACAAAAATAATTGAAAGCAAATGGAACACAAATGCTGAAGACTCTCCGATTCAAATTATAAATAAACAGCCAGTTCTTCTCTTGATTATGGTTTCGCAATACGAATGATATAAATATCATTTTTTTTTTGGAGGTGAGAAAACAAAATGAATGTCAGCCGATAATATAAATGAATTTATACGTACGAATGGATTATAAAATGCTTGAGGACCAAATCGATTTACCAGTTTCGACTTATGATTTGGAATAATTAATACAGGATTTAAGTATACATGGAAAAAACAATTCGGAGGTCGGTGAATATTGATAAGACGCGAAATTATTCAATTCCAGAACGATGTTGCGTCAGCGAGCGTGCAAAAAATTTGACAAGCTTAATAATTTAAATAACAAATTGGGAATCTGTGTTATACATGCTCGACGCGAACTCGCTTCTGACTACGCACTCGATCCGAACAGCGATATTTGCTAATAGCCGCAACGATTTCGAAAAATCTCCTGCACGCGCGAATGCTAATGAGATTCGAGCCATAAAACAAATAAAGCCGAAACACAAAAGCCTTCACGAAATTTCCAACCATGCAAAACAAATATTAAAAAACAAAAATTCAAATTTCATCAGGAAGCCTCAACTTAAGAAAAAATAACAAGTGTAGAACTACTTGTGAGTAATTTACTTTTTATGATTTGTGAATAATTACATTTTTTAACTACAAAAATAACTATTTTTTAAAAAATGTTTTATTTCTTTGCACACTTGCATTAGTAATTTTTGAGACACGATAAAATATAACTAATCTTTACACTTATTAATCTGACCTCGCAGAAATGGATTCGGCAAAAAAATGTTGACTTGGACGAATTTTTCTAAACCGGCTCGACCGAAAATTTACTTGTTTTGCTATTGCTGAGAAACCGCAAAGTCACGTTTGTAAAACTGGTCGAACCTGCTGGCATTGAAAAGTTGTGCAACGACGAGTCTCGAAGGTCGATGAGTGTGTCCCCCGCTCCCGATCGCCCACGCTTTCACTCTTATGATCCTGTTTTTATCACGTTTTTGCAGTTCGATCAACTGCAGATACCAATATGTACAAATATGGATACGGGTTGCTAATATCAGCACGAGTGCGTCGACTGCTCGTGTGGAATTGTGATGTCATACTTTAGATGGCCTTTATTTATTCAGCATTCACCTTTAGTCAGGTGTCGCTGACTACTTGGCTGAAGAAATCTGCTAAAATAAATACACAAAGCTGTTGAATTCTTTCTCGATGTTTGCCTTATCATGGATTTCGAGGCACATATTTCTCACGGCGCTATGAGTTTTTTCATTTATCATCGGTCTACCGCGGTACAAAAAAAAAATCACGCTGCGTAACTAGGCAAGGTCAACCAGCCACTCCATGCGAGTGTCGAGAGTAAAAAAAGACTCGTTTCTCAGGTACATTTCGTCAACTGGAATATGCTCAGTTGACGACACCAGCTTCTGACAAAAACTGGTTCCTTCTGAAAGAAAACACATATATATATATACAGGGAGTGCCGGAAGTGACGGACGCCATTGTTGCATCTGGTTGAAAATGAAATTCTGAGACGAAAAGTCCTCTTACACTTTTTGATCAGATGCATACACAATGAGTTATTAATTAAAATAAGTAGTAGTAAGACGTGCACATTAGTACACCTGCACACTACCACGCACACGCATTAGCACACGCACATTAGCACACGTGCACATTAGCACATGCACTTATTAGTACCCGCACAAATTAGCACTCACATGCGTTCGCACACGCACACATTAGTACTTGCACACACAAGCACACATACACATTAGCACACGCACACTTAGCATACGCACACATTAGACAAGTGCACATCAGCACACGCGCCCATTAGCACATGCACTTATTAGTACACGCACAAATTAGCTCTCACATGCGTTCGCACACGCACACATTAGTACTTGCACACACAAGCACACATACACATTAGCACACGCACACTTAGCATACGCACACATTAGACAAGTGCACATCCAGCACACGTGCCCATTAGCACATGCACTTGTTAGTACACGCACAAATTAGCACTCACATGCGTTCGCACACGCACACATTAGTACTTGCACACACAAGCACACATACACATTAGCACACGCACACATTAGACAAGTGCACATCAGCACACGTGCCCATTAGCACATGCACTTGTTAGTACACGCACAAATCAGCACTCACATGCGTTCGCACACGCACACATTAGTACTTGCACACACAAGCACACATACACATTAGCACACGCACACTTAGCATACGCACACATTAGACAAGTGCACATCAGCACATGTACCCATTAGCACATGCACTTGTTAGTACACGCACAAATTAGCACTCACATGCGTTCGCACACGCACACATTAGTACTTGCACACACAAGCACACATACACATTAGCACACGCACACTTAGCATACGCACACATTAGACAAGTGCACATCAGCACTCGTACCCATTAGCACATGCACTTATTAGTACACGCACAAATTAGTATTCACATGCGTTCGCACACGCACACATTAGCACATGCACACACTACCACACGCACTCGTTAGCACTCGCACACGTTTGCACACGCACACATTAGCACATGCACATATCAGCACACTTGCACATATTAACACAAGCACACGTTAGCACACGCAAATAAATGACAATTCGTTTATAAAATTGTGGTTATTTTCGAGAATACAATATTTACGTCGTACTTGATCCGGACCTTTTTTTCGTAGTGGATTAAATTTTCCAACAAAAAATGTGAAGAAAATAATTATTTTGTGAGTGTCAATTTTTCAGTGCAATTGGCGAGACCAAGATATTAACCGAAAAATTTGAGCCTGTACACAGATTTTATATACCTCGAAGATTAATATTCTTGATATTACCAAATCAATTTCGAAAAAAAGCGGTTCTTCGAACCACTTCAATCTACATCTTTAGCTGATTGTGAGATTCGCTCGGAATTTTCCAATGATTGTCCTACGACCATTTTTGATGCAGCTATCAGTGGTACTTCGGATAACAAATGGTGTATCTGATCGCTTCCATTTATTTCCCATCGCAACTTCCGCTGCTCGAGGAAGCGTATGCGATTCGATGGTTGGGCGATTATCGTTAAGATGGCAATATCATTTATCTTTCCGTTGTTATTGTCCTCCTCGATGTAAATAGAGGCTCGTAATCGCACGAGCCTAACGTGGATATCTACATTAGTAGCTGGCAAAATAATGGCATTAGCATGCGTGCCTCGGTTGGGAAATCGAATCGATAAACTGATACTGTTTTTGCCAATGACGATGTTTATAGCCCGGCTCGAAGATATTTTGATCACAGCGGCAACAAGACCTGAAACGTTTACTTTGCCCATCAAGGCCCAACCAAAAATTGTGCTAGACAGCATCAAAACCAACTAAACCATTCATTTGCAAACGATAAAAAATACCCGTGTTTTTCCTATTGTCATGTGCAATTGTTTATAAAAAAAATTATTTAAACAAATTATGATAAAAGTTGTTATATCAAAAAACTGATTGCACCAATCAATTCTGCGGTAAAAATTATGACGAAAACCTAATTTTAATAATTTCCATACGTCATAAATTCAATTGTTTATAACCATTTTGCACTAATAAATTGAACTTTAAAAAACAAGTGCCATATATGTTTTCTTCCCAATTTTCCCCGTAGAATCGACTGGTGCAATCAGTTTTCCAAAATAACAACTTAGATCATAATTTGTTTAAACAATTTTCATCGTCGAACTTAAACCTAATTGCGTTTGGAAATGAATATTTGTTCTTCATGCCATTAGCTTGCCATAATCATATGGAAATTGACTGAAGCGCCGTCAGCGATTTGGATGAAAAATAAAAACGTGTGTAAATATTTTTTGAATCCTAATTTCATCGAGTTGTAAATAATCTACGTGACTTGTTTATCATCTTTCGTCGCGTTTGTTCGTTTTATCGCTACGTGACATTCGCTGCGGTTGGGATTTTCCTTGTTCATTCCTATTGGCTATTTTCTTGGTACTCCAAGAAAAACTTGTAATTTTGCTCGGGACAAATAGAGTGGGACCAAAATGGCGGATAGTGGTCATAAGTACCATAACAATGAGTCGAACGAGGCAGAAAAAAAATGGAGACGAGGTGGAAGAAAAAAAGTTTTTTGGCGCGAATACTTTCGTCATTAAAAGAGGCAAAAAATGGAGGTCAAGATACTCGTCTCAACGTTGGTGACACTTCAATTAACTGTAATTAGTCTCGCGCCTAGAATTTTCCACTAACATATAATGATGCTATTTTCGACGTCGTGGATCAAACAGCCAAGTTCACGTGGCACTAAAAAAAAAGTGCTTTGATTTTCCAACTCTTATTACAAAAAATCTTCAGACACAGCTGAAAGTTTTGATAGCAGCGTAAGTTTCATTCAACGGTCATCAATAACGTCTCTTATCAAGTATTTCTACGGTGAAGGCGATATCTCCCAGAGTTTTTATCGGAAATGAAAAAACAAGATATCATCCCAAAGTGCACGAAGAAGACAAGTTTTATCGCAAGCGTTTCCCTAATCATCATCGTTTCTCTTATTATTTTTTTTACATTATTTTATATCTATATCTCATTTTACATTTTATTTTATGTTCATATTTTATTTTATATTCTATTTTATATTTATGTCTTATTTTACATTATATTTTATATCTATATTTTATTTTACATTTCATTTTATATTCATATTTTATCTTACATTTTATTTTATATCTATATTTTATTTTACATTTTATTTTATATTTATATTCTATTTCAAAGTTAATTTCATTTCATAAAATGTATGAAGATATTCGCATTCGAACCACGTAATCGATTACCTCTTTTGTTTTATCGACCTTGCAGAGCCTGTAGAGAGTTAACAATGGCATATGATTGCTGTGCAATTGTTGTTTATACCTTCGCAACATGATTGCATAACGACGAGTAGTTTGTGATTAAGCATTGTCGTCGACGGCGCATCTACCACCAGAGATCGGAGTTATGCCTTCGAAGAAGCGATAAGCTTTCTTTGGAAAAAAAATGTTACTGTTAAAAACTGCCCTATTAGAGAAGGAGGATAATAATTTTGTGTTTTTTATTTTTGGAAACGAATGATCCTTAAATTTTTGTCGATGGGGTTTCAGCATTTCGAGGCGAGGAGCGCAAGCTGTTGGTCTTGCTGAATCCAAAATCTGGACCTGGTCGAGCTCGCGAAACCTTTCAGCGTAGAATTCATCCAGTTTTGTCGGAAGCTGAAAGACCCTACGATATTCACATAACGAAGTATCCGAATTACGCTCGTGATTTCGTCAGGACCAAGGATATTTATCAATGGAGTGGTCTGCTCTTGGTTGGTGGCGACGGAATACTTTTCGAGGTGGTAAACGGGCTTTTCGAAAGACCAGACTGGGAAAAAGCGTTCGAAGAATTACCACTGGGCATTATTCCTTGCGGTTCTGGCAACGGTCTCGCCAAATCGATTGCCCATCACAGACAGTAAGTCATTTTTCTCCGCTTTTCCCCACCCCTAAACCTCCTTCGGAGCCAAACTAACGATATTTCATTTCAGAGAGCCATTTGATCACAATCCGATGCTCATCAGCAGCTTAGCTGTCGTCAAGTGCAGACAGACTCCGATGGACATTATCCGCGTCGAGACCAGAAATCAAGTCAGTTCCGCAACGTCCTCGACATTTTTTAGTCTCCTTGTAACAATAAATTCATTGTTTTCCACGTTCGCAGCCAAGTTTAGCATATTTAGACAATTTTCTGGAAGTTATCATTTTCTTAAAAGCTGCAAACTCATGACTATGAATTACCACAGCATCATAGTTTTTTAAACAGGAGTGGAGAGCTATGCTCAAAACTGCCAGCTCTATTTCCTTAAACGATTCGTCCAACACCGACTCAATGTTCACAGACTTCAACATCTAAATAATGATTCTGATATTTATATAATAACCTGGACTCTTGGTAGTAATATTAATGCTTAGGTATTATTTTCAACACTTAGGTAACAGACATAAGGTTCACATGATAGACAAATGTTTCGATATTTGATATGATATATTTGAAAAAGCCTCGAAATTGACTCTTCATTGTATTCTAATTTTCAGATAATGTTTTCATTCTTGTCGGTTGGTTGGGGATTGATAGCGGACATAGATATCGAAAGCGAGAGACTTCGTGCGATCGGGGGGCAAAGATTCACTTTGTGGAGCGTGGCCCGGCTCATCGGTCTGCGAACCTACAAAGGGAAGGTTTCTTACCTGCCATGTGACAGATGGGCAATATCAGAGAATGGGAGTAACGGGCACAATTTTGAAAAGGAATGCCTAAGTAATGGAACGAGGAAGATATCACACTCACGAAGTTACGGAGATCAGCTCGACCGGTAAATGTTATAAATGTGAATTTGTAATATTGTGATTTGGATAGATTTTCACACGACCTTCTTGATGCCAGGTATATCAGCGTATGCGAAACGAGGAGCTACCACGACGCGCTGGATAGTGATCCGAATGATATCCAAGATGACTTGGATATTCCGGACGACGAAAGCGATGGCATTACCGAAAGCTTGGCTTTAGAAACTCAGAACCGACAGAGACTCGACAGTTTCTACTCTGCGACGTCGAGGAGATCTACTTATTACAGTACCGGTGGTTTGTCGAGTTATCAAAGCTTCAACGACTCTCAAGGCACTGACTTAGGTACGCCACGCAGCCTCGAATGGATTTTGGACTCTTTCTAACATAAATCACATCTTTTTTCTCGCAGCTGCGACACAGAGCGAAGTTCGAATCATGTACGGGCCAGCATCAAACTTGCCAGCATTAACGTCGTCGCTTCCTCCGACGTGGACGCAGATCGAAGGTGAGTTTTGCAAACTCCAACATGTTGGCATTACTCGTCGCTACAATGTTTGTTTTCATCGATAGGCGATTTCATAATGGTTCACGCCGCGTACCAGTCGCATCTCAGCCAAGACTGTTTCTTCGCTCCTCGGGCTAAATTAGCAGACGGGATAATTTGGCTGCTGATTGTTAAGGCAGGAATTACCAGAGCTAATCTCTTGCAGGTAATTTTTTACATTCATGTAATTATCTTTTTAGGTGTAATCTATTCTCTCGTGTACACAAAGATAATCATGTTCTATTGCGACGATATAACATGGAAGTTACCAGTTATACGTAGCTGGTATATAACTTGGAACGAACATGTTATGTAGCACTTGTTATATGCTGGTTACATAACTGGTATACAACATATTACCTTGCGATACAACTGTTATCTACCGGGTACATAACACGTTATATAACATGTTATGTTGCTGACTAGGGAATTTTAACCTACGTCTAACGATGAGGTAATATTGCTGCAACATTACCGTGTTCACTGGGATATATCAATTTTTACGAGATGATTGTTGTATCGATACTTATCAAATTATTTCTGCCTCTCTCGTTGCAGTTTTTGTTGGGTTTGAGCAGCGGCACCCATTTGGAGTGTCCCGGTGTGGAGATGATTCCTGTAAAAGCGTTCCGCATCGAACCATCGGATGGATTCGTTGGTCACATGACTGTAGATGGAGAATCCGTGGACTATGGTCCACTTCAAGCGGAAGTATTTCCATCGCTCGCAAACGTGATGAGCACGTAAAGGGATAATTTGAGCAAGTATCCGAACGAATGTCTTCGCCCAGGTAAAATCCTCGAAAGGGTTTGAAATCAAAATGTTATCCTCGCCCTTAATAAGGACAAAGAAAACCTTCGAGACTGTATATTCATCGTCGATCGATGTATCGTTGGTATTTTCCCATTTGCCGAACCTGGGACAAAGGATCGCATTGCAAGCTATGATCGTATCGATCGAAACCGTAGACTAGCTTTAAGTCTCGTGGAAGAAAAAAAAGTTCACCCGTAAAGTGTCGAAGGTAACACAGAAATGTTAAAAACAAATAGCTGATGCTGTTTCATCGTAGCATGATTATCTTTCCGCTGGCAATTACGACGACAATGTCGATCCTGGCGAACCTCTCATCGATAAAAACGTGCATTCAGCGAGAAAAACTGGTTCTTAACCACTTGCAAAATATTATGAACACGTGTGACTCAGTTGCTCGCCTTCGTACAGTATTTCGCGAGATTTGATCAGCTACGTTACATCATTACATGTTCAACACAGATTCACAATGTAATGGGTGACTCGAGTCCAGTTATTTTCATTCGCTACCAAAGGTATCTGCTTTCGCTGCCTGATATTATTCCAAACTTACCAAAATGCTAACATTTCGATTCGATCGCGTGAAATGAACCGGTTTCTTAAACCCGACGATGAATCACCATGTTGCGTTGCGCAGAGAGCGATGATCCGAATGGATCCGATGGGTACATACATAATTGGAGCAACGCTATCGAAGCAGGTCATGCCTACAGCTAAAAATATTAGGAAAGCTGAAAATCGTTCGTAGAATTTTTGTCATTCGGTATTAGTGCTCGAAAGCGTGAATTCGAGACAGCTCAAGTATTAGAATCGCTGCTCAACGACCTTAGAGATTCGAATCTAACATACCTAGTATTACTAGATACCTATATATCTTATGAAATCTAGAGGCTTTTCTCGCCTCTCTCTCTTTCTCTCTCTCTACCTAGAAAACTTGCGCTGCTCCGAGATGAAGAAATACTAAACAATTGTAATTCGAATTAATATCCCAGAATAATCTTTCGACAATCACGATGACACTCGTCTCATCAGTTCTTCGATCATCTTTTTACCACAGTTACGATGATATTTTCTCTAAAGACGACGCTACATTTTTGGTTTCGATCACAGCCACCAAATTATTTTACATCTTCGATACTATATTACTTTTCTTGCTGCGAGGCAACTTGAATCGACCATTTCCCTAAATACAAATATTAAAGTTGTGAACAAATATTTATTCCTCCCTCTACTATACGTATATACCACTAATTATAAGTAATGAATTTACAAAAAGTATCGCAACCAAAAATCTACCGTCCTCATCGTCGTCACACAGAACAACAACCGATATCAGCTAGAAAGCAAAAAAAAAACATACAAAAAACGAGCGCGTACTCTTCGTTGTTGTGATTATTTAAATGTTGACTGTTGTTGTTATTATCATCAATGTTTTTATTATTGTTAATGTTTAATATTATTATTTCCCTTCGATAAGTACGATGTAATCGGGTAGGTTTTCCAATTAACTGGCGATGTTTCAAAATTGGTGATCATTTTTTTAGTCTCCTAAGTGAATCCAAATGTGATTAAATCATGGTCACTAATTGAGACACGGTCGGTAATAGTGTTACGTTAATTACCTTACAATCTGCAATTAGAAACCATTAAAAATGGCAGGGTAGTCGCAATTCTTGTTACGATCATTAGTCGAGACACGCTGGCAAATTACTACAGCATTGACGAATGCCATGTAATCATTAGGCGGGACATCCTCGCTAACTGCGAATGGTCACTGATCGTTGATGTGACCACCAAATGTGATAAGATCACCAATTGTGACATAACATGATCGCTGACTCGATCGTGTCTGTCGATTGGGACATGATCGCTCATTCGAATGTGGTCAATATTCAATATTCACTCATTTGGATAGACCAGCCATTGGGACACGCAAGTTAGTTGCACAATCTATGTTATATCCACTGAACAATTACACTTCAGAAATAATTATCCACATATCGAACCATCGCCAACATCGAATCATCGATATGTAACAAACAAGTCCAAGTCCGATCGAAAAACAATTTCATATATATGACACCAACACCAACTAGTTTTTGTTCCCAGTTCTCGTCGACAATGTCTCTTGCAATTATGAAACAGTTGTAGTTGATCGATAACACTGAACCGCAAACCTAATCAACCAAGCAAGACCCACCAGACTTTGTGCATATTATGCTTCAGAGGACGTTGAACTGGAATTCGGTGTCTGTTTGACTCCATCAGGTCACAGTCAAGGGCATTTCAAGGTCAAATGAGGAAAATCTTGGAAATACATGAAATCACGCTCACTATATATTTGAGGTATCTTCATTTGACCTTGGAATGCCCTTGACTGTGACCTGATGACACAGGTACACCAAGCCTGGTCTGTTTTACTTGGCTGATTAGGTTTGTGGTCCTGTGTAATCAGTTGAAATATGACTATCCATTTCTGGTCTTTGATCCTGCTCACTTGCGAACAAATATACAATCATCGGTAACCAACGTTTAAGCTGATTACTTGATAACAAATGAAACATATCACAAATACGTGAACTAAACTGATATTAGATGGATAAATATTTTTCAAATTTGTTTTTTGTCGAGGTATTACAAGTTTTTATTGTTGTTACATATCGGTAAGTATTATCCGAAATTTAAAAGGAAGTAGTAACGTTTATTATTATTAAAGTATAGATGGTGCAACTCGACTTTCGAAGCAGTTTAAGATGGAATATCATGAAATTGGTCAACCATCCGCTGGTTGAGAAATTTGCATCCATCCGAGCGATCCCCAAATAAACATATATAGTGAAATGAAGAGTAGAATATATTTGAAAATTTATTTTTATCTAGGTTTAAACATTTGAGTGGTGAAGAGAATATTTCTCGAACGAGAATCAACAGCTAAACGTATACATATCTGGGGTATGTCACGTCGACTCGCTAGAATGCCAGATTTCTTATACGAGACTCAGAAAAGTGAAAGAATATTCGAAAATGTATTCAATGTTGATGGAATGATAAAAAAAAGTGTGCTCAATTATTTTTCCTCATTTCCATCTCGATGATACCAAACTCGTTCGATAAATATCCAGCCAATGAGAATAATTGTTGAATTTTTCTCGTGGTTCGGCTCACTAGGAAAAGTGCTCCGAGTACCTCAATTTTTCCCAAACGAAATACATTCCGAGGCAGTACACTCGTATTTCTTAAGAGAAAAATGTCAATATGTAAATAATCCATAAAGCGAAGATCAATGATAAATATAAATTTAGGATAAGTAAATCATGTGCCAATCAAGGACGGGCAGTTTTATCTCATTGCCAGTATTCTATCGTAGAATTTTTGTAGAACAATGTACGATGGACATTCCTTTGCTGCATCGATCAAGGCCTGATATCTTTATCAATATTGTTCCTTCGCCATCCAAGGTCATCCGATCGAAACGCAAAAATAATAAATCACCTCGAAACACTCGTGCCGAAGGAGTTGCGTTGTACAAATACCGATGTCAAGGCGTGTGGTTCCTCGTCTTGTTACGTAACATGTTGAAAAAATAAACAGCTATATAATCTGCGAAATCCACATCTGGTGTAGCGATAATGGTTCTCCCACCATGCCGATCCGTCCGTACAGCTAGATTTATGTTCTGTAGTGAAAGACAACGAAAACGCTTCAAGGTCAGTTTTTAAATAAAAACTTGATTCCCAAATTATATTAATTTTATTCCATGTTCGGAGTGTCAGATTCTTTTCTTCTACATCTCGTCGTACCTGATGACGATGAGACTTGCTATCATCCGGCATCTCCCGTTAACTGAACATTACTGATGTCCTGAGAATCTAGCGCGAGACAGGTAAATATCTCAAATAAAAATTTTCAGAGTATCGTTAAAGTATATACATATGTATGGGACACTTCCGCCAACTCAACCCGTGTTAAACCCCGACCACATATATATTAGGTATGTCCATACTCTCTAATTCAGAAGATAAGATTTATAATTTACAAATTTTCACCATGTTTATTTACGAAATATAAAGATTTTTCCATCATTATACCATCATCTGGATATATTTTCGAACTGCAAATTGAAATAATGGAGATGTTGCCGACAGGTATAATTTCATTTATTTACACAAAATACAGATCCCAGTACAGAAGATATGAATCGGGTACAATTCCTGTACAAATGGCATGTATTCAAGTCTTTGATAAGATCAAAATTTCATGGGTATGATGTCATTGTTATTTCACACGTATCAAATTCGGATCGACGAATCTATAAAGTATCGACAAGATAGCATGATTGCAAATACGACCTTGATATACGTATTCAAAGTGTTTTTCATCTCTATATATACAGAATATGGAAATTTCTATAACATTTTTACCCCAATAAATACGTTTACACGCCACGCCACCTCATTTTCCTCGAGACGTTCTATTATCACTAAGTAAGGTACAGGTAGTCAATAGTATCGTTGTCACGTGCATCAGTTAGAAAAAACGGAATTTATGTGACAACATTGTCAATGGAACACGAAAACTGTCGTCTCGAGAACAGTTCGAGTAAATTGCAGCTGTCCTACCGACACGACTTCCCTTTTTCTCTTGTCACCGTATCGCAAACATGTGGCATATGCGACCAATCGAATGTTACATTAATTCTACTTTGGCTGTTGAAATTTAGTTTGATTCTAATTAAATTGACATTTTTCGTTCTTATCCTCATCTCGTATACGATGCATTTTCTGTCAACTCACCCACTTATTTCCGTCGAGATCTCAAAAAACCTGAGAAAATTCCAGATGATTTGGGTACTTGAAAAACTTATTTGGGAATTGTTTGTTTCAGATTTTTCCAACGATTTTCCAAAATTCACTGTTTTTCACCTTATTTAGTATTCAAAGAATTATTCCAATAATATTTTCATACCCCAAATATTCCCCAATAAGTTTTTATTGAAATAGGAAATAGGTTGCTGAGTTGACGGAGAATGCTTCATATGCATGTGTATACAGGGTCTTAGAAAAGTCTGGAAACGATCAAATATGTCGAGAACGAGATGGTCCTGAGAAAAATATTTTAAACCAATGTTGTAGGGTTTCAAGACTTCTACGCAATGATCATATCCGTTTGACCTTGAATAGAGCCGTCAAGGCGAGATCGAAACGAACATGATTTTTTGAAATGGAACAAAACATTTTTCTCAGAAACGTTTAGTGTTGGAGATATGTGACCGTTTTCAGACTTTTTTAACACGCTGTATATATAAATGTATTTATATATACTATTGATCTCATAACAATCACTCACACTATACTGTAGCATCTCGATGCCTATTTCATGGCCAGTTAAAAAACAGCTCACTTTTCATTGGAAACTTTAAAAAAAAATTTAAAAAACAATTTCGATTACTGTCCACAGGAAAGTGATAATTATGTATTTACAGTTAATTACTGTGCGAATATTTGTCATTGTTCAAGTTCATTACCATGAAAGAAATTCACCTGTGGAAAAGTTTGATTTTGCGAAATGATATGGAGAGAATAATCGATATATTTCTGTAGAAATGAGTATTTAAAAAACTGATTCGATGGCGATATTAAATTTGACAAAATTTATTCAATTTTCATGCATTTATCGACATGTACGATGGACTATTTACAAATAACTTCGAATCGTGGGCTCGTTGGGTAATGTCGCCTGTGTTTTTCTGGTTAAGAAACGTCTTCAGCCATTCGAATGTTTCATTAGAATAAGATTAGACTTACAGCGAGAGATATTCTATTACGTTTATTTGGCTCGTCGCCGTCGTCATTTTCTACCAAACGATTCTCCTACATCGGCTGTATTAAATTGTTCAGAAAAAATTTTGATCTAACCGCATGCAAATATTTATTCGTCATTATTTCGCCGTACCTTATTTACAATTCTGACTCGCTTTGTCTCCAGCCCCAAAATGCTACGGAACGTTCGATAAACTTCACCTCGCCGGACGGTCAATTTCGTCGGAGCGGTCGTTTTTTTATTTCACTGGAAAATCTAAACTTGAACTATTTCACCGGTCGATAATGAAGCGTCAAATCCGCAGAACTCTTCCACACAAAATGTCTCACCTGCAAAAAAAAAAAATTAAATTATTATCGACTTGCTGCAAGCAAAAACATTTTTATACTTTCTCGATGACTGTATGTTTTTTAGGCCAATGTCTTACCGTTCTAAGATCCATTGCGGGATCAAGAAGTTGATCATTGCACAGTAATTCAACTTTCTCTTCGGCTAAGGAAGAGTTGTCTGTATTTGAGTCAGGATTCGGCCTTTCGCCCGCAGGAGAACCTCCCGACACAGTGTTCCCAACCCCGGTACCAGCGACAGAACCAGAATCGCTACCAGTTCCCAAAACCTTATCGTAAACGTGTTCGGCGACCTTGCGAACTTGGATGAAATCATTGGCTATCAACCGATCTCTGAAACAAGGTAACTCGCTAGTGTCGATAGGCGGTTTGAAAGTTTCCAAAACTGAGAAACTCACTTTTTCAAACTTTTTACCCCCGACGTAGAATGTGGCAACAAGTAGAAAGGAATTTTTATGAATTTTGGCAAATTCTTATCGACCACGATATCTACGACCCACGGAGGCACGGTTTCATTGAGTAGGACTCCTTCCGTCTCGCCAGCAGCGTCTCGTACCAAAAGTCTGTAAAGCGTTCTACCACCTACTTCACTAAAGAGTTACAAACTGGTTAATATCTTCCTGTAAACTTCTAATTGTTTCACAAAAATCTCCAAAAATAGGCACAGCTGTGACTAATTTTTTGAAAAGTCCTGATCTATCAAGTCTCATGTACGGGTGAGAATTTACCTGAATATTACTGGTGTGTGTCCAGGTACTGAGAAATACGCATTTCCACCTCTGGACTGCGTCCCGTCAGTCCCTTCGTTTCCATTTCCCTCGTTTTCATCGTCGCCATGCGACGGTCTCCACCAATGTTCAAGCAGAGCTTGAAGCAGCAGGTTTCCATAATTCACTAATAACATAATAAGAAAGTAGATAAGAATTGTTTGTTTTACAAACAATTTCAATGCATGTGTACAGATCGAGAGATCGAATTCCAGGTACCTTTTTGATCGACCGCGTCGTTGTCTGCCAATCCAGTTTCTTTGGCCGAAACCCATGCAGAGAAGCAGTCGTTTTCATCCTGCCCAAAGTGTATAGTAAGCATCTAGAACCCAATTATTTATTATGTTAAATTTATTGTTTTTGGATGGGTATTTTGTAGATATCAAAAAATGAAGAAAATCAAAAATTCAAATTCAAACTGCGCGCGTTCACGCGGAATACCCATATATATTGATCAAAAATGGTATTGAAGTTGGTTAAATTTCAAATAATAATCAAAACGTGACGCACCCCGGTTTTTAGATCAACGTTGAACCAGTTTGGTACATATACAGTTTTGTTTCTCTTTTTCACTTCTTGATCCAAGTCTACGCGTCCCAGATCTTCGACTTTCGTCGCTTTGAGTACATCGTACAGGGCAACGTTATTTTCGGTATCTCTGGTCAACACGTGCCTCCTATCGTTGAGAACATGACAGTGTCGAACAGCAGCACCACCAATTATTTTTTGTGTTGGTTCCAGATTTTTAGGACCCGTGCTCCTCGCACCACCCACGATGGTGGTACCGGTGGTTTCTTCGCAATAGTCTCCGCACTGCCAATCCTTCTGGTTGATAGGCTTTTTGAGAAGAAGAGGAGATATAGTATTGAACGGTATATATGAGCAAACTGATAGTAAACGTATGGAATATATACCCAATTGTTTATCGTCGATTCACTGGTCGCTACCCAAAGACTCGATTGGTCAGGCGTCATTACTATTTTTAGTATCGGAGCTTTCTCTTCGCAAATGACAGTACATTTGTCGGTGGCCCTCAATTCTGTCATGACAACTTTTCTGTCCCTTCCTCCGGATATGACGTGACTGAAGGTGTCAGTTGCCTGGAAAACCCTGACAGTTACAGAGTATTCGAAAAACCAACGGAAGTTGAAAACTGGATCGACCAATACATACCAGCAATGCCCACACGCCTTCGGTGTGAACCCGGAACGTTTGTATGCACCACTGTTGACCCAGTGACCAGAGTTTGATGGTGCCATCCGAACTAGCTGATAGACATTGAGTACCATCTCTGTTCAGAACTAGAGCTTTGATGTTGTCCGCGTGACCTCTGAGCTTCATCAACTTGGCGCAAGATCTCGGATCCCATATGCGCAATACTTTCTCGGTACTTCCACTGACAATGACCGTGCCCGGTGGATTCATAGCCAAACTATAAATAGAGTCTTTGTTCCCGGTCAACGACGAGGCTACAATGAACAACATGAACCAGCCATAAGTCAGCATCCAGTAGCCCTTGACGATGATACTCACTCGTGACCGTGTTGTTGCTGGCAGTCAATGCGGTCAAGGTATTAACATCCCACAGAAATATTGCTTGATCCAACCCTGCGCTCGCAACTTGTTCTCTGTCTTTGGCGTAAGCTAACGCTTTAACGTAATCTTTGTGCGTTCGTAATGTCGACATGCAGAAACCCTTGTGTGCATTCCACACTTTGACTGTTGTGTCCGAACTGGCTGATATTACTGCCAAGAAACGACACGTGAGAGCAGAAAATTATGGTTTTTCGAGCTATCAAAGCGGAGAGAACTTACAATTCCTTCCGCCGCAACACAACACGATGTCGTTCACCCAGTCTGTATGGTGCTCCATAGACTGTACGTACGGCTCTTTCATGTTCTTGCAATTCCATATCCTAATTATACTATCTCTTCCGGCAGAGTACAACCGTTGCGATACTGGATCGTATTGTAACGAATTAACCCCGGCTCTGTGCTTCCGCTCGACTTCATCTCTTATCACCATAGACACCTTAAACACACAGATAAGCCCAATTACTGTAGAATTGCAGGATTTTAGTCCAACACGTGACAAAGTATGCGACTTGATCCAAAATTCTACCAGAGCGTCGCAGTCTCGGTGGGCTGGTATCGATATTAACTCTCGACGTTGTACAGAATCAAATCTCAATCAATTCACTGCATAATTGTGAGGTAACGACGATCTAAAAATCTGCATTCCATCGTCGACTCTTAGAGAACTGTGCAAACTCTCAAAAGTCTCTCAAAAGAGAGAGAAGGGAACAGATAAAAATAGAACTCGTTCCACAATGAGTCAAAAATATATTCTACTGGTAATAAAGTGACTATTCGCACGCATCAACCAAAGAACAACAGAAAATAATTCAAATTTGGAGGAAACATCGTATGAGAAAAAAATCTTGACCTGCGATGGCAGTGAACCCGAAATCTATCGATTGCTGGTCGAATGCTCTACCACTGAGCTGCTTTGGATGGTACATGCGAATAGAGTCACTTTATCAGAAAATGACCATCGACCATTGATTCTTCAAATTAATTAACATTTCTATTGGTATTCACTACCAAATTGGTGAGAAATTCTAAAAAGTTTTGATCCAAATTGTTCAAGTTAGCAAATCTACTTGGATTTTCAAACATGTAAATGCTACGGATTGCACGTAGACTAAAACTAGATGATCGTTTATACCTTACGCTAGGTTTAAAATAATTTCCGGCGGGAAATAAATGGTCGAGAAGGCCGAGATCTTGGTTAACAAGTTTTCTCGTACACATTCAGGCAAACTGAAGCTGGTCGCATGAACAGTTGATATACGTTAACTGTTATATCTACGTTAAAGTTCGCAGGGAATCTTAACAATATTTGCAACTGATCCTTTGAGCATTCATGATCGATGTAAATATTCGCAGACGACCTATCGAACATCTGTGACAATTTTATTCGACATTATGAAAGTCGAAATTGTGCCGCGTCGGGGTTACGGAGAAAGATATTGCGAGGGTTACAGGAAACGTGGTCTAATATGTTGATACATCACCAAAACTCAGTACGCTTAGCGATAAAACGAAGCTTCCAAAATTAGCTTCGACGCTCGGTCTCGGCGTGGAATTTGAGAAGGATTAAAATTTCACACGATAGATAGTTCTATATACATGGAAAATACGAGGTTGTTGTGGGTCTAAACAAACAATTATGTTCACATGCATAGAATACCGGGTAGTGCAATTTCCGAGTGCAACTGCTCGTAAATTTGATGATTGACAAAACTTCGTTAAACATGATGTAGCTACCTGGACTTTTTTCCGGCCGCTTTGGCCTCCTGTTTTATGAGTTGCCATTTTCACGGCGGGAAACGATTTCACAGACACATTTCGAAGATTAATATACAATCTAGGAATTCACATTGTCAAACGATGTGGCGTTTTCTGTGAATCGTCCAACACGATCTATGAAGTGGCATCGTCGTTTGTTTTATTTGTCAAATAACTTCTCCTGTCATCGACTCATTTGGTCGTAGAACACATTTAGCGATTCCTACGGGATTCGTAAAACGTAAAAACTGCTGGAAATCGGATTTTTTTTTCACGAAGGAAAGGCGTTTGTATAAAAGCACTCGGATAGGTTTGGTTTTCTCGCGAAAACTTCCGTTTAGCCTCTCAACGTTATCAGTCGCGTTCACTTGTTTTTCGCTGCATCGCTCGCTGATCCCCAGTCGTGCGCGCTGATTGGCTGAGATTCGGACAAACGACGCTAATTGGTTAAAAACTAGCTAATCCTAGTGATTTTTCTAGCAGCATTATACACGCATCGTGAGTACGCGACATGATACATCTTGTCGGAACGAACGTAACCTAAAAACTGTAATCATTTTTCCTAAAGCATGACAAGTTAATGAACAAAATTTAAAAAATATGTCCACGTTATCTAACTTGTTATTTTCGACGCTGCAGAATAGCAAGCAAACTTTGACGAAACCACACGATGCTCTTAATGGTAAATAAGCCAACACTGTCATTTTCATTATCTTAATAGATGTTCTCGGCTAATAAATGTATATTTAGTTACAAATCTGGTTTTTCTTTCAGCTCTTGTTAGAAATGCTTCCAAGAAAGCCGGAGGGTCTACCAGAAATCCGAAAGGACACGGGAGACCCAAACACCGAGGATGGCGTGTTCAAGACGGGACTTACGTTCAGGCTGGAACAATCCTGGCGACACAGTTGAAGCTCCGGTTTCATCCAGGGTTACATGTAGGTAACTACGAAACCTTTGTCTATGTAAAATCTTTGAATCATTTTTTTATAGGCGGGATTTGGACGAGACGGAACGTTGTTCGCCATAGAACCTGGACGAGTCGTGGTAACTTGCGAGAAAATCGATCCCAATTGGGATCATTCGTGGGTCAGCCGAAATTACGAAGGTCGTGCTGATCAAACGATTTACAAGAAACATTTCAACATCATACCGAACCCGGAACACAATAATTTCAAAATTATAGATGAAATTTAAATCGATAGTTGTAACGTTGCGCGTCGTAGATTGTACATAAATTCATAGGTCTGTTCACTATAAAACACATTTAACGTTTGCGTTATTCCCACAATCATCCTCGGACAAATTGTAGAATGCTGAAATATCGGGATGAACAGGATTATCAATATTTTTGTCAACGATATCCGTAACGAGACAACGACAGTACCACTTTAATTTTGTAAGATGTTTGGCATTTGAAGCTGGTATGAAAAATAATATATCAACTAACAGATTTATATATGATGGCGATCGTGGAGCGAGGCAACAGCCTCCTTTGCTGATAAAATTACGTCGTTCAAGCCGACGCCCTGATAGGAGGAACCGCAGAGAGCCAGAGGTAGCTTCCGTTCAGTTATATAATTTTGAATGCGTTCCAATCTACGCAAGTGTCCAACGACGTGCTGCGGAATACAGTCTCTCAGAATCGCCACGTTATGTTCTATTGGATCTTTAGTGATTTGCAAAATGGATTTCACGTGATGAGACGCGACGGAAAGGATATACTCCTCCGTTGGCTGTTCGCCGAAGTTTCTTTGAAACCAGGCTCCACCCATCATGACAGTCAGTACCTGAGAGGAATCTTTCGTCAGTAAATAGATAACCGATTGTGGGAGTTTATAAACAGGTGAAACAAAGAAAACAATATACGAATAAAAAGATGGTGGCTGCAAGTAAACTACGCACCGTGGAACCTTTGTTTGGCAAGATACAAGAATCAAAAATGACCCCTAAAATTGGAAGATTTTCACGAGGTGGAACCAAAAATCCAAAGGCTTCCTCGTTCATCACGCTTCCAGGGAATTCCAGATTTATTACAGCCACGTCAACCGAGGGAATTCCAAGTAGCTCCTCGGCCAATTGTGGGTGTTGATTTTGTACCAGCTTTGCCAAATTTTTAGCCGCCAAGCTCGATATAAGACGAGCACATTTCTCAATCTCTCCATTAACTTTGAGCTCCACGTGATTGTCTTTAAAAATAATTTGTTCGCATTGAGCATTCAAGACTACCGAAGCACCCCGAGATTCAACGTTACTTCTGAGTGATTTCGGAAATTGTTCTAATCCGTCTTTGAGACTCCAAATAGCCCATTTCTCTTTTGCAGCAATTTCACCTAAACGATTCGGGCTCGTTTTCTCAGCTTTTTTTGGTCCCTTAGTCACATTGTTCATAATGTTCATTAGGGCACCTTTGGCGATCGAGCCATACTTCTGTTCGGACTCGAACAAGGATCGCATGAGAAAATTGACGCTTATTTCTTTGGCATTTCCCGCGCAAATGCCACAGATCATTGGACTGATTAGGTAGTCTGCGATTTCCGAACCGAAACGGCGCTCGACGAACGAATAGATGCTTTCATCGTCGAGCCGTAAACACGGCGCCTTTAAATCGCGTAACAGATATTTGATCAACGGACGATCAAATGGAGAGTTCACCGAGAACAGACCAGATAAAGAATTGGGTAATTTATGCAGTTTTCCACCAGCATATATCATCCGATTCTTCGCTGCCGGATGATTCGATCCTATTGGAATTATTTTATCGGTCAATTCCAGACTCTCGACTAAGCTCAGGGTATTTAATCCGGCTGGCCCCCTAGGTCGGACCGTTCGTGGACCTTCTTCAAATATCGTACCGGATGGCAAGATATGACTCCGGACCCAGCCACCAGTTCTTTTTCCAGCTTCGAACAACTTTATCGCGTGCGCTGTGCGACGCTCGAGTAAGTAATAAGCTGCCGAGAGGCCGGACATACCGCCACCCAATATCACAGTTGTCCCAGACATATTTGAATATCGTTGATATACTACAATGACAGTTACATTTCACACAATCCTATGTTGTTTGATAGTAATCATTCAAGATCATGCATCCAACTCCCACTCCTCTCATTTGCTGTATTAACAGCTGTGTGGTTTTTCCCCGAGGTGCGCATGTGCCATCCACTACGTAATGCCCGGTAAATTTAACTGTCATTTCATCCCATATGCAGAAATCGAAATTGGGAAATCAAAATTGTTTCGGGGAAAAGAAGGAAACTAGAGAAATACAGAAATCTGAGATGGTCGCGGTAGTTTGGAAGGTAAGAAAACGATTACCGAAGCGGGGACATCCCACCGCACTAGAAACACTCACAAACAGCTGACAGTCGCAATGGCGATTATCCGTCAATCAGATCGCCGCTCGACATCTCTTCCTTCAACCCGATTGGTGGAAATTGGACAAATAGCAGTCTTTTTTTTTCATCGACGCATTCGTCTGACTCAATTTACGTTGCCATTACAGATCTGAAAGAGATATTATTTACTGATCGCGCTTCTTCTACTCCTTGCTGCTTGCTGGTCATATCCCGTCAAACTTCAAGTGTTGCGGCAAAATGTGGTGCGTAATTGGTGCGCGACATTCATCTACGGAGAAAATTGTACCAATAGGAACAAAGTTGCGGCCGACCAATAGGGACACGTTTCATCGCGGTCCCATGTCTAGTCTGTCACTGTCTGTCACCCTCTTACCTACTTTAACATAACTACCGTGCTTTGTTGTCATCCACAGAGTGACACCGTTACTAAGCCAATATTCCGTAATTGGTTTATAAATAGAGACATGCTTTATAGTCGTAGCAACTTGATATTGCTTCCAACTAATTAAAACGTCATGACATATGGATATTGACGGAATTAGCTAACGAAACAATGGCCAAAAGCTCAGAAGAGGTTAATGATATATTAAACCCAAGTAATAACTCCGTCAAAGGTAAACTATCAGGGTTTCACTCCTTTGTGCACAAAAATAAAATGAAAATGATCATGATCACGTCAATTTCTGACACATTTTCAAATTTAAATCATTGAATAAAATCGAAGCCCGCTGTAATTTTTCTTCATAATGATGCAACTTTGAGACGTGGGAGCTTTGCATTTATTCGTTTCATTATCGTACGCGTCGTTCGAAAGTATTAATATCAAAGACGTCAGAGCTGCGTACAGCATTTAGCGTTGTATTTACTTTTACCATTATGATTCGTATTCCAAGTCCGAAGCGTGAAAATGTAGATGAGCACGAAGCATCGAACCGTAATAGATAATCTGCTCGGTTCGTTGATCGCTCGTCAATTTCAATCTTCGTCGATTACAGCAGAAGATGTCGAGCGGCTCGCTTCGTTGTCGTACAAAGATATCGCGACGAAATTACTGAACGAACGACTTCTGTTGACGGCATTGGAATTACACGCCGAATTATGCGAAAGCGGGCGAGAGTTGCCGCTGCTCGGAGATTACTTCTCAAATCCGGGAAACTTTGAAATCTTGAACCTGAAGCCGGAGCCTTATTTACCGATGCGTAAGAGTTTGAGCTTTTTTTTAAAAATGAAATTAATTGGTGGTAAAATAAAATTATAATACTCTTGTTTTTCGATAGCCAGATCATTGAGTCAAGCGACTTTAGATTCTCTCGATATGACCAGATACTCGGAAGATGGGGGTGGAGTCGACGAACGCGTTGCGATCTTGGAATTTGAGTTGAGAAAAGCAAAGGAAAACATCTCGTCGCTGAGAGCTAATCTCACAGTTGTCACGGGTAACTATCGATGGACTGAAAGTTGGTGAAGTCGTTGATCCAAGTTTTATATTCGTGTTGTTTATACTTTACAGAGTCCGAAGTAACGACTCCTGATAGTGGTTGCGATAAACACTTGATTACCGACTCACCGATCAAACCCCACGAGCAACGAGCTTTGAATTATCTCGTTAACGAATATCTTCTCGCTCGATCTTACAAGTTGACCTCGATAACGTTCAGCGACGAGAACGATGATCAGGATTTCGAGGATTGGGATGACGTAGGATTGAACATATCGAAACCGGCTGAACTTTTGCAAATTTATCGAGAGTTCATGAGAGCTAACGGACACGACAAACCTCCGTTGTCTACCATCGGCATCCAAACGGATATTACCGATGACACCGACGCTGCGAATCTCAAAGAAGAGTACACCGATATGGTTAGTTGGGTGTTGGAGTTTACCTTGATGCAGAGTAGATGATTCTTACTTTCATAAATACCAGTTGATTTTAAATGCCTTCTAAAGGTTGTTTTTGATTTACATCGCTCTTCTGCCTTCGTACGTTTGATAATTGCCTCGGTACTTTTTTTTAAGATATCAGAAATAGAACAATTGAAGAGAGACAAAGTTGCTTTGGAACAGGAGAAGTCAGACCTGGAGAAGCTTTTGGCATCGGGCACGAATTTATCGGATGGCGAAGCAAAGGTGAGAGCTGCGACGAATCGCAGGAAACAGGATATGTGCAAATTGTCATCGACTTGTTGCATCGTTGTTCCAGGGCAGTACAGGCACGATTCAGACACTGAATTCGACGTCGTCGACGCCGGACAAGTTTGAAATTCTCGAGTCGTTACCGCAGGACATTTCAAACGTTACGCAAGAAATAGGAGCTGACGACAGTACGTCAGTGGTGACGAGTCTGAACGAGACCGATCCCGGAGATAGAGAATGGACGACGCTGCAACTTCCCAGGCCTGACGTTACAAAACGACCGTTGACGCCGTGCGACTCGTCCTGTAGGTAAGTTCGCCCCCCATTTCTGATATGGCTGCTTGGTATCGTCAAAGTTCATTCGTGGCTAAATTCCTCGTAGAACGTTACCACCGCGGTTCCAAAAGGAAGTGATGTTGCGGTGCGTAGTCGACACATCGACTTCGGCTGCTGATTTTCTCGAAGAACCGCTCAAACATCGCGTTACTCGCGATAGCCTCTTACATGTGTTGACTTATTCGTTACCTCGTATCGTTCCCAACGTTATTTTAAACAAACGTGAAGAATTGATACCACTCATACTGAGCGCAGTACAGTTACATTCCGAATCTCGTGAGCGAGAAAAATTACTACAGCTGTTATTCAACTTGAAGAAGCGACCTCAAGAGGAAGAGCGGCTCGTGATACTAGCCGGTAAGTTCTGTCCGACTCAACGATGTAACAGTAGTTCTGCCTAGTCCGATAATACTTTCCTTGTGCTCCTCGTACGATCATATCGTTCGGTCGATGAACAGAGTTCCAAAAAGAAAATCATATTTTTAGGGCTCGTTGCGGTAACCAGGTATTCCAATGATTTGACCGAAGCTGGAGAGATCTTAGCGCAATGTTGGGAGCAGAGTCAGCACAAACATCCAGAACGCCGGTTGCTGGTTGCCGAATGTTGCTCGGTGCTGGCACCGTACGTCTCGTCAACTATCAGAAATTCTCTGATACTGTCCATGCTGCAGCAAATGTTATTAGAAGACAAAGAGTCGGTCGTCCGTGTTGCGGTAGTCAGGAGTGTGGCATTGCTCGTCGCTCTCATGGACGACCCTGACAAATATTTCCAATGCGAAGAGCTAACGCTAACGGCTCTAGACGACTCGGCATCCGCAGTAGTGGAAGCTGCTTCGTCGGTGCTCGTACCAGTATTAGCTCATTGGGCACTAGCTCTGAAACGACTACAATCACATTTGCTACCTCGGATACTGGTGAAGCTGAGAACGCAATTGAAAGCTTCTCGCCATCAAAATTCACGAAGCAAAGATCACTTTGACGAGGAAAGAGCAGTCGCCTCCATCGTCGTTTTGCAATGTCTCTTGCCCCACACCGTCGTTAGCGTTGCGGACAGCGATGTCGTCAAGTCGCTTGTCGTACCAGACGAAACGTCGTTGGAGCTACGTAAGTAGATTTTGTCGAGTGCACCAAAGATTTGTCGTGGCAAAGATACATCGATGCTGGTTCTCCGCAGCTCCTGAATTTCTTAGCTTGTGCCGCTCTGAATTAGTCAACCCTGCTGCATTCTACGAGGGTGACGAACCCATCGCTGAATTGTTAAACACTTTCTTTGCTTACACGTGGGAAGCAGATATTTGGCCTGAATTGGAATGGTTAACGAACAAACTGTAAGCTGTGACTCCTAATGCGATCAATGTTTGCGGAACTTTCGTTTCCATCGACCGACATTGGTCCTACAATTTATAAACTGACAATTAGTTCTCTAATCGGAATAATTTTCTCCCAGGCTGCCGGATGTAATAGATCTAATAAAATCAATCAACATAACGCAAGAGGCAATTTTAAATGCTCTCGTTGCTTACGTACATTCGATGTGCCTTGGCTTTGGCAAACATTTAACTTCATCGAAGGTTGGTATCGGCAAGCTACAGGTATCGGAGAGATATCACATGAATGTCAAGTGCCACGAGACCTTAAACCTCGCTATTTCAGATCGAACCATTGTTCTCTGCTGAAATGACGCAGCTCGAACAACAATTAATAACTCTGTCGCCTGACCGAGGAACGTTGAGCTTGACCTTGATATCAGTATATCTAACTCTACTGTCCACGCTCGATGCTGATCGGGTCACCAAATCACTCAATGAATTCATGGTAGCGTTGGCTATTAGCGGTCTTGGTGCTACGGCTCTTCAAATCGCAGTCACTCGATTATGTTCTCAAATCGAAATGCAAGAACCAATTCTCAAAGCTTTATGGGATGGTACGAAGACTATGCCCCTCTTATTACTTCCATCATGCTTCGTACAATTATAACTACCTTTGTCCTATCTACATGCAGGAGTCGTGCATCAAAGATCTAGCGTCAGGGGTGTCGCAGCTGTTGTGTTCGGCGTAGTGATCTCACGAGTCAACGATCAGTTGGTGAACGCCAAAGTTGTACCGGCATTGGTTACCCTGGCTAACGACTCTGATATGTGAGTATCTTGATAATATGCGCATTTCCAATGAAACGGAATTACAAATTACATTAACGAAGTCCAATTGGTTGGTTGAATACTGAAAATGACTACTTGTATCAGTTGCGATAAGTTGGAATTTGATTGCTGATTACATACTTAATTTGTAACTTGATTGGAATGTGCGGAAAGTCGTATTCTCAATACAGTGTAATTGTCAAGGTCGAGTGATCGTAGTGACCGGTTTGTTGCATAACTCATGTGAGTTTCGTTGCAGAACGGTAAGAGCTGCTGCGATTCCTGCGCTGGCTAAACTCGTCACGGAGTGTCGGAGTAACGAAGCCAGAGACAAAGCTCGACTCACGCTGGAAACAATCGCGAGAGAACCGCAAGGACTCTCCGCTTCGCTCGCTGTACCTTTGGTCTCCGCACTTGCTTCCATAGCTCCAGATTCACCGCAGAAATACACAGAGGACGGTGAGGCGAACATCTTACAATTTGTAACTGTAGATGATTCGTATTTCAATGATTCTCATGGAATTTGACATTAATTGTTGACTGAATTGTTGGGCATCCAACTGTGCTCATGTTGGTTTCGCGTTTGCCGCAGTAATTGCTACTCAGCTCGCTGGCATAACTGCTTCAGCGCTTCACCAAGGACGAAAAACGGAACTGGCGAAATCATTAGTCGAAGCGTACTCGATTCTGGTCTATTGTCCTCTCAGTAATCAGTGCGTAACAGGTGTTCTGTTACCTGGGCTGAGGTACCTCGAAGCGTTGGTTAACCAACTGCTACCCGAACAAATTGAACCCGTTAATTTGTTGCTGCGAGAAGCTGAGTCGCGGCAGGATATTCCCAAGACAATGGAACGGTGAGACCTTTATATTAAGTATCATTGGAAATTCGAAGAATCAAAAATTTACAGGATTTGGAAGAGATGATTTGGATTTTTGATTTCCTCTATTTTTTCATATTTTTAAGTACCCATCCAAAAAGATGTTGTGATAAATATAATATCGAGTCGCAGAAACAGTCAGGTGCACATTTTAGTACGGTAAAAGTAATCGTTACGAGAAACAATGGACATGATTTCTATTTTCAGATCGCCTTCGACGAGTTCTGGATTATCTCTATCAATGGCCACAGCGAATGTTGGTCAGGGTGTCGAAGACATGCGTCAAAGGATGAGTAAAATATTCCAACAAAAGACTGGCGCCCCCGGCATGGCAAATATATTTCGGAAAAAATAGTTAATTCCACTGAGTAGGAAAAAGTAAACTGATGAGATTTGCAAATAGTTTCTTCCATGGTCGATCGTGCGTGTTAAATTATCGGCGATGGAGCGTACCGGAGCACAGCCAATCGTCAATGTAGCTTTATGGCACGTCGCTCCTCCGGTGTGAATGATTGTACATAGACTTACATAGCGTGCCTTCCTCGAATGTATTATTCTGTTCATTTCTGGAGAGCGCTTGAAATAATTCTGACTTTCAGATTACCACAGAGGTGAAGAACAAAAAAAGCAGAAAATTAATTTGATAGATTTGCATATTATGGAACTAAAAATATAATCAGAGTCGAATGGTACGCTGAGGTCACTGTTCCAACTATCCAACAATCATCCTCGTTCCTGATCATTGATAGCTGTTTATTACAAAAAGGTAAAAAAAAAAGTAAAATCAAAACCCAGCCTTCGCGTGGAGAATAATTCTCCTCTCTATTTGTCACCTCTCGTCGCATAAATTTACAGTGACCTTGATTTTACTGCTACTCCTCTCTGATTTTTGCTGATATGCATAATTATCGTATATTTTTCTCACCTCTTCGTTCCCCCATTTTACCATTGGAAATATTTGCTAACAGTGACACTTTTTGTCACTGGTCAAATTTTTCTTGTGATTCGTATCGTGATTGTCCATAGTATTTTTCCACTAAAACTCTTACTGATTTTCCCAGATTTCTATTTTTTCTAGCATATTTTTATTCAAGAATAAAACATCTTCTAATCTCCATGTTAATGTGTTCCTTGTTTGTTCGTGCTTTCCAAATACTTTTTAACTCATGGCGCGACCTGAGAACACAAAAAGTTATTCTATTTTATGCGAAGAATCTTAATCTTCTGCGAATTGTCAATTTCATAGAAAATATTATTATCGATGAAACAAATTCAGCAAATATTCTCCATGAAAAACTAACAAATTCCCAGGATTTTATGCTTCAAAAGATAATTTTTTTTCTATTTCCTAAATATTGGACAATGAAGTGCAGGAAAGAGAACAAAATAACGAACTGATAAAAATAAGTCTCTGTCATTTAACGCTTTTTCAATCTTTGGCTCGCAACAAAGTTACCGTAACACTAATATACACTTGTGAATAACTTCTTTGTTTTGTCTTATAAAAAATCTGAATCTCCATGATGTCGAATGATGTTAAATCCCACTGCAATAAAAATAAAACCTAAATTGTCAATTGATAGGTGTGCGATTCGTCGCACGAGGTGCGAGAGCTCGATGTAAATGGAGTGTCGTAGAGCGGATGGAAATTTGTAAAGCAAAAAAAGACTAGAAACAGAAAATGTGAAAAATGACGTACTTAAAATAGGCGTAATCGTAACCATGTTATAATTTTACATTTTATCGTTTGTGTAAATATATATATGTATAATTTTAATTGGATGGGACTGCCGAGATAAAATATTCCGATGTCTGGGTAGCCTTCGAGCTTACTCGTTGTTAATAATATGGAGAGACCAGGCCACACCCTCAGAACTCGAGACGCACATCATAAGTAGTTTGTAATGATCAGACAAAATGTTACTTGGTGATGAATAAATTTTATAATATATTTATGTTAAAAGTATCAATCTTCGTAATTATGCGAGAAGTATCGATCCATTTTCAAATGAGTATCCCTATTTGAGAACGAAGAGGCAAGTACACTCCGCTTCGAGATCAGGAGGCAACGAATTTTTCTCCCATAATTTTAATAGGCTTATAAAAATTGTTATGTATAAATTATAGAATTTCACTAGTCTCAAAATGCCTCTGAGAATTTTCAGTGTAGACATCACACAGCCTAAAATCTAAATTTATTCTTGTCTCAGGTTTCTGTTATCGATCGCGGAAGGAAAAGCAGTCTTGATGTAGATGTCGAGAAACTTCATCGAAAATTTCTTAATTTTCTGACCATTCTAGCTTGTCAGAAGAACCGTTATATAATGTTGTAATGCCTCAAATTGACTGCTTTATCGGTGATCTCGGGTCAAAGTAAGTGGAGAATCGACAGAGAAGTGTAGATACACGTTTCTCTGTGTCTTGTCGATGGAATAAGGATGAATGTGAAGAAAGTAGAAATTTCCAAGTAGAAATATTATGACAAAGAAGAGTTCTATTTATACAACATTTGATTTGACGACAAAACCTTGTTGGTCTCATCGCTTACTTCTGCCAAGATACATGCTAAAATAAATAATAATAATTACCATCGATACGAAGATATCAATAATAAATTCATAACAATGATATAATATCAGTGAACTATTTCCAGTTTTGGTTTTACTTATCGCTAAACGATCATCTAATATTTACAGCTTATTTATCGGGAATCATGCCATTTAACGTGTAATGGAAGAACGAATTGACACCGTATCGGAGAATGTTCATTCCAAGAAAATGAAAATATTAGAATTGTTATTCGAATAAAAGAACAAAAATTAAAAACAAAGATTCCACATCGATCAAACTTCCACGCTATATTTACAAATATAAAAATTGTCTTCCTTAGCCGACCAACACGAGAAGTGAGAATTGCATCCTGTTGGTAAATTGTCGACGAAAGATAATACTTGTCGGCACATTTCGCCGAGGTCAGCGTAACCCCTTTAATTTTTTACCACGTTATCAGCAAATTCTATTAGCTACTCTTACGATGATCGAGGATCAAATTTCCCGGTGAAATGAATTTTCTACCTGTACCGAAGACTCAAGTCTACTTAGCCATACAATTATCTGCGGTACAATTGAAATGGAAACGAGTGTATTTTGCAGGGGATTTTCTTCAGCCTTAAATACTATTGTAAAACGATGAAAATGCACAAACGTCCATCGTAGACTATTATCGACAGGATTCACCGCTATACCGTTGCTAAGTTTGGCTGTGATTTTGGTTCCTTCTCCGCTAATCGAGTCGTCGAGTATGCTCGTCCTTTACCAGATGAAAGAGTAGCCACTCCGGGACTGCCAACTTGTTCGACCATCGGAGAGTCAACGATACCCAAGAGTCGCCGATCATCGAAAAGTCAATGACTGTCGAAGAGTTGCCAGCCAACGTGGCAACCTGCTCGCTGACCTTCGAAGAGCCAAATATCAGCGATGAAACGTTGACCGTTAACGAATCGCTAACTATTTCAGATGGACTTCTTCCTATTCTCGTCGGAACTCGAGCCTACAAGTCCGGCGAATTCAGATTTTCTACCAAGAAAATCGATCAGAGCATCTGAAAACAAGAATGACAAATTGGATGGACCGGAAAGTTTTGCTCGAGTCTTCTAGAGCAGCTCGATACTTGTGTCGTTTGTTCTCACCATATGCGAGTTCCTTGGTCTCGGGCGTCGCTTCTCGAAATATTCTTTCGGATTCTTTGGGACTAAAGTGTAGACACAATTTCAGCACCTTCCTCAGTCCGATCTCATCGACCGACATTGCTCCACTCGTATCGCGAAGCTGAAATGTCGAGTTCCACATTTGAATTTCCACACCGCGTGAAGTATATGGAAACGTTTTCGCACCGATCAGTGATCGAGTCGGTCTGAGAATTTGGATTTGAAATTAAAGTTACTCGTTTGCACGTCACAAAACAATCAAAGTGTTTTCATGATATTTCTCAAACACCTCTGAAAATTATAATACTCTGGAGGATTTATTTTTGAAAATTTAGGCACCTCCAAGAAATTATTCTTGGAATGCCCCGTATATAACGGTTCAATATTGGTGAAAGCTTAGTGATGTGGAAATCTTGAGTCTTAATTACCCTAAATGCTATTTTAATCATATCTTCAACGGAGTCCGCTTTGGCCACGACTATAACTGTGAATATGTATTCTTCCATGTCGATGCATCCGGAACCGTTCTGGAACAGGAATGAAATAAAGGTGTTGGCTTCTCAACAGCGTGAGAACGAAACATTTTATCTTTACAATTTCGTGGAGGTAAAACGCGGAAATTGATGTCAGCTTGTTAGCAGAATTACGTAACGAGTCGCCGATTTTTTGCAAAGTGTCTGCATCCTGCTTAAAAATCAGCGATCCCCACTGATTTACCGAAAAGGCGAGAGTGAATAACATCGAAACTTGTTTCACATTTGAAAACACGTCACGCAAATTTTGAATTTCACCCAGGATATTTCGAATTTCGATAATATTTTTGAAAAACAAAATTAACAAAAAAATGGTTCGCGATAATTTAAAGATCAAGAGTTCCAGCAGCTTCAAGAAATCGAACGAATAGGAAACAGAAAACTGAAGTCGAGTTATTGAAAATAGAATTTCGGTGAAACAAATTCAGAAAACGGTCCAAAATTCGATAAGAGTTATCCGCAGCTTGAACATATCGAATCTCATTGAATTGGCGAAAAAGAAAAATGAATACGAAGTTCAAAACTGGAATGCTGAAGGAGAAAGTTTGTGCTTGATAGTTCTCAAGTTTGACGGAGTCATTATTCTTGTTTCTGGTCAAATTTTAACCCACCAAGTCGTGTATGCAAAACAGCTGCTTCGTCACCGGATCCTTCTCGTCTAATCTGAGAGTCTGCGAAAATCTGCGCAGATCCGCGGCTTCGTCGAGCCTCTCGGTGAGACCATCGAGAATACTTTCTTCGGTATTGGCTTGCAACAATCTTCGAACAAATTATTCAAAAGTTTGTAACATTTCCTTACTTTTTATCATTATCATTATCATTATCATTATCATTATCCCCATCATTATCATTATCAATATAAATATCATTATCGTTATTGTTATCGCTGTCATCGTTGTCATCCTCGTTGTCGTTGTTGTCGTCATCGTCATTGTCGGTGTCGTAGGTCTCGTTGTTATCATTATCATTATCAATATCCTCATCATTATCAATAAAATTATCATCCATTATTATTATTATTATTATCATCATTGTCGTTATCCCTGTCATCATTATCATTATCATAATGATTATCATCATAGCTATTTTTTTTATTAGAATTATTATTATTATTAGAAACCGATTTCGACTCACCCGAGTTTGTAGCGAAGCTTGTGCGTCTCTATGATCGTAGAGACGTGCTTCAAATTTAATTGATGAGCCTTGCTTATGATTCGACAATCGTCGTACGTGTAATCGGAGACTGGAATTTGCAACGCCCTGTAATGATAATTGTTCGTTTGTTATCTTTCACGTTTTTTTATTTCATCCTCGTTACGTACCTCGCCATCAAACGTCTCACGTTGTTCGCGTACAATTTCGGGTCCGTCTTCTCAGCCTCGCTGGGCCTGTATACCGGCAGAAATTCAATTTCGCAACTGCTATTCAATTGCGTCAACGTGAGCCATAGCAGCTTCAGCCTGCAACGACACAATTTTTCATTCATAAAATTTCCACTCATTAAAAAAAATCTATCTGTATTTTTTTCACAACGTATTCGTTTTTTCTTCAAAAATTCCCCCACGTCGTAAATCATTTTTTTTTCCTTTCAAAAAGTACTCGTTCTGAAAAACTATAGTTTATCCTGTTTTCGAACAGGTAGATTCGACAATTTTATTTTCATCTCTTGGCTAAAAAAAAATTTTTCTCCCAATTTCTGATAATTTGCAGGCTTTCCATTTTATTTTTTTTAACAAATCGCGTGTTCGTCGAGAATTTTTATTCGCCGTTGCGTAACATGTCCGATGGATTTCTCGGAATTCCGTAAGCACGATTCGGAAACGCTGGGCGAAAGTCGCTGGCGAATTTCAAAATATTGGGAATATCGCGGGGTTAAGCAAGTAAACTTACGCGCCAGGTCCTTCCCATGTCCAAGTGACCGTGTCGAGTTTGTTGGGGTAGCGAATGCAGACCGGTTGTATCGGCACGCCGGGATAAAAAGCTCCGGACTTGAAGGTGATGAGACAGGATCGATTGGTGCAGGTACCTTCGGGAAATATCATAACCTGTCGACAAACGAGCAACGTTGAATTAAAATTGGCAACGATAAACTGCGGGAGAGGAAATAAATTTATAAATAATTTATATGCAGGAGGCATTTAGATGGGCGCATTCCTTTCGAAAATCTAAGCCTAAATCTCCTTTACCAAAACTTCGAGGGACTAATAGTTCCGGAGCTAGAGAAGATCTTAGTTGGCCAATCACAGCGCTTGCGAGTGACCGATGCAAGGCCGACGCGAGAGCCGAGCACCGAGAATTCCGACGCCGAGGATCAACACCACGAGAACGGAGGCGTGTGTTGGGCACAGACATCTCCAAGCACGACGTCGTCGTACTCGCGCAGAATTCGAACCAAAACTTCGTACGATGAGAATCGATGCGCCGCGGGCCCTGCTCCGCTTACATTCCCCGGCCCTGTCTGGGCCCCTCGCAAGCCCTGTGATTGGTCGACTAAGATCTTCTCTAGCTTCGGAACTGTTAGCTCCTCGAAGTTTTGGTAAAGGAAACTTAGTCTTAGATTTTCGAGAGGAATACACCCACGTAATATGATTCGCCCAACCCGAATCACTCTGTATAATTGTATAGAACCGTTTATAGTCATATATAAAAATTATATAACTGCACGAAAAAAAAACTTGGCTCGATATAACTATTTATAATTAATGTATAATTTGTTCAGAATTATTCATTTATGTAGAATTGTATATAAAATTGTATGTAATACTATATAAATTATATACTGGGCCCATTTTTTATTCCAGATTATAGATAATCTTTTTTGTGGGTGTGGAAAGAAAACTTCAATCACCTGAGGCCAGTCTTCCTTGGAGGTGGCTCTCTCGATGATTTCTTTGATGGTGTTTTGTCGCGAATTTGGGTCTTCTCGCCACACGTAGACCGGTTGCGTGTAATTGATGAGTTCTGCGATTGATAATATCATTATAACTTCGTTGCCCTGCCTAATCGGTTCACAGATAAGATCGCACCTCGATGACGAGTGTATATAGGGATACAGAAAAAAAAGGTAGGGAAAGATAAAAGAGAAATTAATAGCAGAGTCGGGTAAGTTTTTGTTCGATTTCTCACGCAGCATTCATTTTGAAGAGAAGATGAGAAAAAATGTAACTCGATCTAATTATAAGCATACAGAGACTTTATCCTCGCAGCGAGCGCAGTTTGCCGTTTGCTATTTCTCAACCGGCCATCGACATAAAATCACCTGTGTATGCACGTATACTTATAGTGCGCTATAAGGCGGAATGGAAAGTTGAAGCCGATGAGAACGAATAAAAAAAATTATACGAGCATCGGTGGCCTAAATAAACGATAAAAATGAATACGCGACGGACAGAAATTATTGTGATTATTATTTATTCTACGAAAATATGGCAAACGGTCCGAGGAGTGATGCGGATTTTAGAAACGATACCAAAACTCTATTAGTGTCGTCGGTTTTCGTTTTTTTCTGGTTTGAAATTTTTTTTTTTCAGGTTAGGGCGCCGTGAGCGCGAGATATTCGCGCGCGGAAGTTATAAACGGACTCGAGCCTCCTATCGTAGTGTAAAAACGTACTCCCGATGAATGGATTCAGTCCGGATTCTCTGCGGACGATGATCGATGGGAATCCCGTGACGTAGACGATGCCACCATCGATGAAGGTCGAGTGTGGCGCCACCACAAGGATCGGGGCTTCCCCTCGCGACGCCTGTTTGCCGCGGACGACGATCCGCATTCCACCAGCTTGATAGGTAAGTCGCCCGAGAAAACACAGCCAGGGGATGATCTTGCTGCCGGTGGCAATTCAATCAATCTTGATGTGTCTCGACATCGAGGCATCGTTATGATTTCCAACCAATGCGCCACAGTTCAAGGTCGCGTTATCAGAATTCAGGAATACGGGCTTGGAAGGATTGTTCTCGTGGTTTTCGAAAGATATTTGACTAGTGATAATGTTTTTGTACTTTTAGAAAATTATTTCCAAGTGTGATAGCTTTTTTTTGTTGTGCAAATTAAAAAATGGAAATGCTTGGTGTCCTGTCACGTGGCTCCACCGATTTAATTTTGCAAATAAAAAACGAGTTCCAAATATCGTTTTTGCGAAGAGTCGAGAAGTGAGAAATGTTTTTTGAGAACATGTGTAATTTTACAAATTGATTTGTCGCAAAAACATGGAGGTTTGTTAGTAGTTCGTTACCCGCTCACCGATTGGTCCGTTTTATATTTATTTACACGCCATATTACAGAGTGATTGATGTGCTGTTCCATAAATGACAGTGATCGTACATGCATCCTAGTAGTGTTCGTAGTACGAGTATTGCAGCGATAGGTAGAGAAAGCGTGTCGCCGCGCCAACAAATTTACACTTTCGGTTAGAGTATTGCGAAAACTTTCTTTGGCACTCGACAGGTATCTATCGAAATACTAGTCGACAATTTCCATAACCGATACGCGTTACGAGTCCGGCGAAAGTTCCAATTTCGAAAATCGTCCGTCATTTACTACGCGCGTACAACTACTCGAGTTTGAACTTTTTAATTCACCAAATCATCGTAAATATTCAAAGCTGACAGAATCGTAACTCAAATCCGATTGTGGTTCGCATAGAAAACATTTACGATGCGAAATAACATTTCAGGTGATTGAAGTGTTCAAATTTGAAGCGCCACTAGTGTCCTCGGACGTCGCCAGAGCGCGCTGCAGGTCTGAGGAATAGTTACAGTAGGACCTCGATCGAAGCGCTCTTGGTGCCACGAATATCATAGGCATAGAACTACCGCGTTACCAGTCACGTGGCTATCTAACGAAGGGTCAAGAGAGAGACGGAGCTATGAGAGTTCGGCGCAGTCGCAACGATTCTCCAATGGCCTCGCGCGAGCTCGCGCATGCGCCGAGTACCTGCTCGGTAGATAAAACAGAGCGCTATCTGAACCGTAGCCATGAGTCCGCGATCGAGGTCCGTTGTACCACGCTCATAGTTAAAGTCTGTGTATGCCTTTATGATTTTATTACATGAGCCATCACCAATATATTCGCTTTATGAAAACCCCGAATCCCAGAAACATGTAGATGACATTTGTTTTTCTATCGCTTGAAGGAAAATGAATATCGTCATTTTTTGAGGTTATGCGTATTCACGAAGTCTGATGAGCTGGTGATCGAAAAGCGAGGTTGGTTGCGTTCTGCCCTCGCTACCAAATAAAATGAACCATACGAAATTAGCTTGAGATGCCGACTGTTGAGGCGAAAGGACGAACAATTACACGAGACCACGTCAAATATATAATTCAGCCACTCGCAGTAGAAGTTTGCCGTGCATTGCACGAGTTCATTTCTCAAGTTCTACGACGGCCTGGTGAAAGGAAGACTCTTCTTCCACCGAACAACTGGTCGTCTCGTTTTTCTGAGTTTTGTCACACTACTAGGATTTTAAGACAATCAAAATGGCGGCGCCAAGATAACGAGTTCAAGATGGCGGCGCCAAGATAGCGGGTTCAAGATGGCGGCAAGATGACGAAATGACCACCTCAAGTATTTTCGTTTGGCTGGATCGACTAGTAGATAATAGAATTTGTATGTATCGTTTACGCGAGCGATTTTGATCGTGGTCTCGTGTTATTTATCGTGGTGAAAAATATTTTAAAAAATCGAGAGTAAGCAGGGGTACCACCTACTTCCGAAAAATGGTATAAAGCTGGTTTCCGTCTTCGCAACGACGCTAGGACCACCTAGGTAGACGACAGTCAAAGCGTCGAAGAAGCTGGAATGAGGAGCGAGTGCCAAAACCGGCGCTTCTTTGGAGGGAGCCTGTTCACCTTTGACCTTCAACCGATGAAAACCACCGCAGACGAACATAACCCTTAGAACCCAGCATACAACGATGCGCAGGTCTCTGCTTGCGGCATGCGAACCAATCACCAAGATATTTTCCACCCAATACGTGAGCAGCGAGCGAGAAGGGGAAATGGGACAACATTTTGTTAATCCTTAAAGCATCTACCGGGTGTCTCCACGATAATTTTTCTGCCAAGTTCGAGTATGTTTTCGCGGCGGTAATTCCACGTCGAAAACGTCCCATTCGCACTCTCCGATTATCACTAGTACGCCGTCTATCGCGATTCGCGCGTAATTTTCACCCGCGAATCCGCATTACTCCGACACCGTTGACAATACGAATCATGTTCACTGGACATTTTTGGTTCTCAACCACCCCAAAAAGACGCTCGTCGAATATTACGCGAAAATTTTCCGACACCCGGTATATTCGCACAGTCCATCAGCAAATCCAGCGATTTTACCCGAAAAAATCGATTTTAATCGGAAATAAATTCTAAAAAATCCCACGAAATTCGACGAAACTGGAAAAAGAAAGTCCGCAACGTAACTAAGATTCAAATCCAGTTTCACGCTACTATCAATAACAAAAATTTGTCCCAGTCCACCGACACTTCGTTTGCCATATGAAGGTGTAGCCTTGAGAAACATGCTTTTAAATGCAATGTACACGCGTAAAAGAATAATTGCTCGTTAATTATTACCGCTAATTACCATCTTACCATGCCAACACGTTAAATAGAAGAACCAACGAAGAAGCGTTTCAAGCGAGTAGCGATAAAATTGACGAATGTCCGAAGATGTTAGTAAAAAAATTGTAGGTGCGGTTTTCGTTTTTTAACATGACCAACTAAAAAAAATGTATTTATAGGAAAGGCATGCAATAAAAACATTTTTACTACAAATACGTGTAGTTTTCTCTGCTTCTTTCATCTCTCTTACCGTCTCCATCCGGTTAGAGGTGCTCGTCGCAGATCATCTTCGGTGAGACCGTGAAGCCCTAGACACGCGAGCAGCCAAGCCATAATTACCAACGCAGTGATCGCTGCAAGTCGGAATGGCAGCAGAGCGACGGTGAGGAATGCCGTCTGAAATCCAAAACGTTCCACAAAATGAAGGAATAAATATCAAAAATATTGGTGTAGCGAGAGATGATACGAAAAAAAATTCAGTTAAAATAGCAGTAATTCTCATGCAATTGTTCGCAGAAAATTGTGGACCTGTAGATTATCATTTTCGTAGTTGTTGCCAATTGATAATAAGTTCGAGACGATTTCGCTGTAATCGTACATCTCCTTGATAGTCGATGATCGAAATTTCAGACAATGTATCGTCTATTCTCATTCGTCCTGGCAAAATGCCAAGGAGATTCCAATTTCATGTCACGGTAGTTCAGCAACGAAACTGGCAAGGGGCCACGCGACGGCGACGATGCACGCAGCAGATACTCGACGAAAGAATTTCGTCGTAGTTAATAATGTTAGTAATAAGGGCAGCGATGGTCAAGACCAAGATCAAGGCCAATGCCAATTCACGGCCACGTTTCGCCACCGTTATACGCCGATCGGAATTTCTCTTTTATTTTCCACGCCTGAATTATTATTAATAATTAACGACTAGCAATTATTAATAATAATAAATAATTAATAATTATCATCAAATATAATAAACAATTAATAATTATTGATTAATTATTTATTTATTATTAGTTACATGCTCTCAGAAATAATAGTTGATAGTTCATTTATTCAATTCATTCAATTTATTCATGAACAAGTATACAAGCTTTCCCAATTAATACAAATAGCAATCATCTGTAGAGATGAATCAGATTCCCTGTTTGCAGTTCTGGAGACACATTATCAAGATTGCTTCCTCAAGCACTTCCAATGTAGCACAGCATACTCGATAATTTCTCACTCGAAACTAAACTCACGAACAAACAGTGTATTATATATTATATAAATTCACGTAACACAACTAATTTCACACTTGAAACCCTCTGGTCAAATTACAAGATCAAGTCATTATTACACTATTTTGTATTACAATGTTAATTACCCTCGATCCATTCCTCTAATTTCGAATTCGAGGTCGTTCCATACAAGTCCAAGATTTTAAGATAGTCTGCCAGCTGATTGCTTTTATGTAATTATTTTTCTTGCTCACAATTTTTTTTCTACAAATATGGCCATATAATAGCTTTGTTACTCATCCTACTACCAAACTTCAGATAAACACTTTAAAAACTTTCTGATAATATTTCAGACGTTGCATCATATGTTGCAAATAGTTGTTGTAAGTTCATTGGCCTTGACTGTATCCAATTTAGTTTTGCAAACGAGTTTCAACAATCTATTTTCTACTCTTTGAGACAGATTTAAAAATCGAATTAATCATAATAAATATTTAATAATAATAATAATAATAATAATAATAATAATAATAATAATAATTATTATTATTATTATTATTATTATTATTATTATTATTATTATTATTATTATTATACTAATAATAATAATAATCATGCCTATTATTATTAATCCATAGTTCCTAATTACACCGAATTGCATGGTATCAGGTCGTTTCGATTCTTGAGTTGGTCAAAAAATTATTGGAATTTACCCCGAGCCTAGGGAATTTCCCCCAGTTTTAAAATCACGCGTTCGGTAGTTTTGTTCGATAGGTAGAACTACGTGAGTATGGCAGTGGGACGATGGAATATTGTAAATTGTTCGACGTAGCAGAGAAACCGGAAGAAAGAAATGTTTAGTAGTTGTTATAGCGCGAGCGCGAGCGTAGAATGTCTCGCATGCGAGATCGCGGGACGGAGGAAGGGAGTCGAGTTGAATGAGCCACGCGGCGTGGCGAGATGGAGGCACATAAGTGAAAGTAGAGATTTGCCTGACGGGAAGGGGGTTAAAAAAAACGTAAACAACTTGTGCAGGTTGAAAGTATAATTGGTAGTGGTTGGGATCAGGCTTCGTGGCGACTCGAGGAAATATTCTTTGAATTGATTGTGAGAGAGGAATGGAGCGTGTTGGATATTCAACGGGTCGGAAAGGATCCTCGAGGAACGTGGAAATGATTGTCTCGAAGAGACTGGCCTTGGACGAGAAGCGATCGAACGGTGATTGTAGCAATCCGGAAATCGCTTCAAGGTTCGCTTGGATCTGGCGAGTGGCCGCGAGCGTGAAATCTGGAAACAGCAGAGACTCACGAGAACACCAGGTGAAAAATTCCTCACGAGAATCCGACGTCCTGAACTTGAGAAAACATTTTTCGGAGCTTTTTTTACAAATTAGTAAATAAGGGTATTTTTTTGAGAAATTTTTGTTTTTTACAATGTTGCGTTAGGTGGGATTTAATTGAAATGGAATAGAGGGTCGAAGAGTGCAGCGTCTCCAGTTTACCGATAAGATTCTCTGGAGTTCTGCTGCGTTCGCAAAAATCCGCTGATTATTTGTCTTGCGTGCATGTATACAGCGAGAATATGATGAGTCGGTTGATGGGAAACGTGGACGGTCCGAAAAAATCGTTCTTGGAACGATTTGGTCGAAAAAAGGTTTCGAAACGAGAAGAAGAAGACGAGAATCTCGATCAGTTCATCTTAAGTTTGTAGTTTTTATTGAGCGTCCAAAATCTGAGATTTTCGACGCATCTCAGAATTGGTCGCCGCTTGGTTTTCTGACGTAATTTAAGACGTAGAATCGAATCCCGTTGGATTCAGATCGATAGCTGTACCAGGAAAAAAGTTACGAAGGAAAAACCGACTTTTCGAAATCGCAAAAATGACAAGGCTATAGACTTCGAAAATCTCAGATTCTCGACGCATCTCAGAATCGATTGCCACTTCGTTTCTGGACGTATTTTGAAGCGTAGAATCGAATCCCGTTGGATTCAGATCGATAGCTGTGCCAGGAAAAAAGTTACGAAGGAAAAACCGACTTTTCGAAATCGCAAAAATGACAAGGCTATAGCCTTCAAAAATCTCAGATTCTCGACGCATCTCAGAATCGATTGCCACTTCGTTTCTAGACGTATTTTGAGGCGTAGAATCGAATCCGGTTGGATTCAGATCGATAGCTGTACCAGGAAAAAAGTTACGAAGGAAAAACCGACTTTTCGAAATCGCAAAAATGACAAGGCTATAGACTTCGAAAATCGCAGATTCTCGACGCATCTCAGAATCGATTGCCACTTCGTTTCTAGACGTATTTTGAGGCGTAGAATCGAATCCCGTTGGATTCAGATCGATAGCTGTACCAGGAAAAGAGTTACGAAGAAAAAACCGACTTTTCGAAATCGCAAAAATGACGAGCTATAGCCTTCAAAAATCTCAGTTTCTCGACGCATCTCAGAATCGATTGCCACTTCGTTTCTAGACGTATTTTGAGGCGTAGAATCGAATCCGGTTGGATTCAGATCGATAGCTGTACCAGGAAAAAAGTTACGAAGGAAAAACCGACTTTTCGAAATCGCAAAAATGACAAGGCTATAGACTTCGAAAATCTCAGATTCTCGACGCATCTCAGAATCGATTGCCACTTCGTTTCTAGACGTATTTTGAGGCGTAGAATCGAATCCCGTTGGATTCAGATCGATAGCTGTACCAGGAAAAGAGTTACGAAGAAAAAACCGACTTTTCGAAATCGCAAAAATGACAAGCTATAGCCTTCAAAAATCTCAGTTTCTCGACGCATCTCAGAATCGATTGCCACTTCGTTTCTAGACGTATTTTGAGGCGTAGAATCGAATCCCGTAGGATTCAGATCGATACCTGTACCAGGAAAAAAGTTACGAAGGAAAAACCGACTTTTCGAAATCGCAAAAATGACAAGGCTATAGCCTTCAAAAATCTCAGATTCTCGACGCATCTCAGAATCGATTGCCACTTCGTTTCTAGACGTATTTTGAGGCGTAGAATCGAATCCCGTTGGATTCAGATCGATAGCTGTACCAGGAAAAGAGTTACGAAGAAAAAACCGACTTTTCGAAATCGCAAAAATGACGAGCTATAGCCTTCAAAAATCTCAGATTCTCGACGCATCTCAGAATCGATTGCCACTTCGTTTCTAGACGTATTTTGAGGCGTAGAATCGAATCCCGTAGGATTCAGATCGATACCTGTACCAGGAAAAAAGTTACGAAGGAAAAACCGACTTTTCGAAATCGCAAAAATGACAAGGCTATAGCCTTCAAAAATCTCAGATTCTCGACGCATCTCAGAATCGATTGCCACTTCGTTTCTAGACGTATTTTGAGGCGTAGAATCGAATCCCGTTGGATTCAGATCGATAGCTGTGCCAGGAAAAAAGTTACGAAGGAAAAACCGACTTTTCGAAATCGCAAAAATGATAAGGCTATAGCCTTCAAAAATCTCAGATTCTCGACGCATCTCAGAATCGATTGCCACTTCGTTTCTAGACGTATGTTGAGGCGTAGAATCGAATCCCGTTTGATTTAGATCGATAGCTGTATCAGGAAAAAAGTTACGAAGGAAAAACCGACTTTTCGAAATCGCAAAAATGACAAAGCTATAGCCTTAAAAAATCTCAGATTCTCGACGCATCTCTGAATCGATTGCCACTTAGTTCCTAGACGTATTTTGAGGCGTAGAATCGAATCCCGTTGGATTCAGATCGATAGCTGTACCAGGAAAAAAGTTACGAAGGAAAAACCGACTTTTCGAAATCGCAAAAATGATAAGGCTATAGCCTTCAAAAATCTCAGATTCTCGACGCATCTCAGAATCGATTGCCACTTAGTTCCTAGACGTATTTTGAGGCGTAGAATCGAATCCCGTTTGATTTAGATCGATAGCTGTACCAGGAAAAAAGTTACGAAGGAAAAACCGACTTTTCGAAATCGCAAAAATGACAAGGCTATAGCCTTAAAAAATCTCAGATTCTCGACGCATCTCAGAATCGATTGCCACTTCGTTTCTAGACGTATTTTGAGGCGTAGAATCGAATCCCGTAGGATTCAGATCGATAGCTGTACCAGGAAAAAAGTTACGACGGAAAAACCGACTTTTCAAAATCGCAAAAATGATAAGGCTATAGCCTTCAAAAATCTCAGTTTCTCGACGCATCTCAGAATCGATTGCCACTTCGTTTCTAGACGTATTTTGAGGCGTAGAATCGAATCCCGTTGGATTCAGATCGATAGCTGTGCCAGGAAAAAAGTTACGAAGGAAAAACCGACTTTTCGAAATCGCAAAAATGATAAGGCTATAGCCTTCAAAAATCTCAGATTCTCGACGCATCTCAGAATCGATTGCCACTTCGTTTCTAGACGTATTTTGAGGCGTAGAATCGAATCCCGTTGGATTCAGATCGATAGCTGTACCAGGAAAAAAGTTACGAAGGAAAAACCGACTTTTCGAAATCGCAAAAATGACAAGGCTATAGAATTCGAAAATCTCAGATTCTCGACGCATCTCAGAATCGATTGCCACTTCGTTTCTAGACGTATTTTGAGGCGTAGAATCGAATCCCGTTGGATTCAGATCGATAGCTGTACCAGGAAAAAAGTTACGAAGGAAAAACCGACTTTTCGAAATCGCAAAAATGACAAGGCTATAGCCTTAAAAAATCTCAGATTCTCGACGCATCTCAGAATCGATTGCCACTTCGTTTCTAGACGTATTTTGAGGCGTAGAATCGAATCCCGTAGGATTCAGATCGATAGCCGTACCAGGAAAAAAGTTACGACGGAAAAACCGACTTTTCAAAATCGCAAAAATGATAAGGCTATAGCCTTCAAAAATCTCAGTTTCTCGACGCATCTCAGAATCGATTGCCACTTCGTTTCTAGACGTATTTTGAGGCGTAGAATCGAATCCCGTTGGATTCAGATCGATAGCTGTACCAGGAAAAGAGTTACGAAGGAAAAACCGACTGTTCGAAATCGCAAAAATGATAAGGCTATAGCCTTCAAAAATCTCAGATTCTCGACGCATCTCAGAATCGATTGCCACTTCGTTTCTAGACGTATTTTGAGGCGTAGAATCGAATCCCGTTGGATTCAGATCGATAGCTGTACCAGGAAAAAAGTTACGAAGGAAAAACCGACTTTTCGAAATCGCAAAAATGATAAGGCTATAGCCTTCAAAAATCTCAGATTCTCGACGCATCTCAGAATCGATTGCCACTTAGTTCCTAGACGTATTTTGAGGCGTAGAATCGAATCCCGTTTGATTTAGATCGATAGCTGTACCAGGAAAAAAGTTACGAAGGAAAAACCGACTTTTCGAAATCGCAAAAATGACAAGGCTATAGCCTTAAAAAATCTCAGATTCTCGACGCATCTCAGAATCGATTGCCACTTCGTTTCTAGACGTATTTTGAGGCGTAGAATCGAATCCCGTAGGATTCAGATCGATAGCTGTACCAGGAAAAAAGTTACGACGGAAAAACCGACTTTTCAAAATCGCAAAAATGATAAGGCTATAGCCTTCAAAAATCTCAGTTTCTCGACGCATCTCAGAATCGATTGCCACTTCGTTTCTAGACGTATTTTGAGGCGTAGAATCGAATCCCGTTGGATTCAGATCGATAGCTGTGCCAGGAAAAAAGTTACGAAGGAAAAACCGACTTTTCGAAATCGCAAAAATGATAAGGCTATAGCCTTCAAAAATCTCAGATTCTCGACGCATCTCAGAATCGATTGCCACTTCGTTTCTAGACGTATTTTGAGGCGTAGAATCGAATCCCGTTGGATTCAGATCGATAGCTGTACCAGGAAAAAAGTTACGAAGGAAAAACCGACTTTTCGAAATCGCAAAAATGACAAGGCTATAGAATTCGAAAATCTCAGATTCTCGACGCATCTCAGAATCGATTGCCACTTCGTTTCTAGACGTATTTTGAGGCGTAGAATCGAATCCCGTAGGATTCAGATCGATAGCCGTACCAGGAAAAAAGTTACGACGGAAAAACCGACTTTTCAAAATCGCAAAAATGATAAGGCTATAGCCTTCAAAAATCTCAGTTTCTCGACGCATCTCAGAATCGATTGCCACTTCGTTTCTAGACGTATTTTGAGGCGTAGAATCGAATCCCGTTGGATTCAGATCGATAGCTGTACCAGGAAAAAAGTTACGAAGGAAAAACCGACTGTTCGAAATCGCAAAAATGATAAGGCTATAGCCTTCAAAAATCTCAGATTCTCGACGCATCTCAGAATCGATTGCCACTTCGTTTCTAGACGTATTTTGAGGCGTAGAATCGAATCCCGTTGGATTCAGATCGATAGCTGTACCAGGAAAAGAGTTACGAAGGAAAAACCGACTGTTCGAAATCGCAAAAATGATAAGGCTATAGCCTTCGAAAATCTCAGATTCTCGACGCATCTCAGAATCGATTGCCACTTAGTTCCTAGACGTATTTTGCGGCGTAGAATCGAATCCCGTTTGATTTAGATCGATAGCTGTATCAGGAAAAAAGTTACGAAGGAAAAACCGACTTTTCAAAATCGCAAAAATGACAAGGCTATAGCCTTAAAAAATCTCAGATTCTCGACGCATCTCAGAATCGATTGCCACTCCGTTTCTAGACGTATTTTGAGGCGTAGAATCGAATCCCGTTGGATTCAGATCGATAGCTGTACCAGGAAAAAAGTTACGAAGGAAAAACCGACTTTTCGAAATCGCAAAAATGATAAGGCTATAGCCTTTAAAAATCTCAGATTCTCGACGCATCTCAGAATTGATTGCCACTTCGTTTCTAGACGTATTTTGAGGCGTAGAATCGAATCCCGTTGGATTCAGATCGATAGCTGTGCCAGGAAAAAAGTTACGAAGGAAAAACCGACTTTTCGAAATCGCAAAAATGATAAGGCTATAGCCTTCAAAAATCTCAGATTCTCGACGCATCTCAGAATCGATTGCCACTTCGTTCCTAGACGTATTTTGAGGCGTAGAATCGAATCCCGTTGGATTCAGATCGATAGCTGTACCAGGAAAAGAGTTACGAAGGAAAAACCGACTGTTCGAAATCGCAAAAATGATAAGGCTATAGCCTTCAAAAATCTCAGATTCTCGACGCATCTCAGAATCGATTGCCACTTCGTTTCTAGACGTATTTTGAGGCGTAGAATCGAATCCCGTTGGATTCAGATCGATAGCTGTACCAGGAAAAGAGTTACGAAGGAAAAACCGACTGTTCGAAATCGCAAAAATGATAAGGCTATAGCCTTCAAAAATCTCAGATTCTCGACGCATCTCAGAATCGATTGCCACTTAGTTCCTAGACGTATTTTGAGGCGTAGAATCGAATCCCGTTTGATTTAGATCGATAGCTGTATCAGGAAAAAAGTTACGAAGGAAAAACCGACTTTTCGAAATCGCAAAAATGACAAGGCTATAGCCTTAAAAAATCTCAGATTCTCGACGCATCTCTGAATCGATTGCCACTTAGTTCCTAGACGTATTTTGAGGCGTAGAATCGAATCCCGTTGGATTCAGATCGATAGCTGTACCAGGAAAAAAGTTACGACGGAAAAACCGACTTTTCGAAATCGCAAAAATGATAAGGCTATAGCCTTTAAAAATCTCAGATTCTCGACGCATCTCAGAATCGATTGCCACTTCGTTTCTAGACGTATTTTGAGGCGTAGAATCGAATCCCGTTGGATTCAGATCGATAGCTGTACCAGGAAAAAAGTTACGAAGGAAAAACCGACTGTTCGAAATCGCAAAAATGATAAGGCTATAGCCTTCAAAAATCTCAGATTCTCGACGCATCTCAGAATCGATTGCCACTTCGTTTCTAGACGTATTTTGAGGCGTAGAATCGAATCCCGTTGGATTCAGATCGATAGCTGTACCAGGAAAAAAGTTACGAAGGAAAAACCGACTTTTCGAAATCGCAAAAATGACAAGGCTATAGCCTTAAAAAATCTCAGATTCTCGACGCATCTCAGAATCGATTGCCACTTCGTTTCTAGACGTATTTTGAGGCGTAGAATCGAATCCCGTTTGATTTAGATCGATAGCTGTACCAGGAAAAAAGTTACGAAGGAAAAACCGACTTTTCGAAATCGCAAAAATGACAAGGCTATAGCCTTAAAAAATCTCAGATTCTCGACGCATCTCAGAATCGATTGCCACTTCGTTTCTAGACGTATTTTGAGGCGTAGAATCGAATCCCGTAGGATTCAGATCGATAGCTGTACCAGGAAAAAAGTTACGACGGAAAAACCGACTTTTCAAAATCGCAAAAATGATAAGGCTATAGCCTTCAAAAATCTCAGTTTCTCGACGCATCTCAGAATCGATTGCCACTTCGTTTCTAGACGTATTTTGAGGCGTAGAATCGAATCCCGTTGGATTCAGATCGATAGCTGTGCCAGGAAAAAAGTTACGAAGGAAAAACCGACTTTTCGAAATCGCAAAAATGATAAGGCTATAGCCTTCAAAAATCTCAGATTCTCGACGCATCTCAGAATCGATTGCCACTTCGTTTCTAGACGTATTTTGAGGCGTAGAATCGAATCCCGTTGGATTCAGATCGATAGCTGTACCAGGAAAAAAGTTACGAAGGAAAAACCGACTTTTCGAAATCGCAAAAATGACAAGGCTATAGAATTCGAAAATCTCAGATTCTCGACGCATCTCAGAATCGATTGCCACTTCGTTTCTAGACGTATTTTGAGGCGTAGAATCGAATCCCGTTGGATTCAGATCGATAGCTGTACCAGGAAAAAAGTTACGAAGAAAAAACCGACTTTTCGAAATCGCAAAAATGACGAGCTATAGCCTTCAAAAATCTCAGTTTCTCGACGCATCTCAGAATCGATTGCCACTTCGTTTCTAGACGTATTTTGAGGCGTAGAATCGAATCCGGTTGGATTCAGATCGATAGCTGTACCAGGAAAAAAGTTACGAAGGAAAAACCGACTTTTCGAAATCGCAAAAATGACAAGGCTATAGACTTCGAAAATCTCAGATTCTCGACGCATCTCAGAATCGATTGCCACTTCGTTTCTAGACGTATTTTGAGGCGTAGAATCGAATCCCGTTGGATTCAGATCGATAGCTGTACCAGGAAAAGAGTTACGAAGAAAAAACCGACTTTTCGAAATCGCAAAAATGACGAGCTATAGCCTTCAAAAATCTCAGTTTCTCGACGCATCTCAGAATCGATTGCCACTTCGTTTCTAGACGTATTTTGAGGCGTAGAATCGAATCCCGTAGGATTCAGATCGATACCTGTACCAGGAAAAAAGTTACGAAGGAAAAACCGACTTTTCGAAATCGCAAAAATGACAAGGCTATAGCCTTCAAAAATCTCAGATTCTCGACGCATCTCAGAATCGATTGCCACTTCGTTTCTAGACGTATTTTGAGGCGTAGAATCGAATCCCGTTGGATTCAGATCGATAGCTGTACCAGGAAAAGAGTTACGAAGAAAAAACCGACTTTTCGAAATCGCAAAAATGACGAGCTATAGCCTTCAAAAATCTCAGATTCTCGACGCATCTCAGAATCGATTGCCACTTCGTTTCTAGACGTATTTTGAGGCGTAGAATCGAATCCCGTAGGATTCAGATCGATACCTGTACCAGGAAAAGAGTTACGAAGGAAAAACCGACTGTTCGAAATCGCAAAAATGATAAGGCTATAGCCTTCAAAAATCTCAGATTCTCGACGCATCTCAGAATCGATTGCCACTTAGTTTCTAGACGTATTTTGAGGCGTAGAATCGAATCCCGTTTGATTTAGATCGATAGCTGTATCAGGAAAAAAGTTACGAAGGAAAAACCGACTTTTCGAAATCGCAAAAATGACAAGGCTATAGCCTTAAAAAATCTCAGATTCTCGACGCATCTCTGAATCGATTGCCACTTAGTTCCTAGACGTATTTTGAGGCGTAGAATCGAATCCCGTTGGATTCAGATCGATAGCTGTACTAGGAAAAAAGTTACGAAGGAAAAACCGACTTTTCGAAATCGCAAAAATGATAAGGCTATAGCCTTTAAAAATCTCAGATTCTCGACGCATCTCAGAATCGATTGCCACTTCGTTTCTAGACGTATTTTGAGGCGTAGAATCGAATCCCGTTGGATTCAGATCGATAGCTGTACCAGGAAAAAAGTTACGAAGGAAAAACCGACTGTTCGAAATCGCAAAAATGATAAGGCTATAGCCTTCAAAAATCTCAGATTCTCGACGCATCTCAGAATCGATTGCCACTTCGTTTCTAGACGTATTTTGAGGCGTAGAATCGAATCCCGTTGGATTCAGATCGATAGCTGTACCAGGAAAAAAGTTACGAAGGAAAAACCGACTGTTCGAAATCGCAAAAATGATAAGGCTATGGCCTTCAAAAATCTCAGATTCTCGACGCATCTCAGAATCGATTGCCACTTAGTTCCTAGACGTATTTTGAGGCGTAGAATCGAATCCCGTTTGATTTAGATCGATAGCTGTACCAGGAAAAAAGTTACGAAGGAAAAACCGACTTTTCGAAATCGCAAAAATGACAAGGCTATAGCCTTAAAAAATCTCAGATTCTCGACGCATCTCAGAATCGATTGCCACTTCGTTTCTAGACGTATTTTGAGGCGTAGAATCGAATCCCGTAGGATTCAGATCGATAGCTGTACCAGGAAAAAAGTTACGACGGAAAAACCGACTTTTCAAAATCGCAAAAATGATAAGGCTATAGCCTTCAAAAATCTCAGTTTCTCGACGCATCTCAGAATCGATTGCCACTTCGTTTCTAGACGTATTTTGAGGCGTAGAATCGAATCCCGTTGGATTCAGATCGATAGCTGTACCAGGAAAAAAGTTACGAAGGAAAAACCGACTGTTCGAAATCGCAAAAATGACAAGGCTATAGCCTTAAAAAATCTCAGATTCTCGACGCATCTCAGAATCGATTGCCACTTCGTTTCTAGACGTATTTTGAGGCGTAGAATCGAATCCCGTAGGATTCAGATCGATAGCCGTACCAGGAAAAAAGTTACGAAGGAAAAACCGACTGTTCGAAATCGCAAAAATGATAAGGCTATAGCCTTCAAAAATCTCAGATTCTCGACGCATCTCAGAATCGATTGCCACTTCGTTTCTAGACGTATTTTGAGGCGTAGAATCGAATCCCGTTGGATTCAGATCGATAGCTGTACCAGGAAAAAAGTTACGAAGGAAAAACCGACTTTTCGAAATCGCAAAAATGACAAGGCTATAGCCTTAAAAAATCTCAGATTCTCGACGCATCTCAGAATCGATTGCCACTTCGTTTCTAGACGTATTTTGAGGCGTAGAATCGAATCCCGTTGGATTCAGATCGATAGCTGTACCAGGAAAAAAGTTACGAAGGAAAAACCGACTTTTTGAAATCGCAAAAATGACAAGGCTATAGCCTTAAAAAATCTCAGATTCTCGACGCATCTCAGAATCGATTGCCACTTCGTTTCTAGACGTATTTTGAGGCGTAGAATCGAATCCCGTAGGATTCAGATCGATAGCTGTACCAGGAAAAAAGTTACGACGGAAAAACCGACTTTTCAAAATCGCAAAAATGATAAGGCTATAGCCTTCAAAAATCTCAGTTTCTCGACGCATCTCAGAATCGATTGCCACTTCGTTTCTAGACGTATTTTGAGGCGTAGAATCGAATCCCGTAGGATTCAGATCGATAGCTGTACCAGGAAAAAAGTTACGAAGGAAAAACCGACTTTTCGAAATCGCAAAAATGACAAGGCTATAGCCTTAAAAAATCTCAGATTCTCGACGCATCTCAGAATCGATTGCCACTTCGTTTCTAGACGTATTTTGAGGCGTAGAATCGAATCCCGTAGGATTCAGATCGATAGCTGTACCAGGAAAAAAGTTACGACGGAAAAACCGACTTTTCAAAATCGCAAAAATGATAAGGCTATAGCCTTCAAAAATCTCAGTTTCTCGACGCATCTCAGAATCGATTGCCACTTCGTTTCTAGACGTATTTTGAGGCGTAGAATCGAATCCCGTTGGATTCAGATCGATAGCTGTGCCAGGAAAAAAGTTACGAAGGAAAAACCGACTTTTCGAAATCGCAAAAATGATAAGGCTATAGCCTTCAAAAATCTCAGATTCTCGACGCATCTCAGAATCGATTGCCACTTCGTTTCTAGACGTATTTTGAGGCGTAGAATCGAATCCCGTTGGATTCAGATCGATAGCTGTACCAGGAAAAAAGTTACGAAGGAAAAACCGACTTTTCGAAATCGCAAAAATGACAAGGCTATAGAATTCGAAAATCTCAGATTCTCGACGCATCTCAGAATCGATTGCCACTTCGTTTCTAGACGTATTTTGAGGCGTAGAATCGAATCCCGTTGGATTCAGATCGATAGCTGTACCAGGAAAAAAGTTACGAAGGAAAAACCGACTTTTCGAAATCGCAAAAATGACAAGGCTATAGCCTTAAAAAATCTCAGATTCTCGACGCATCTCAGAATCGATTGCCACTTCGTTTCTAGACGTATTTTGAGGCGTAGAATCGAATCCCGTAGGATTCAGATCGATAGCTGTACCAGGAAAAAAGTTACGAAGGAAAAACCGACTTTTCGAAATCGCAAAAATGACAAGGCTATAGCCTTCAAAAATCTCAGATTCTCGACGCATCTCAGAATCGATTGCCACTTCGTTTCTAGACGTATTTTGAGGCGTAGAATCGAATCCCGTTGGATTCAGATCGATAGCTGTACCAGGAAAAAAGTTACGAAGGAAAAACCGACTTTTCGAAATCGCAAAAATGACAAGGCTATAGCCTTAAAAAATCTCAGATTCTCGACGCATCTCAGAATCGATTGCCACTTCGTTTCTAGACGTATTTTGAGGCGTAGAATCGAATCCCGTAGGATTCAGATCGATAGCCGTACCAGGAAAAAAGTTACGAAGGAAAAACCGACTGTTCGAAATCGCAAAAATGATAAGGCTATAGCCTTCAAAAATCTCAGATTCTCGACGCATCTCAGAATCGATTGCCACTTCGTTTCTAGACGTATTTTGAGGCGTAGAATCGAATCCCGTTGGATTCAGATCGATAGCTGTACCAGGAAAAAAGTTACGAAGGAAAAACCGACTTTTCGAAATCGCAAAAATGACAAGGCTATAGCCTTAAAAAATCTCAGATTCTCGACGCATCTCAGAATCGATTGCCACTTCGTTTCTAGACGTATTTTGAGGCGTAGAATCGAATCCCGTAGGATTCAGATCGATAGCTGTACCAGGAAAAAAGTTACGAAGGAAAAACCGACTTTTCGAAATCGCAAAAATGACAAGGCTATAGCCTTAAAAAATCTCAGATTCTCGACGCATCTCAGAATCGATTGCCACTTCGTTTCTAGACGTATTTTGAGGCGTAGAATCGAATCCCGTAGGATTCAGATCGATAGCTGTACCAGGAAAAAAGTTACGACGGAAAAACCGACTTTTCAAAATCGCAAAAATGATAAGGCTATAGCCTTCAAAAATCTCAGTTTCTCGACGCATCTCAGAATCGATTGCCACTTCGTTTCTAGACGTATTTTGAGGCGTAGAATCTAATCCCGTTGGATTCAGATCGATAGCTGTGCCAGGAAAAAAGTTACGAAGGAAAAACCGACTTTTCGAAATCGCAAAAATGATAAGGCTATAGCCTTCAAAAATCTCAGATTCTCGACGCATCTCAGAATCGATTGCCACTTCGTTTCTAGACGTATTTTGAGGCGTAGAATCGAATCCCGTTGGATTCAGATCGATAGCTGTACCAGGAAAAGAGTTACGAAGGAAAAACCGACTGTTCGAAATCGCAAAAATGATAAGGCTATAGCCTTCAAAAATCTCAGATTCTCGACGCATCTCAGAATCGATTGCCACTTAGTTCCTAGACGTATTTTGAGGCGTAGAATCGAATCCCGTTTGATTTAGATCGATAGCTGTATCAGGAAAAAAGTTACGAAGGAAAAACCGACTTTTCGAAATCGCAAAAATGACAAGGCTATAGCCTTAAAAAATCTCAGATTCTCGACGCATCTCAGAATCGATTGCCACTTCGTTTCTAGACGTATTTTGAGGCGTAGAATCGAATCCCGTAGGATTCAGATCGATAGCCGTACCAGGAAAAAAGTTACGAAGGAAAAACCGACTGTTCGAAATCGCAAAAATGATAAGGCTATAGCCTTCAAAAATCTCAGATTCTCGACGCATCTCAGAATCGATTGCCACTTCGTTTCTAGACGTATTTTGAGGCGTAGAATCGAATCCCGTTGGATTCAGATCGATAGCTGTGCCAGGAAAAAAGTTACGAAGGAAAAACCGACTTTTCGAAATCGCAAAAATGATAAGGCTATAGCCTTCAAAAATCTCAGATTCTCGACGCATCTCAGAATCGATTGCCACTTCGTTTCTAGACGTATTTTGAGGCGTAGAATCGAATCCCGTTGGATTCAGATCGATAGCTGTACAAGGAAAAGAGTTACGAAGGAAAAACCGACTGTTCGAAATCGCAAAAATGATAAGGCTATAGCCTTCAAAAATCTCAGATTCTCGACGCATCTCAGAATCGATTGCCACTTAGTTCCTAGACGTATTTTGAGGCGTAGAATCGAATCCCGTTTGATTTAGATCGATAGCTGTATCAGGAAAAAAGTTACGAAGGAAAAACCGACTTTTCGAAATCGCAAAAATGACAAGGCTATAGCCTTAAAAAATCTCAGATTCTCGACGCATCTCAGAATCGATTGCCACTTCGTTTCTAGACGTATTTTGAGGCGTAGAATCGAATCCCGTAGGATTCAGATCGATAGCCGTACCAGGAAAAAAGTTACGAAGGAAAAACCGACTGTTCGAAATCGCAAAAATGATAAGGCTATAGCCTTCAAAAATCTCAGATTCTCGACGCATCTCAGAATCGATTGCCACTTCGTTTCTAGACGTATTTTGAGGCGTAGAATCGAATCCCGTTGGATTCAGATCGATAGCTGTACCAGGAAAAAAGTTACGAAGGAAAAACCGACTTTTCGAAATCGCAAAAATGACAAGGCTATAGCCTTAAAAAATCTCAGATTCTCGACGCATCTCAGAATCGATTGCCACTTCGTTTCTAGACGTATTTTGAGGCGTAGAATCGAATCCCGTAGGATTCAGATCGATAGCTGTACCAGGAAAAAAGTTACGAAGGAAAAACCGACTTTTCGAAATCGCAAAAATGACAAGGCTATAGCCTTAAAAAATCTCAGATTCTCGACGCATCTCAGAATCGATTGCCACTTCGTTTCTAGACGTATTTTGAGGCGTAGAATCGAATCCCGTAGGATTCAGATCGATAGCTGTACCAGGAAAAAAGTTACGACGGAAAAACCGACTTTTCAAAATCGCAAAAATGATAAGGCTATAGCCTTCAAAAATCTCAGTTTCTCGACGCATCTCAGAATCGATTGCCACTTCGTTTCTAGACGTATTTTGAGGCGTAGAATCGAATCCCGTTGGATTCAGATCGATAGCTGTGCCAGGAAAAAAGTTACGAAGGAAAAACCGACTTTTCGAAATCGCAAAAATGATAAGGCTATAGCCTTCAAAAATCTCAGATTCTCGACGCATCTCAGAATCGATTGCCACTTCGTTTCTAGACGTATTTTGAGGCGTAGAATCGAATCCCGTTGGATTCAGATCGATAGCTGTACCAGGAAAAAAGTTACGAAGGAAAAACCGACTTTTCGAAATCGCAAAAATGACAAGGCTATAGCCTTCAAAAATCTCAGATTCTCGACGCATCTCAGAATCGATTGCCACTTCGTTTCTAGACGTATTTTGAGGCGTAGAATCGAATCCCGTAGGATTCAGATCGATAGCTGTACCAGGAAAAAAGTTACGACGGAAAAACCGACTTTTCAAAATCGCAAAAATGATAAGGCTATAGCCTTCAAAAATCTCAGTTTCTCGACGCATCTCAGAATCGATTGCCACTTCGTTTCTAGACGTATTTTGAGGCGTAGAATCGAATCCCGTTGGATTCAGATCGATAGCTGTGCCAGGAAAAAAGTTACGAAGGACAAACCGACTTTTCGAAATCGCAAAAATGATAAGGCTATAGCCTTCAAAAATCTCAGATTCTCGACGCATCTCAGAATCGATTGCCACTTCGTTTCTAGACGTATTTTGAGGCGTAGAATCGAATCCCGTTTGATTTAGATCGATAGCTGTATCAGGAAAAAAGTTACGAAGGAAAAACCGACTTTTCGAAATCGCAAAAATGACAAGGCTATAGCCTTAAAAAATCTCAGATTCTCGACGCATCTCAGAATCGATTGCCACTTCGTTTCTAGACGTATTTTGAGGCGTAGAATCGAATCCCGTAGGATTCAGATCGATAGCTGTACCAGGAAAAAAGTTACGACGGAAAAACCGACTTTTCAAAATCGCAAAAATGATAAGGCTATAGCCTTCAAAAATCTCAGTTTCTCGACGCATCTCAGAATCGATTGCCACTTCGTTTCTAGACGTATTTTGAGGCGTAGAATCGAATCCCGTTGGATTCAGATCGATAGCTGTGCCAGGAAAAAAGTTACGAAGGAAAAACCGACTTTTCGAAATCGCAAAAATGATAAGGCTATAGCCTTCAGAAATCTCAGATTCTCGACGCATCTCAGAATCGATTGCCACTTCGTTTCTAGACGTATTTTGAGGCGTAGAATCGAATCCCGTTGGATTCAGATCGATAGCTGTACCAGGAAAAAAGTTACGAAGGAAAAACCGACTTTTCGAAATCGCAAAAATGACAAGGCTATAGAATTCGAAAATCTCAGATTCTCGACGCATCTCAGAATCGATTGCCACTTCGTTTCTAGACGTATTTTGAGGCGTAGAATCGAATCCCGTTGGATTCAGATCGATAGCTGTACCAGGAAAAAAGTTACGAAGGAAAAACCGACTTTTCGAAATCGCAAAAATGACAAGGCTATAGCCTTAAAAAATCTCAGATTCTCGACGCATCTCAGAATCGATTGCCACTTCGTTTCTAGACGTATTTTGAGGCGTAGAATCGAATCCCGTAGGATTCAGATCGATAGCTGTACCAGGAAAAAAGTTACGACGGAAAAACCGACTTTTCAAAATCGCAAAAATGATAAGGCTATAGCCTTCAAAAATCTCAGTTTCTCGACGCATCTCAGAATCGATTGCCACTTCGTTTCTAGACGTATTTTGAGGCGTAGAATCGAATCCCGTTGGATTCAGATCGATAGCTGTGCCAGGAAAAAAGTTACGAAGGAAAAACCGACTTTTCGAAATCGCAAAAATGATAAGGCTATAGCCTTCAAAAATCTCAGATTCTCGACGCATCTCAGAATCGATTGCCACTTCGTTTCTAGACGTATTTTGAGGCGTAGAATCGAATCCCGTTGGATTCAGATCGATAGCTGTACCAGGAAAAGAGTTACGAAGGAAAAACCGACTGTTCGAAATCGCAAAAATGATAAGGCTATAGCCTTCAAAAATCTCAGATTCTCGACGCATCTCAGAATCGATTGCCACTTAGTTCCTAGACGTATTTTGAGGCGTAGAATCGAATCCCGTTTGATTTAGATCGATAGCTGTATCAGGAAAAAAGTTACGAAGGAAAAACCGACTTTTCGAAATCGCAAAAATGACAAGGCTATAGCCTTAAAAAATCTCAGATTCTCGACGCATCTCAGAATCGATTGCCACTTCGTTTCTAGACGTATTTTGAGGCGTAGAATCGAATCCCGTAGGATTCAGATCGATAGCCGTACCAGGAAAAAAGTTACGAAGGAAAAACCGACTGTTCGAAATCGCAAAAATGATAAGGCTATAGCCTTTAAAAATCTCAGATTCTCGACGCATCTCAGAATCGATTGCCACTTCGTTTCTAGACGTATTTTGAGGCGTAGAATCGAATCCCGTTGGATTCAGATCGATAGCTGTACCAGGAAAAAAGTTACGAAGGAAAAACCGACTTTTCGAAATCGCAAAAATGACAAGGCTATAGCCTTAAAAAATCTCAGATTCTCGACGCATCTCAGAATCGATTGCCACTTCCTTTCTAGACGTATTTTGAGGCGTAGAATCGAATCCCGTAGGATTCAGATCGATAGCTGTACCAGGAAAAAAGTTACGACGGAAAAACCGACTTTTCAAAATCGCAAAAATGATAAGGCTATAGCCTTCAAAAATCTCACTTTGTCGACGCATCTCAGAATCGATTGCCACTTCGTTTCTAGACGTATTTTGAGGCGTAGAATCGAATCCCGTTGGATTCAGATCGATAGCTGTGCCAGGAAAAAAGTTACGAAGGAAAAACCGACTTTTCGAAATCGCAAAAATGATAAGGCTATAGCCTTCAAAAATCTCAGATTCTCGACGCATCTCAGAATCGATTGCCACTTCGTTTCTAGACGTATTTTGAGGCGTAGAATCGAATCCCGTTGGATTCAGATCGATAGCTGTACCAGGAAAAGAGTTACGAAGGAAAAACCGACTGTTCGAAATCGCAAAAATGATAAGGCTATAGCCTTCAAAAATCTCAGATTCTCGACGCATCTCAGAATCGATTGCCACTTAGTTCCTAGACGTATTTTGAGGCGTAGAATCGAATCCCGTTTGATTTAGATCGATAGCTGTATCAGGAAAAAAGTAACGAAGGAAAAACCGACTTTTCGAAATCGCAAAAATGACAAGGCTATAGCCTTAAAAAATCTCAGATTCTCGACGCATCTCAGAATCGATTGCCACTTCGTTTCTAGACGTATTTTGAGGCGTAGAATCGAATCCCGTAGGATTCAGATCGATAGCCGTACCAGGAAAAAAGTTACGAAGGAAAAACCGACTGTTCGAAATCGCAAAAATGATAAGGCTATAGCCTTCAAAAATCTCAGATTCTCGACGCATCTCAGAATCGATTGCCACTTCGTTTCTAGACGTATTTTGAGGCGTAGAATCGAATCCCGTTGGATTCAGATCGATAGCTGTGCCAGGAAAAAAGTTACGAAGGAAAAACCGACTTTTCGAAATCGCAAAAATGATAAGGCTATAGCCTTCAAAAATCTCAGATTCTCGACGCATCTCAGAATCGATTGCCACTTCGTTTCTAGACGTATTTTGAGGCGTAGAATCGAATCCCGTTGGATTCAGATCGATAGCTGTACCAGGAAAAGAGTTACGAAGGAAAAACCGACTGTTCGAAATCGCAAAAATGATAAGGCTATAGCCTTCAAAAATCTCAGATTCTCGACGCATCTCAGAATCGATTGCCACTTAGTTCCTAGACGTATTTTGAGGCGTAGAATCGAATCCCGTTTGATTTAGATCGATAGCTGTATCAGGAAAAAAGTTACGAAGGAAAAACCGACTTTTCGAAATCGCAAAAATGACAAGGCTATAGCCTTAAAAAATCTCAGATTCTCGACGCATCTCAGAATCGATTGCCACTTCGTTTCTAGACGTATTTTGAGGCGTAGAATCGAATCCCGTAGGATTCAGATCGATAGCCGTACCAGGAAAAAAGTTACGAAGGAAAAACCGACTGTTCGAAATCGCAAAAATGATAAGGCTATAGCCTTCAAAAATCTCAGATTCTCGACGCATCTCAGAATCGATTGCCACTCAGTTCCTAGACGTATTTTGAGGCGTAGAATCGAATCCCGTTTGATTTAGATCGATAGCTGTATCAGGAAAAAAGTTACGAAGGAAAAACCGACTTTTCGAAATCGCAAAAATGACAAGGCTATAGCCTTAAAAAATCTCAGATTCTCGACGCATCTCAGAATCGATTGCCACTTCGTTTCTAGACGTATTTTGAGGCGTAGAATCGAATCCCGTAGGATTCAGATCGATAGCCGTACCAGGAAAAAAGTTACGAAGGAAAAACCGACTGTTCGAAATCGCAAAAATGATAAGGCTATAGCCTTCAAAAATCTCAGATTCTCGACGCATCTCAGAATCGATTGCCACTTCGTTTCTAGACGTATTTTGAGGCGTAGAATCGAATCCCGTTGGATTCAGATCGATAGCTGTACCAGGAAAAAAGTTACGAAGGAAAAACCGACTTTTCGAAATCGCAAAAATGACAAGGCTATAGCCTTAAAAAATCTCAGATTCTCGACGCATCTCAGAATCGATTGCCACTTCGTTTCTAGACGTATTTTGAGGCGTAGAATCGAATCCCGTAGGATTCAGATCGATAGCTGTACCAGGAAAAAAGTTACGAAGGAAAAACCGACTTTTCGAAATCGCAAAAATGACAAGGCTATAGCCTTAAAAAATCTCAGATTCTCGACGCATCTCAGAATCGATTGCCACTTCGTTTCTAGACGTATTTTGAGGCGTAGAATCGAATCCCGTAGGATTCAGATCGATAGCTGTACCAGGAAAAAAGTTACGACGGAAAAACCGACTTTTCAAAATCGCAAAAATGATAAGGCTATAGCCTTCAAAAATCTCAGTTTCTCGACGCATCTCAGAATCGATTGCCACTTCGTTTCTAGACGTATTTTGAGGCGTAGAATCGAATCCCGTTGGATTCAGATCGATAGCTGTACCAGGAAAAAAGTTACGAAGGAAAAACCGACTTTTCGAAATCGCAAAAATGACAAGGCTATAGCCTTAAAAAATCTCAGATTCTCGACGCATCTCAGAATCGATTGCCACTTCGTTTCTAGACGTATTTTGAGGCGTAGAATCGAATCCCGTAGGATTCAGATCGATAGCTGTACCAGGAAAAAAGTTACGACGGAAAAACCGACTCTTCAAAATCGCAAAAATGATAAGGCTATAGCCTTCAAAAATCTCAGTTTCTCGACGCATCTCAGAATCGATTGCCACTTCGTTTCTAGACGTATTTTGAGGCGTAGAATCGAATCCCGTTGGATTCAGATCGATAGCTGTGCCAGGAAAAAAGTTACGAAGGAAAAACCGACTTTTCGAAATCGCAAAAATGATAAGGCTATAGCCTTCAAAAATCTCAGATTCTCGACGCATCTCAGAATCGATTGCCACTTCGTTTCTAGACGTATTTTGAGGCGTAGAATCGAATCCCGTTGGATTCAGATCGATAGCTGTACCAGGAAAAGAGTTACGAAGGAAAAACCGACTGTTCGAAATCGCAAAAATGATAAGGCTATAGCCTTCAAAAATCTCAGATTCTCGACGCATCTCAGAATCGATTGCCACTTCGTTTCTAGACGTATTTTGAGGCGTAGAATCGAATCCCGTAGGATTCAGATCGATAGCTGTATCAGGAAAAAAGTTACGAAGGAAAAACCGACTTTTCGAAATCGCAAAAATGACAAGGCTATAGCCTTAAAAAATCTCAGATTCTCGACGCATCTCTGAATCGATTGCCACTTAGTTCCTAGACGTATTTTGAGGCGTAGAATCGAATCCCGTTGGATTCAGATCGATAGCTGTACCAGGAAAAAAGTTACGAAGGAAAAACCGACGTTTCGAAATCGCAAAAATGATAAGGCTATAGCCTTTAAAAATCTCAGATTCTCGACGCATCTCAGAATCGATTGCCACTTCGTTTCTAGACGTATTTTGAGGCGTAGAATCGAATTCCGTTGGATTCAGATCGATAGCTGTACCAGGAAAAAAGTTACGAAGGAAAAACCGACTGTTCGAAATCGCAAAAATGATAAGGCTATAGCCTTCAAAAATCTCAGATTCTCGACGCATCTCAGAATCGATTGCCACTTCGTTTCTAGACGTATTTTGAGGCGTAGAATCGAATCCCGTTGGATTCAGATCGATAGCTGTACCAGGAAAAAAGTTACGAAGGAAAAACCGACTTTTCGAAATCGCAAAAATGATAAGGCTATGGCCTTCAAAAATCTCAGATTCTCGACGCATCTCAGAATCGATTGCCACTTAGTTCCTAGACGTATTTTGAGGCGTAGAATCGAATCCCGTTTGATTTAGATCGATAGCTGTACCAGGAAAAAAGTTACGAAGGAAAAACCGACTTTTCGAAATCGCAAAAATGACAAGGCTATAGCCTTAAAAAATCTCAGATTCTCGACGCATCTCAGAATCGATTGCCACTTCGTTTCTAGACGTATTTTGAGGCGTAGAATCGAATCCCGTAGGATTCAGATCGATAGCTGTACCAGGAAAAAAGTTACGACGGAAAAACCGACTTTTCAAAATCGCAAAAATGATAAGGCTATAGCCTTCAAAAATCTCAGTTTCTCGACGCATCTCAGAATCGATTGCCACTTCGTTTCTAGACGTATTTTGAGGCGTAGAATCGAATCCCGTTGGATTCAGATCGATAGCTGTGCCAGGAAAAAAGTTACGAAGGAAAAACCGACTTTTCGAAATCGCAAAAATGATAAGGCTATAGCCTTCAAAAATCTCAGATTCTCGACGCATCTCAGAATCGATTGCCACTTCGTTTCTAGACGTATTTTGAGGCGTAGAATCGAATCCCGTTGGATTCAGATCGATAGCTGTACCAGGAAAAAAGTTACGAAGGAAAAACCGACTTTTCGAAATCGCAAAAATGACAAGGCTATAGAATTCGAAAATCTCAGATTCTCGACGCATCTCAGAATCGATTGCCACTTCGTTTCTAGACGTATTTTGAGGCGTAGAATCGAATCCCGTTGGATTCAGATCGATAGCTGTACCAGGAAAAAAGTTACGAAGGAAAAACCGACTTTTCGAAATCGCAAAAATGACAAGGCTATAGCCTTAAAAAATCTCAGATTCTCGACGCATCTCAGAATCGATTGCCACTTCGTTTCTAGACGTATTTTGAGGCGTAGAATCGAATCCCGTAGGATTCAGATCGATAGCTGTACCAGGAAAAAAGTTACGACGGAAAAACCGACTTTTCAAAATCGCAAAAATGATAAGGCTATAGCCTTCAAAAATCTCAGTTTCTCGACGCATCTCAGAATCGATTGCCACTTCGTTTCTAGACGTATTTTGAGGCGTAGAATCGAATCCCGTTGGATTCAGATCGATAGCTGTGCCAGGAAAAAAGTTACGAAGGAAAAACCGACTTTTCGAAATCGCAAAAATGATAAGGCTATAGCCTTCAAAAATCTCAGATTCTCGACGCATCTCAGAATCGATTGCCACTTCGTTTCTAGACGTATTTTGAGGCGTAGAATCGAATCCCGTTGGATTCAGATCGATAGCTGTACCAGGAAAAAAGTTACGAAGGAAAAACCGACTTTTCGAAATCGCAAAAATGATAAGGCTATAGCCTTTAAAAATTTCAGATTCTCGACGCATCTCAGAATCGATTGCCACTTCGTTTCTAGACGTATTTTGAGGCGTAGAATCGAATCACGTTGGATTCAGATCGATAGCTGTACCAGGAAAAAAGTTACGAAGGAAAAACCGACTTTTTAAAATCGCAAAAATGATAAGGCTATAGCCTTCAAAAATCTCAGATTCTCGACGCATCTCAGCACTTTCCCGAGGGGTCCAAGGTCAACATTTCCCATCACTAATCAAACCATAGTTTTTGTTTCATCAAGGTAAACGCTAATGTCCGTGTCCCTAATGTATCCCGATGCCCTAATGCCGCTCGGAATCGGGAACCTGAGAGGCAAGTTTCCTAGTTCACGCCAAGAGTCTCGGTCTTAGATTTCAAGGCGATTAATGAATAAAAAACTAGCTTACTTTTTTTAACATCAATTCTTATGGCCCAGTATTATTATTCATGGTGATTGGTATCATTATTAAGTCTCAATATTCATATACTGGAAGTAGCCAGTGGACGCAGTTGTCTCGTGACTGCTTCATTAATATTCATACTTCCAACCACCTAATTTTGAAAGCAAGATGTTATAGATTTCTCGTCAAGTCCGTGAAACGAGGACTGTTGATGCTATCGTCGTGGCCTCTTATTGCACGAACCGTAACCTTGTCAATACGGAGACATCCTTCAGTATATTTACGGAAATCGCACTTCTGATGCAAATATTCCACGACCACAGGTGACCGCGTCACTGGGAATGCTTAGTTTTTGAGAAATAGTCCACAGCCATGGGGCAATAACACCTTGGCGCAGCTCCTCACTGGCAAGGAAACCCCAACCTCTCCAACCCCAACTCTCCGACTTCAGTGATCTCGATGTATACTGCAGGGCATCTCAAAATAAGAGACGCGTGTTTCTTTGCATAATCTCCCTCAAAGGGAGGGCTACACGACAATTCTTACGCTCCACACAATGACAGACATCTTCTTACTGTGTTGGATTGCGAATCAGGATCGTCCTCCTCGTGGTTTCATGACAAGTCTGCATCTGTCTTGCTCATATGAGGCGACTGAGTATTCGCTGAACTCGCCAACCCCAAGGTCATCGAGAGTCCAGTGGATGTACCAACAATGTGGAGTATCGTCCTCCTCGTGGTTTCATGACAAGTCTGCATCTGTCTTACTCGTATGAGGTGTCTGAGTACTCGCTGAATTAGCAACGCCCAAGGTCATCGAGGATCCAGTCGATGTACCAACAATGTGGAGTGTCAGTTGGCAGTCAAGAGGATTTACGGTAAATTCTGGAAGCAGGTATCGCGAATGCAGTTACCATGTCACACGTTACCAGTCGGTCGTGACTCGCACGTTTTAGAAATCAGTGTTGTGAAATTGCAGATGCGTCCGACGATCTAGGACAAGATAACTGACGATAGGACAGTTGATAACGAACCACCTCGAAGACAACCACCTCATGCTCGAGCCGAATACCGTTGAACCGGTCCCTCCTCGACTCGTTAGCGGTCTTTGTAGTCCCGTACCGTTACTACCATGTACTCGCAGATCTCTTGCCCTCCTAAGGTCTATCTCTACAAAGGTCATAGCCTACCAATACTGTCGATACTAAAAATTCATCCTCGATTCATGGACGTTTAAGTACCACGTTCCCATCAGATTTTACGCTCCTTTCGATTCAGGCATTGGTCCACTGCAGACGCTCCAAAAAAGGCCATTTTACAATTTCTTTTGACGTTGTTGCGATAGATACTAACATGAAAGTTATTAGACTCAGGAAAAACACTCCTAAGACATGTACAAACAATTTTTTTAATTCATTTTACTCAATATTTGCCACAAAAAAGGCAACTCCATTTTTTATTGCAAAATCCCTAAAAAGAAATCACATTTTGTTGTTTAATTATACGATTTATAATTGTTGTTCGGTCGAACTCACAGTTATAACTAATTTATCTGAATAGGCATTTAGACAAGTGAATAAAGAAATTTGTTCAACATTTTTTAAGAGTTTATTTATTCAGCCCATCAATTGTTAAGTTAATGTATATGACAGCAATTTGCAAATAGTTGCCAAGACATTCGAAACCTCGTGATAATTTTCACGATTGCAAATAAGTCGAAACGAATGCGTTAAAAATTGGTGGTATAATCTTCTAGGATTTTTAATATACGTATCATGTTCGAGATTCGAACCCGAGAAAAAACAACAGCGCTCAAGATCTCGGTCAAGATTTGACCGACTAAGCAGCAAGTCGAAACTTTCGATTATAGGTTTAATTTTTTAACCGATGAAATTTAATTGACGTTGGAGTGTTTTTTTGTTGTTGGTTCTTTTTATTTGTAGAGTTTTTATCTTCATTTGGCCTACAGCGATCGCCTTCGCGGTGCCTTTCCAGTGTTTGATATGACAATCGCGTAGAGCACGTAACGTACGTCCTCGTGACCAAGGAGCAACGGTGAGCGTCTCGGATCAGATTTGTGTCAAGGAGTTCAGGAAGCAACGCTGGCGTTGGAGTTCCAAGACATTGAACTTCCCGCGCTGCGAACGCTCCAACGCGCATGCGCGAGTAGCTCGCACTGGATTCGCTGCGGCGAAGAATCGGGCCAATGAGAGCCGCGGTAGCCGCGCACGCGCAGTGAGCCGTTAGAAACGCGCATTCTGGCTGGGATCATCAGCAAATGTGTCGTTTTAACGAGTAACGAATCTACAAACGTCGACGGGATGGTCTATCACATTTTTGGCACTGAAATAAAAGGTGGCAACAAAATTAATTGAGAACGATAATTCGATCGAATGAGCCGAGTTTGCGATCGCAATTATCGTGGTCAGCATCGGTAAGGGAATAATGGACGATACGGACAATTTTGTTTTCTCTGACCTCGATATGCCACCGAGGCATTCGATACATCTGTAAGCTGACAGAGTACATAACCTGAAAAATATAACAGTAATTACTACGAAAGTATGTTATTATTAAGAGTTTACGCTTACCGAGATGTCGAGTGCTGGACTTTCGACGCTCGTGATTATTATTGAAAATGAGGACCGAGACTAGATCTCATCGTACACATCTCTCAAGCAACTACTAATGACTCGGATGCTGCTGAGGGGAACAAGAGCGCGACACGGAGGCCTCGTAGCTAGTTGCACGAGACTAGCATGGGTTCGATCCTCAAATACATGGTACACATTTTTTTTCCTTTTTACAGAGACGCAAAAAAAAAATACACACGGGGCATTCCACGCCAACTCGACCAGCATCAAACTCCAAGCATCTCGGAATCTTCTCATGTTTTTTTCTAACATTCTACTCCGTAAAAAACGCGACCCCAACTTTTTTCAAATTTTTCTGTTTATATTTATTTATCTATTTTTTAAAATATTTTTTTATAAATATTTGAAGTCGATCGTGCATGCCCGTTTTTTAAGATCTGAACAATTCTCAAAAATCCAGTAAACGTGGTGGCAAAAAATTCCACCTAATTTTTTTTCAAATTATTTAATTCGACCATTCATTTTTTATAAATATTTGAAGTCGATTGCAAAGGCACATTTAAAAAAAAACCGAAAGAATTCACATCCCTATATATACATATCTTTGCAGAATTGCAGAGTTGTAATCCTGTTGAGTGAATAAATAAATGAATAAATAAATAAATAAACAAACAAACAAATAAATAGATAAATAAATAAGCATTTATCGATAAGTAGTAACGTAGTGTTTGAAACGAACGACCTTTTTGTAAATCAACTTTTGAGCGAGAACGATTATTTTTATTGCGATGATAATTATATAGAAAGAAATACTGTGGACGAGATACGATCGGTGAAGGTGTTTTGGTATTTTAGCATCCCCAATGCCGATGGATGTTTGATGCGTAAGATTGTTGCTCGGCAAAATGATACAGTCCGTCGAACTGTAAATATAGAAGAAAGTGGAACAGGGGGTCAACGATTGGTTTTGGAAGAGGCGTCGATGAAAAATTGCCAGAATCACACGGTACCTAGATCATACCTAGATGTTGATGGTATACCAAGTGGTGGTGAGAGTATCGACTGACGCCCGTTTCCGAGCGCAGTTAAAATATTTATAGTAGGTGAAGGTGGTTCTCGAGGACTGTGCCACATGGTACGAGTCCTGAGCAGTTGACGACGTAGTCAAGAAAGCTTCGGGGGCGTTCCATTTCTGGTCTTCGCATCGGCCAGCTAGGGACAATTTTCGAAAACAAGCCGAAAACATACGGAGAAACACGAATACCTCTCAACAAAAAAAAATGACTCGCGAATTTCTTTGACACCGAGGAGAAAAAACACCACGACGAATTACGAAGGTGACGTTATTTGTTTATATGAGCTGACGAATAAATAAAGTGACCTCTGATGACAAGCAAAGCCCAACGATGGATTAAGAATTTCGCGTGGACGTTGATAATTTGAATATTCGGAAGAGAACATTTTGGCGAATGCGATAGATCTGGTTCTTTGAACTGGTACTCGCTCGCTCTTTAATAGATGTGAATTATAGATTTTATTACAGATCTGTTGCTGAATCATAATCAGCAATCGCAGAGATTACTTTTAGAATTGTACACGTAGTAGGACGGTGGTCTGTGAACTTCTCTGGGACCAAAAAACTGGGATAACAATGAAAATTGAAGATCACAAATGGAAATAAATAGCATGATACTATGAGATGAAAATGTGGAATCGGCCATGATTGGTGAGCAAAAAGGTTCGAGAGATGAGAAATGAGAAACGAGAATTACGAAGCGAGAAACAGGTGATGAGAAAGGAGAAATAAGCAACGAAAATAGAGAAATAAGAAATGAGAAACGAGAAACACGTAGTGACAAATGAGGAATGTGAAACGAGGAATGAAAAACAAGAAGTAAGCAAGTAGAAACGAGAAACAAGATCGAGAAAGCAGAAACGAGAAACGAGAAAGGAAAAACGAGAAACGAGCAACAAGAAACGAGAAACAAGAAACGAGAAACAAGAAGTGAGTAACGAGAAACGAGAAACGCGAAACGAGAAACGAGAAACGAGAAACGAGAAACGAGAAACGAGAAAGGAGAAAGGAGAAACGAGAAACGAGAAACGAGAAACGAGAAAGGAGAAACGAGAAAGGAGACACGAGAAAGGAGAAACAAGAAACGAGAAACGAGAAACGAGAAATGAGAAACGAGAAATGAGAAACGAGAAATGAGAAACGAGGAACGAGAAACGAGAAACGAGAAACGAGAAATGAAAAATGAGAAATGAGAAATGAGAAATAAGAAAGGAGAAATGAGAAACGAGAAACGAGAAACGAGAAACGAGAAACGAGAAACGAGAAACGAGAAACGAGAAACGAGAAACGAGAAACGAGAAACGAGAAATGAGAAACGAGAAACGAGAAACGAGAAACTAAGAACGAAAAATGAGCATTCTTTCGAGGAATTTCAGATGAGAAAAGGGAAAAGAATGGAGACTTCGATAAGAATTGGAAAACTCAGCATTGGTAATCAGAAATGAGAAATAGGAGGACAGAATTTCGGGATCGAAACGTGAAAAATAGAAAAATCAGAGAGGCAGCGGAAAATAGAACACGCGAATGATCGTGTCACGGGTTATTCTGACTGAAATTTATTGGGACGAACAGCGGGGGAAAAGGGAGATGGAAATCATGCCGAACGACTATCACAACACAGTCGCGGTAAACTTAGCCGACCGTAACAATAAATATCTGCATGGTGACCGTGACGCGAGCAAGCAAGCTTTCGGCGTAATATGAATACCGTCTGCTACGTATCTCCAAATAGAGTAGGTACGGACATTTCATGGACAATGATACGGCCGTGACATGGCCATGCGTTTACCATGCCATGACGTTAACACAGTGCGGATAACGTGGCAATGATATAACCGTGACACCGTCGTAACACGACCGCGGCATCGAAACGCGTGACGTTACACAAACAGATACGAGACGGGATACGGATTCGGATGCTATAGGGATTCTAAAGGCTGAAATTTAATTTAGAAAGAAGCGTTAGAATATCAGGGTCACGATAAACTCGAGAATTTTATCTGCTGGCGAACGGAAAGTTCGACCTCTTCGAACTAATTCCAACAAATTTCGACTTTCGATCACAAAAATCCGACATATCCATCAATTTTTCCCTTCTTTCTCGTCCTCAGTGTTCAAAAAACCAACAATCACCATGGCAGAAAAATATTAAAAAAATTAGAGTCGTCCAAAAAACAAAAAGTTTTTTTTCCTATCATCTCAACAAAATTTCTAAGACTTAGACAAAAATTCTCCCCAATATTTAAATTCCACGAGCTGGACCTTGGCTAGAATTTTTTTCAAAAACTCAGAGAAATTTTTGACATGATAGCTCCTGAAAAAAAAAATTTAGCGCCGCTCTAATATAAGTAGACGAAATTTGAAACTATCAACTGCAATTAAAATAAATAGCAAATTCGAGAATTTCTATGAAAAAAAATTGGGCAACCGATTGAGAAGAGAAGGGTGCATTTCTGTGGATGAATCACGCGTGACCCACCCTTCAAAAGTACATGGCCAAATATTGAAGCAAAAAACGTCATTGGAAAAAAAAATGTGGCATCGATGATCGAGCTAGTTCTCAGTGATAATAACGAGCTTTGCCAACGATGTTCGTCTTTTTCGGTTGTTTAACAACACACATTTTTGTACGCCCATACGTATAATTTCTTTGGCGAAGAAAATGTGGGGATTTTTTATTTCTAGGCGCTAATACGTCGACTAACCCAGATTCTTGGGCTAGATTCAACCGCTCTAGGCACTACGGGCCATCGACCAACGAATGGAGGACACACGTACCATCGAGCGTAGCGGAAGATGCTCTGACAATTCACGTGAATCTCGTACGCCAACTTTGTTCGCGACCGCTTTTTTCCCACACCAGCTCAACAATTTCTCCCACGCAGCGTGCAAACATTCGCTCATACGCGTCGCAGATTACTCGATCACCCTGTATAAATACCAATAATTTGTTCCAAAGTCTGTGCAGCAATTTTTTCCACGCCTCGCGCGACTTTCTGCCCATGGGAATCGAGGTAACCGGCGGAATAACGGTACAACTCTAATTAACACGGAAATAGAATAAAAAATGTAAAATAATAAGAATAACCAATTATCATGTTTCGCGCAATTTACGAGGATTTTCGACCACATTCGGGATAATTTTTCCGAGTGGTTCCGTGCAAAAACACTAGATTCATGCTTTGGGTAATATTTTTCCATGCGCTGTGCAACACTTGTCGTTCGTACGCCGAATAACAATTTTTTTTGCCCGTGACCTTGAGGAATTTTTAGACGTCTAGCACAATATAATTATTTTTTGGTGGATTTTTTTTCCTGTAATCCGCGTAGGTATGGGAATAGCCTTTGTTGATGTAGTCTTCCAATAGAGCAGGAGAATTGGACGAGTGTAATGCGAATCGATTGGATTCCCGAGAGTGCGGGAAATACTGCTCGAGTTCTCGATTCATTGTTCGTGGTAAATTCGCCTTAAAGCACCGTAATGCGTTTACGGGAATTTGCATAGCTTTGCACTTTTTTTAGAACGATGCGTAAAGTGCTACGATTTGCAGGGTAACGATCGGTGATTCGTGCCAGCTGACGATAGCTTTCTCGCAGGCAGTCGGAGATTCCGATCGACTGTTTGTCGAGTAGTCATAGCTAAGGAGTTTGCTGTGCTTGCTTACTCGCTCAAAATACGGCGAATAGCTTTTGAGCGGTAAAAAAATATGTTAACGATTCGATAACTGATAAAGGAGACGGTTACTTCGTTGATCTGACCAATCGCGTGGCTGAAGAAGAAACTTTCGATTGTCGGGCGCGCGATAATTCGATGCGCACTTTGCACGTTGATAATATGCTAGACGATTTTATTCTGGCGATATTTGGAACCGTATAGGATCAACACGATCGTTAGCCTGCCAAGACACGTGTCGCCCAGACCCACGCGAAAGCGATTTACGCGCGACACCGCATCGCGTTTCTAACCTCGAACAAAAAGCTGGTGAGAAAGTTTTTTTTTAGCCCCGTTGTCTCAACAAGTCGACGAGTGCGCGTTCCCCGCAGACGTAAGCAAATTTCTAGAATAGAATGGGACTGCGATGTGAAAAGTTGATTTTATCACGGTTGCAACGCTCGACAAGATGGCCGCCGTGGGTGCAGCGTATCAAAATGGTTGCGTCGTCGAATAATCACGTAGAATTTTACGACGTGTTTTACCGCTTTTTGTGCGCGGGAAGAGTCGAGTTGCGGCTCAAAGAAGGAGAAGACACGGTAGACCGATCAATTGTACCGGTGCAACGTCCTACTTACGGAATGACCGAAAGCAATGCGCTGCAGCTTCGTTTACTCCATTTCAACGATTGTATAGACAATGATGAAGCGACGTTACGTGAACACGTATGAAAGTTCAGCAATACTGCGCGAATATTTCACAAATTTCAGCATCGTTGGGTCGATTTTACATCGTGACATTGATATTTCAACAACTCCGGGCGGATATTACGAAACATCAGTTTTTCAGCAACGTTACATCAATTTCACCTGATTGCATCGTAATTTCATCATCGCCACGCGAATATTCGGCCATCACAGCAATGGTTCAGCAATGTTACACGGCTGTTCTTGAATTTCAGTAATATTCAGTAGATCCCTAACGACACGTTCAAATTTCAGCAACGAGGAAATATTTCAGGAATATTCGAACGCTGTAGCAATCTTTCACATTCGAATTTCAGCAACGACGTAATATTTCACAGATATTCAAATACTGCAGCAACCTTACACGTGAAAAATTCAGCAACAACGTAATATTTCAGGAATATTCAAACGCTGTAGCAATCTTTCACATTCGAATTTCAGCAACGACGTGATATTTCACAGATATTCAAATACTGCAGCATCCTTACGCGTGAAAATTTCAGCAACAACGTAATATTTCAGGAATATTCAAACGCTGTAGCAATTTTTCACGTTCGAATTTCAGCAACAGCGTAATATTTCGCAAATATCAGAGCACTGTAGCAATCTCACACGTTAAAATTTCAGCAATGGCGTAATATTTCAGGAATATTCGAACGCTGCAGCAATCTTTCGCGTTAATATTTCAGCAACAGAGAAATATTGCAGGAATAGCCAACGCTGTGGCAATATTTCGGTGATGTTTCAATATTTCAGCAACACTCCGGGAATATTTCAGCAACTTTGTAACATCGCGGTAATATTTCATCATGATTTCTTGCGAACAACGAGATACGCCAGCGATGCAGCGACAACAGCAACAGCAACAGCAATTTGCAACAATCGAGCAGGTTTTCGACCTTGAAAAAAATTCAAGACACCGCGGCCACACTTCAGCAACGAATCCCCGAATATTTTCAATTTTCAGCAATATTTCAGCAACGGCGCGATAATATTTCAATTGCATGGGAAATGGGCGGATTTGGTGAGAGTTAAAAAGGGGCAAAAAATAGACGCACAAATGTTTGTTAAGGGTGTTGATGGTTCATCGTTACTCCGGCGATAATTGACAGCAGATAAGTAGCCTTTTAATTGCGAGGCAAATAGAAATGGAGATAATCGTGGCAATTACGAGTCGATATCGATCACGTAAATTGCGTTTAATGCATACGTTCGATCGTAATTGTGCGGTTTTTGCGCGTAATTGAAACGAAATGTTGACGAGACAAATTATACTTGTCCAAATGCTTGTCTGGCAAAATATTAAACATGCTTTTTCTTGTTTTTTTTCCCAAGCCCACCGACCTTGTACTTTTCTAATTTCTCACGATAAGATCACAAGGTCTACCACTTTTTTCCTGGCCTTGCCAGTAGAAATTGTCACTGGACAGGCGCCAAAAAAAAGACATTACTCTTTTAACCACGAGTCATGTGTTTGCATAAAACGTAGCTACTATTGTCTTTTTCTTTGAACAATCTCACTACAAAAACAACAAATTTCAATTTGGGTTCAATTCCAAATTTGTTCCTCGCGAGCGAAAGTAAAAAAAAAAATTTTATTTCGAACAGCATTATGCATTGATTTGTGAATGTTTCATTCTGTTTATTACTTCGTATTTGGAAGAGAAGAGCTGTCAACAAATATTTCGACGTGGACGAGCATTTTGCACCAATTTCTAGCGTTCATTTCAATTTTATTCGAAAAAAGGAGAAATTCGAACGAACCTTAAGCTTGTCGTAGGTCGTGTCCAGCTCAAGACGATGAACGAAGGGGTTGAGAAGGTCGGCGGAGAGATTCGCAGAATCCCCGGCTTCATGGACCTTTCCGTTGATCTTCTCCATATTTATCTCCGCGCCGCGTTGATACTGTCCCGAAAAATCCGCAATTTTCATTAATTTATTATTCCAGTATTCCTCTACACTGCCGAACTTCACTGCGTCGATGATAGTTTTTAAAATTAATTTTTTTTTTTTTTTTAATCACAGTCACGATTTTTGCGAACGCCGATCATCACTCCGCGAATTCTAATACGATAATCGAGGGAGAAAAGTCATGTGCTGCAAGGGAATCCGCCGTCACTGAGGCATCGGGAAACTCGATTGCCGCTGCGCATGTACTGGACGGCTTTCGAAAGCCTTCTGAGGAAATTCTTCCACTAGGTCTTATCATCGAACGAAGCCTGCAATTCTCTCCCGTGAGCCTACTTCGTCGCTCGCTCGCTGATGGCGCCACTATCTTCTATTTTTCCAAAACAGTTTCCTACAGTACTGACCGTGGTAAGAAGGAGCCACGTTTATCGACACGCAAGAACAGGCAGCGTGTTCGCGTGCAGTTGTTTGGTTTCACTTCGAAATTTGTCGAATTGGAATTTACGTTTTGAATTTTTGCACAATTTTGTTAATAAGTTTTTCATTTTTTTACGAATCCAAACTCTTGCAGATTTGTGGGTCTAGAATGGACGAGATTCTCATCGAAAGTGGAGAACTGCTTCCTCGCGCGGACAGAAGTGTTCGTGGAATCTGTTGATGAACGATTCAGTAATCTGTGAATTCGATTTCTAGATAACTACGTTACCGACGCAGTACTAGGTGGCGCGACGGCCACGAAACTCTGATAATCAAGTGTCATGGCGCTCTGCCAAACATAACCTCCCGTTCGCCCGTGTATAAAAGTGGTAAAAAGAAAATGGAAATACAACTGCACAAGTGCCTGGTAGGCTATTTCTCCTGCCTGTCAACGTTGGACGACAAATGTAAGGAATTATTGAAAGATGCCGCGAAGCCGTTGTCGAGCTTGCAAAATTACGGGGAACAGCTCCGCCTGATCGCGAGGTGAGTAGTGTTTTGTTTCGCTACTCCGCCCGTCGCGTGACGCACCTATGGTCAAACGGCCCAACTTCTTCGCAGCGCCGACGTCGGTAACGTAGACATCTGTAACTTCGAAGACATGCAAGCGCGGCTTCTCTTCAAGATCAACGTTGGAATCGAAGATGAGATCGGTTTGCTGACCGACATTCTATCGCGTTTCAACAGCGGAGTTCAGGTGAGACGAAAATTATCTCTCCTCCCAAAAATAAATTATCACATCGCCTTGTATATTTGAAGGCGCAAGAAAAATGCAATAAAAATGGAGACTAAAAATATACTTTTTTTCTGTTCGAAGGAGTTGAAAAATAAATTGACAACGTTGAACTCCGTGAGGAACAAAGTCGATCCAAAAACAACGGAGATGGAAGAATTCGTTTTGGGAACTCCCTACAGGCCTCGTTTGGATTCACTCATGAAATGGGCACTCGATGGGCACGTGTACTACAGGGAACTGTATCCTTTGTTTCTGATCGAAAAAATAATTGATTGACAGAATGAAATAAATTACTTGATCGGAGGAAAAAAATCCGAACAGGTAGTCGATTAAGCATTATAAAGTTGGATCAAAACAGAAGGAATATGCTTGATTGGAGTGAAGCTTCGTTAAGACGAAACAGAGCGATTTATGGAACAAAAGCGGTTGATTGATAAAAAACAATTTGATTAGAAAAAATCAAATGGGTGATTGAAAAAGATACGATACTTGTTCGATTGTTAAAAAAAAGTACACGATTCAATTATTTTCCTAACTGATCGATAATTTCACTTCCATGAAATTCGGTTTAGTTATTCTTTGATGAATTCAAATCTGAAGATGTTGGACTGCAGAGATGAGAAGACTGTAACGAATCTAGTTCAGTCATTCACCGAAGACAAACACAAGCGTGACGAAGTAAAACGTAAGTTGAAGACTGTCAATAAATACGTTTAATTTTTCGATTTATAAAAAAGAAGACAAAAAACTTTCAAGTTCCGAAATACTTTTGCAATTGTTATTCTATTTATTTTTATTTATTTATTCATTTATTTAAATAAATATGTAAATTGGATTTCAATTTTTCTATAAATAAATAAAATGAATTTTTAGTTTTTTAATAAATAAATAAAATATTTTATTTTGTATCACCGAAGTTGTTTGCAAAAAATGTGGTTGGTCGAGAAATCGCGTTAGTTTCCTTTTTCTTTCGGAGAACTGATACTGATCGGAATTCCGGAGGTAATTATTTTTTCGTGGCCATCATTTTCTTTTCTGTCGGAGGGAAAAAAAATTACGTCGAAAGTAATGAATCCACCGAGATTCGATCGCACCGCTCGAGCTACGATGCTTATTGATCTCCGTGCGGATCGCGAGAGCGGGAATTTTATCAGCACTTTTTATTGCTTCGCCGATTATTTGGCTTCGCCGGCAATCCGTGAGGACACTTTTCTCATTTTCCACGTGTTTCAGGAATCTTGGCGTTCACTCAATTCGTCGCAACAGAAGCCTGTTAACAAGTGATTTCCCAGAAGATCTTGCCAACGACCACCCGAGTCTGCGTCTGGCACACGGACCAAAAATTCCGATTCCTCCAATTTGGTGACTGATAAATATGGAGCTACATTGATATCAACTCCAATGATTGAAACAGAATATATCGTTTTCAACAAAAAAAAATATTGATTCGTGAGATTCGAACCTTTCCCGTACCAAACGATTGAGAAACATCAAAAGATACTTACAACCAACATTTCCCGAATTTTAACGTCGTTCTGACTTCGATAATTGAAATAAACATCCCGATAGGCGAAGTAAACACTTCGATAAGCGATGAAAGCACCCCGATAGGTGAGGTAAACGGTCCGATAGGCGAGGTAAACACGCTGATAGACGAAGCAAACACTCTGATAAGCGAGGTAAACATGCCGATAAGCGACGTTATGCGCTGGTAGGCGATGTAAACACTCCGATAGGCAAACTGAACGCTCTGATAAGCTGGGTAAACCCGCCGATAAGCGAAGTAAACGTTCCGATAAGCGATGTAACCAAACTGATAAGCGAGGTAAACGCTCCGATAAGCGATGTAAACTCGCTGATAGGCGGGGTAAACTCGCAGATAGGCGGGGTAAACTCGCAGATAGGCGGGGTAAACTTGCTGATAGGTGAAGTAAACACGCTGATAGGCGAAGTAAACACGCTGATAAGCGAAGTAAACACACTGATAGGCGAGGTAGACACTGTGATAGGCGAAACAAAGACCTGGGAGGCGAGGTAAACACACCGATAGGCGAGGTAAACATATCGATAGGCAAATGCAAAGTAAACAGGTAAGATAAACATCGCAATAAGCACAGTAGCAGCTACGATAAGCGGAATAAAGAATCATGAGCGAAGTAAACGCCTAGATGATTGACGTCAGTACTTCGATAAGCGAAGTAAATGCGACTTTAGGGCAGTAATTAGCAGGGACATTACGACTAGTACGACGATATAGATCGAGTAAACTATGAATAGATAAAGTCGACAAGCTTGTAGAAGCGTCAAATACTTCGATAAGCGAAGTAAACATACTGATAGGCAAAGTAGATGCTTTGGCAAGTGGACTGAATACCGCTTATAGAAGGCATATTTTTCGAAGGCAGATTTATTTTTTGTCAGCCCAGTAGGTATTCCGATGGGACAGTGGACTAGGTAGAAATTTGGAAGTAAACTTCGGCGATAGGCGACGTGAATTTGTGGACTATCGAAACGGGTACTATGATTGTCTTGAATATATAACTTCCAATCATTTCTAGGAGTATGGTAAAATTATTGCAAATCGGCGACAACGTTGCGCATTTCATTAAAGGAGCAACAGTTATGCTAGGGAAAAGAAAATGAGGTAAAAGTCAATTGTACGACGTGGAAAGATCAGCTGTGATGTCAGAGTGATATCTGTCGAGTAATATTCATTGAGCAATTTTAAAGCTTTTCATAGGGTGAGCTTTCGGGCGTCGAGGCGCCGGCGCCTGATATTGATTCCTTCCATCGTCTTCCCATTTTCGAAAAGAGCAACTCGTACCCGAACGGAGGGCGCCACAGTAACGAACTCAAAGTCCAGCCCGAAGGAACACCTCGACGCACACCGCGCGCATCGCCTACCTCATCCTCTAAGGTCAGTGCTAACATAAATGCAAATACCATCTCTGATCGCGATTCAATTCGGTCATTTTTTCGGTCAACCCAAAATCCATATTCGTATTTATTTTCCACGCACCCACATAATCCACATTTTCACACGTTCCCCCATTGATTTTCTCGCCGCGAATGTGATGCACAAAAACCGTGATCATTTCTTTTTTTTTTCATACAATCGTATTCGCAGATCGATTTCAATTGTTTCGTTTCAAAATGAACCGTGTTGTCTACTTCTGCAGTCATTTTTGCTCCAATTTGTGCATTTTTTGCAGCGATTAGCATAATTTTCCGGCCTAATTGTTGATTCGGGAAGTTAACTCCGACGACCGTTCTTCATTTCCGGGGTAGAATGGTCCACTAGACATTTTTCACGGAACATTACATTCACAATTGCCACTCGCGATAAGCCAAGGCCATACCTGGCGCTCGCGCGTTGATGTGTGCGTTAATCGCCGTGTCAACACTGACATATCGACTGTGACGCGAGCAATGTACAGAGTGAGTTGTGGCAGACAGAGGAAGGGGAGTCGAGGGCGTGTCGAATTCTCCCTCCAGTTCCTATTGCGGCGTCCAGTGGAAGTGAGAGCGCCAACGAGGCAAGGATGGCCTTGGAGGCGAGCTCCAATCATACGGCGCGGTGACGTCACGGCTGTGATTACGCGTATCAAAACTCACTCTGTATTTCGTGGCTGTATTATAGGTCAAAGATGCTTTGTATACGGCGGCGCGGAATTCTGGCCAGCCGCGAAAAAAGTACTCCGCGAATGAATGAGAACTGTCGTCGTATAGCGTCTGGATCTTAACGAGCAGTTCTTGTACTCGAAACTTACGAGTACTGCGTGCAATTAGAGACTTGCTCGTTATTCCAGAGATTCGTTGAACTAATTTGCTCGCTGAGAAAATTATTAGGTAACCGTGGGCTGTCTGGCGTTGGCTCCGGTGCTGCCAACTCCAAACTGATCGGAGCTTAAGCCACGAAGCGGGGAATTATTTTTCGGAACCATGGAAGTCACGTGATTGTTGCAGGATGAAGTCGTTCACGGAATCGCTGTTGGTCTGATCCCTGAGAGAAATCGGATTGGACCTTGAGTCACGTATTTGAAGTCGTCGAGGACAAGCGACCCGTGGGCGAGATGGCAAACACCGCGCACTTGGTGCGTCGGCAGAGCTCCCGCGATCTCAAGCCACAGAAGAGTGTTGACAGGCTTGAGATGAAGGAGATGAGGGGGCGACTCGTGGTTGAGAGCCACAAGAGCAACTCGACCGTGACTTACGGAGCTACGAACGCAGGCTTCGACGATTCTAGTCCGAATGTAAAGGTATATTCTTGGACGTGTTCTTCAGGGTTGACAGAGCTGAATCTCCGTTATTCACCTCAGCTCCATGGCCTCGTTTTGCTCCATGACTTCGTCTCATAGAAATCGCGTTAGAGCGGCTGTACGGATGTACAGCTCACAGAACAGCTGTACCCTCCGTATCCTAGAGCTCTGAACGAGGTCTTGGATTAGAAACGTGACTCGATGCTCATCCATGATTTGTTGCTCATTTCCAGAACAAGTCCAGTCACGAGGGGGGCAGCAAGTTGGGTAGCACCGAAGGTAAAGGTATATTTAGACCGGAAGCTGGGGAGGATGAACGAGAGAATTGGGACAGCAAGCTCACTTTCCTACTGGCTACAGTAGGCTATGCAGTAGGCCTGGGCAATGTATGGCGGTTTCCCTACCTTGCTCAAAAAAATGGTGGCGGTAGGTATCACCCTCGCGATCTCTTGACTATTCTCCAGTTGCGCCAACGGAGCTTTTACCACGAAGCATCGCATTACGCAGCACTATAGCTTGCACTTACACTCTGTCGACATCGATCACTGACTCCCAACTTGTCACGGCCTTTAAAGATACTATCGAGCGTGGTCATCCATCAGTTTTCACTGTGTGGCTACTGTAAATCCGCTAGACTCGTTGCTCATGGATCTGTATAGCCTTGGCAAGCGGTCGCTTGGTCAGCTCATATGTAGCATGCTTCAGCCATGTAAACTCAACGTTCATATTCAGCATGTAGCTCAATGGCTGCAGCTCCATCAATTCAATCTACTCATACAGCATGCTTCTCAGCGTTAACGTGGGTGGCACATGATTACTGAGGATCAACCTGATTTCAGGTGCCTTCCTGATACCCTACTTCGTGATGTTGGCAATCGAAGGTATCCCTATATTCTATTTGGAACTAGCGATCGGGCAACGATTGCGTAAAGGTGCCATCGGAGTGTGGAATCAGGTAAGTAGTGTCTTCCTATTGAGAACAGGGTACGAAAGGCTCCGAGTATCACTGATCCGATTTCTGGTTCCAGGTTTCGCCATATCTGGCAGGAATTGGTATAAGTAGTGCAGTTGTTTCGTTCAACGTCGCTCTCTACTACAATACTATCATAGCTTGGTGTCTCTTCTACTTTGTGCAGGTAATTAACGAGTCACGTAATCCATGCGACGCGAATTTTTACATATCACGTGAGATGATTACTGTTTGCAGAGCTTCCAAGCGGAGTTGCCTTGGTCCGAGTGCCCAAACAAGTACTTTCAGAATGGTTCCTATTCTCCAGAGCCAGAATGCCTGGTAATCATACACTAGAGTCATCCGAAGGACTTTGATCCGCAGAGAACACAAGATTCCGAAGGATAACTCGTTTCACCAAGACATGTGACGTGTATCTTGGACTCTTCTGTTCTTTGGACTACTAATCCTGAAAATTGGTACTAACCTCGCGACTTTTCAGCAAAGTAGTCCAACGCAGTATTTCTGGTATCGAACAACGCTCATGATCTCAGAGGACATCAATACACCGGAAGTGTTTAATTGGAAAATTGGCTTGACGCTGGTCATAGCATGGATCCTTGTCTACATGTGTATGATCAAAGGAATCGCATCCTCCGGCAAAGTAAGTATGCTTCAGAACTTTTCCTCTTTACGTGTCGTTTCTAGCCCGTTCGTCTTTAGTTTCGGTCTTCGGTGCTCCTGAAAATCTTCATACAAGCTTCCATACTCCGTCATATTTCAGTGTCGATAGATATGCCTTGGGGTTTCAGGTAGTCTATGTGACAGCAACGTTCCCTTACGCAGTTTTGATCATATTTTTCTTTCGTGGAGTCACTTTACCTGGTATGTCTGACGGGCTTCGCCATCTCTTCACACCAAAGGTGAGCCACGATTTGCTAGAGTCAAACATGAAGTATGATTATCGCAACTCTACAACCCTACAGTGGTGGACTTTGACGGACCCAGTCGTTTGGCTCGAGGCTGGTACACAGATCTTCTTCTCACTGGGGTTAGCTTTCGGTGGACTCATCGCTTTCTCGTCTTACAATCCGGTAAACAACAACTGCTATCGCGATGCCATCATGGTCAGTCTTACGAATTGCTTCACGTCCATGTTTGCTGGAATCGTAGTCTTCTCCATAATCGGTGAGTAGGGTATTGCAAACGAGATGGGGCAAGTGCTCATTTGAGGATATTGTTCTTGAAGGTTTCAAAGCTACGATGGTCTACGAACAATGCCTGAGTCAGCGGAACTCTACTCTAATCAGCATATTCGGAAACGCGGTGGATATGGAAAATATCCCAGAAGCAGGAGCTCTGATCAACGTTCCCAACGGAAACGGATCTCTCGACAACCTAATAATGCCCGAATTACCTACATGCGACTTGGAAAAAGAGCTGGACAACGTGAGTCCTCGTTCTAGTGGTAACTAATCGAATCTTACGTCGTCATATGTTTGTCCACAGTCTGCAGCTGGGACGGGACTTGCATTCATCATTTTCACCGAGGCCATAAATCAATTTCCTGGAGCCCAATTTTGGTCCATCCTATTTTTCCTCATGCTCTTCACGTTAGGTATCGATTCGCAGTTTGGCACGCTGGAGGGTGTTGTCACAAGCATAGTCGACATGAAGATTTTCCCCAACTTACGAAAAGAGATCCTGACTGGTGCGTACTTCCGTAGCTGGTTGGTCGTAGAGAAGACTGTGACCTTCATTTCACGGTTACAGGGGTCATCTGCTTGGTATGCTGCGTTATATCGATGGGCTTCGCTCACGGTGCTGGTAGTTACGTCTTTCTTCTGTTCGACAACTTCAGCGGCAACTTCCCACTTCTCATCATAGCCTTTTTCGAGTGTGTCGGTGTATCCTACGTTTACGGATTGAAGAGGTAAGGGTGGCTGTACCTGTAGACCGCCACTTTTGTGACCACAAATGCCTTTGCAGGTTCGCGGACGACATAGAACTCATGACTGGGAATCGACCTGGCCTCTATTGGTTGATCTGCTGGAAGTATCTGAGTCCTCTAGCTATGCTCAGCATCCTTGTGGCCTCCTTCGTCGAGATAGCTGTCGAAGGAAGCGGATATCCAGCCTGGGTCGCTAGCAAAGGTATCGCGGAACGACACGAGTGGCCAGTTTGGGGTCTGATACTCATCGCAGTCCTAATCCTCGCTTCCGTTTTGTGGATCCCCGGAGTTGCCATCTGCAGGTGAGTCAAAGACTAGCCCTCTTTGCCACATTAACACCCAACAAGATGCTGCGTTGTTGTGACACTTGGTTGGTTCCTTCCATCGAGAACTTCGAGTAAGGCCTATTGCACCACATTCTTGGACAAGTATCTAATTCTTTTGGACATAGCATCCTTTGTTGAAACATCGATCCCATCGAGGACCCAACGTCTTGGCTCCATAGCTCTCGACTTGCAATTTACAGCGTGATCTTATATCCTGCAGATATTTCGGCATAGTGGTCATAGATGATAACGAGAAGGCTTGGTTTCCTGCCGCCGATCTGAAGGAGTTCCATGGAATCGTGCCACACGAGGTGACTGCCGCGGAAACGTTGTTGTTCTGCATTCGTAGCGATGGTAGCGAAGGTTTGTGCTGTCCAACAGGTGGCCCCGGTGACGACGACGAAGATTTGACTTAAAGTTTGGGTATTGATAATGCAACCACCGATTACTCGTGCCTAGTTCGTGTCTGATACAAACGTACAAGTCATATCCAAACCGGGTCTAGATTCGGTAGCAAAAGCAATGATCTTCATCACTCTATCACTTATACTCATCTTTTCATGATCTGGAAAAACATATTCTGTACACATTTCGACGGTTACGATATTGTAAAGGAAAAAACTGCGAATTAGAATTATAATATCGGATAGAATGGACACCGATAAATAATCCGTCGAAAAAATGTGAGTAGAGGAAAAAATTCCAGCCAGAACAAGTCGAATGAATGAACTTGATCGTGATCATTTCGATGAATCATACTACACGTTATTGCGAGGGTGATATTTGATATATAGCAACGCGCGACAATAATTTCCGTGAAACTCAAGTAAAATGGAGAACGCTGACAATAATTTTTCGTGTGATTAGAATCTAATCTAATAAAAATCGACGTGATTATCGACGCTCGATCGACAATAATACATACAATATTAATACTGCACTGCACTTTCGCACTTCTCACAGAGGCCTCAGAATTATTAATTGACCTAGTTAATCGTTGATGAGAAGAGTAGCCAAAGTAACAAATAAAATTAGAACGATACGCGAAGGTTTGGTCTAGCTTCGCGATTGGCGTGTTAATTTCCTCATTGTTTCCAACTTCTGAAGACAGATTTGGTGAAAAAACACGTTTTGATTCGCGCTTATGGCCAGTATATCGAGATCGATGCCCGATATTCTAGTTGATTGGAAAAAAAAGGTCCGTGCGCATGCGCGAAATGGCGACAGATGTTTGGTCGCCTCGGCAGTGCTGCCAACTCAAGATGTTGCGTCGAGCAAAATGCGTTGTAACGTCCTGGTGTTGGAGGCATCTACTTTGTTTTGAAGCTAGGCGCTCAGAGTTCGGTTTTGCCGTTTATTGCTGTTGATTAATTTGAAATTTTGAACCTCTGAGATAGCAATCAATACGTCGAAATCGCACAAGACAATTGGAGGCTAAGAAATACATATAAATATTCATATCGTGGACGACTACGTATATATCATGCGATACATATCTGACGATGATTTAGAAAGTCATGAACTATACGATCAGCGACAATGTTAAATCACTATATTAACTGAAAAACTCACGATGCTGAATGTCTCAACAATGGCTGAGTGATGTGTGGGTGAAATATTGCCTAAAAAGTTGCTGGCAGGGCTAATCATTGGTGTGAACAAAAAATCAAAGCTATATGTTCTAAGCGAAAAAAGGAAACATGATATTTAATAACAATCTATTGCGAGTCAATATTTTCAGGGGTTGTTGACTAGTTAGAAATAGGCATATAATCTATTGGGTTGAATAACTCTTGTGCTGACCCACCAGCAGCAATCGCGTATCACTTTATTCGTACACCATATCAATCGAGCCTCGGAAACTATTTTCAAAAAAAATGGGAAAGTAATTATATTTTTTCTGCCTACACGAGAAACGTTCATTTGTAGTGGGAATTATACCCTAAACACGATATACCTAGCGATATCCTACATTTTCACTGGTTAATCACATCACATCCCTCCATTTCCACTAAAACGCCAATATCTGACATTTTGATCGCCGTCTGTAACGACAAAATGGTGGCCAGGCGATGCCATTTTGTCCATAGGTTAGAAAAAGTCCGATTGGAGTCGTGGGTCGCAGCGTCGGATCGCTGGCGACTCGCGGTCACTCGTGACACAATAATTCATAAAACTAGGGCTGAATATCGCGAGAAAAACATCCAGTTCAGATGGATATGATGGTCGGGCGACATAACCTACATACCCACCGCAACGGAATGACTCGTTCGCGAGAACTATCAACGGAAGATATTCCAGAAGTAAACTTTTGCTAGTATATAGAGTCCATTCTTTGAAAAACTCTGTACGGTCATAGGTTAGCTTGCGATTGAATTCTAATCGATTGAATCGGTTTATCATGGGCGAAAAACTGAATGAGATATGCTCCTGTTAACTTAGCTTGTGTACTTATGAGAAAACCATTGTTATGGCGAAGTATGATCGCCAATAAGATAATTAATAACGTAATAACATATGAAACGATATTGCCTAAACGTGAAGTTGTACATATATTGTTGTCAGTTAAATGTTGAAATAAATTCAGTGCGTAAATTTCTGCCTCATATCTATTTTCATTATTCGAGCGACTCCGTATCGATTCTAATTCCTCCCTCGTAACTGTAAAAACATGTACTCGAGAAAAAGAATGTTATATGAATAAATTTTTACAGAATTCTATGTAATTATACATAATACTACATAAATTATAAATCACTAATATATAAATTAACATACGGTGTGCCCCAGAAGTGACGGACGTAATTGTTGTAACTGGGAAAAAAACATTCTAAGACGAAGAGTCCTCTTCCGCGCACGCACACAGTAGCACATACACACTACCACGCGCACACAGTAGCACACCCATACAGTAGCCCACCCATACACTACCACACGTACATATTAGCACACGCACACAGTAGCACACGCACACATTAGCACACCCACACACTACCACGCGTAGATATTAGCATTCGCACACGTTTGCACACGCACACAGTAGCACACGCACACAGTAGCACAACCACACAGTAGCACACCCACACACTACTACACGTACATATTAGCACACGCACACGGTAGCACACCCGCACACTACCACACGTACATACTAGCACTCGCACACGATTGCACACGCGCACATTAGCACATGCACACATAAGCAGACGTACACATTAGCAGATGCACACATTAGCACTCGCACACGGTGTCACACGCACGCACATTAGCACACCTACACACTACCACACGTAGATATTAGCACTCGCACACGATTGCACACGCACACATTAGTACGTGCACACAAAGGCAGACGTACACACTAGCGCATGCACACATTATCGCACAACGAGCGGCGACGCAGCAGTGGCGTCGCGTGGCGCTTGGCGGCGAGTTCCCGAAGCTTCGTGTCCCCTTTGCTCGCTCAGTAAGTCAGTCGGCCTGTTTTCAATCAACCGTGCTTCGTTGCGTCAGCCGCGTGGCAGCCTGATTATGTACGTACGGTTAAATTCTTAGTGCGATAGCACGTATCATTGAATGCATAAAGCATCCGTGTCGGGGCGCACGTTTGCCATTCGAAAATGAATTATAAATGAGCTACTGTTATTATTTATTTAAAGAATTCGCTCAGCTGACGCGGCTCTCCCAGCGCGCATGCGCAGTACGCTTCACGCGCACGCGGACCGCGCGCAGGGGGTCAAATTTGAAATGTTCGAAATGCGAATAGCATATTTAGCACGCTCTGCGCGTGCTGAAAAGCGCGTTGCGATGAGTCACTCGATGGCATGATTATTAGTCGATAGAACACGATAGGCAAAGTCTTTGAAATGACATTCACGCGCAAACGTGAAACGTGTCACTTGTTGTTGTTGTTTTGTAATTAACGGTGAATGCAAACGAATGAACAATTTGTCAGATCTATTTGTCTTTTAACACTTATTTTTAAAAAAACGATTTGAGGGAGTCTTGTTTTTTTCCCAGAAATTCGGAAGTATGGAGTTGAAGTGTAGCGTACAGTCGTATGACTGGGGAAAGAAAGGATCAGCGAGCATCGTAGCTAATCTTGCCAATGCCGCGGACCCAGATTTTCGCATCGATGAAGACAAACCGTACGCAGAACTTTGGATGGGCACGCATCCCAATGGCCCATCTTTCTTGAAGGACGAAAACAAATCCCTGGAGAACTACGTCAAGGACAACAGCAAGGTTCTGGGGGCTTCGGTCGAGGAAAGCTTCGGTGCTCAGCTCCCATTTCTATTCAAGGTTTTGTCTGTGAGAAAAGCTCTGTCCATTCAGGCACATCCGAACAAGGTGAGCACGCAGTCCAGCTATGGTATACATCGAGAAGTTGAAACATGTAAATCCAGGACAACGGTTTCAAAATGTAGATTCCATCCTAGCTGTTCTCTGTGCACGAGACCTGGGAAAACAGTTATCCTGGATATTTATTTTTCCTCGAGTTCTGTTGTGTGTGAGACAGGAGACATCGCACGGGTAAAACTTTGTTTCACTTCAGGAACATGCCGAGGTGCTTTTTCGCTCTAGTCCTGACATCTACAAAGATCCGAACCACAAACCCGAGCTTGCGATCGCTTTGACTTCGTTCGAAGCTCTGTGTGGGTTCCGTCCGGTATCGGAGATAAAACAGAATTTTGAAATAATCCCCGAATTGAGGGCTTTGGCAGGCGAGGAGAAGATTTTAGAACTGGCAACGTCGGACGAAGCTGGTTTACAGGAAGCTTTGAAAAATTGCTTCAGAAATATCATGACTCGGAGTCCAGAAGTTGTTCAACTGCAGCTGAAAAAGCTGCTAGACAGGTTGATTTGCCTGGGTGTGTAGCAGCTGCTCTATCAGGAGACCAATCGTTTAGCAATCGTTTAGCAATCGTTTAGCAATCGTTTCACATACTTAGTTTCGATCGCTTATACTGGATCACGTTTTCAGACGAAGCAGCCCGACAAGCGGTGAACGCTAATCTCGTTGAGAGATTGCATTCTGAATTTCCAGGTGACGTTGGCTGTTTCGGTGTCTACTTATTTAACTTGCTGATCTTGAAACCAGGCGAAGCTTTGTATTTGGCCCCCAACGAGCCCCACGCTTACTTGTCTGGCGGTAATAGAAACCTTAAACGACACTTGGCTAGGTAATCATCAACATTTCTCATGCTCAACACAGATTGTCTCGAATGCATGGCCTGTTCCGACAACGTCGTTCGAGCTGGTCTCACCCCAAAATTCAAAGATGTCGACACGCTGGTAGAAATGTTGACGTACAACTGTGCTCCCTCATCCGAGAAGCGATTTGAATCTTCGAGAGAAGACGAGTGTACGGAAATCTTCAGACCACCCATTCCTGACTTCGCCGTGGCTAAAATCACAGTAAGTTTCGCTCGTCTCGTGAAGTACGGAGGCATTTTATATTAATCGACGGACCTGTTATCAAATTCTTTGCTACTAGTGCATCACCAACACTTATGAGTACTCGTTTCCACAAAACTTTAGTATTTTTCCAATTCCCCTTACTCCTAGACTAATTTTAGTAGAAGAATTCTATCTAACTATGATGTTGATACGTCAGGTACCCTCGGAGCGAGCTACGTACAACCTGATACCGAGAAGCACAGCGAGCATAATAATTGTGATCGATGGAACGGCGTCAACTCAAGGGTCTAAGGTCTTGAGGCGAGGCTCGGTCTTATTCATCCCAGCGAACGAAAAGCTAACGATGAAACTGTTACCCGAGTCTCCGTCGCTGTCTTTGTGTCAGGCGTTCGTGAACGTGTGACAACGTCGATAACTTTCACGTAGGGCGAAGGATCTTCGTCCGATGCAAAGTGCGCCGCAATGAACCCACCGAACTGAGAGTTTATAAAGAGCGACTTCTGAGAGACGTCGAACAAGTTTTTCGATGTAAGCTCTCGTTACTGAAAAAAACAACAAAAATTAACAATATGTGATAAGATCAATGTTAATACTTGCTACCTCGTGCTTAGTAGAAAATTCTGGCTAAGTTTGACAATAAACTGATTCTATTTTGCATAAAACACTCTGAGTATATTCATCGATGATTGATCATCCTGTTGCAGTGAATTCTCACTGGAAGGGAATTCTCAAAAATCCCTACATACCAAATCTGAGAAAAATTTCCCATATTTCAATATTTTCGTCGGCCATTTTGAATCCGCCATTTCGAATCTCCAAAATTTGACACCGGATTCGTAATCAGCGACACCAGAAACCCTTGTACATAACAAATCTCCGACAAAATGACTATATTTAAACATTATGGTCGGCCATATTGAATCCGCCATTTTGAATTTCCAAAATTTGACACCGGATTCGTAATCAGCGACCCCAGAAACCCTTGTACACAACAAATTTCCGACAAAATAGTCATATTTAAACAAGTTGATCGGCCATTTTGAATCCGCCATTTTGAACCCGCCATTTTGAATTTCGAAAATTTGACAGCAGATTTTCATGTTTTCAAGCTATTATTTCATCTTGGCATGAATCTATTCGGAGAAGTGCTCGTAAACGTTAATCGATGTGCCCATCACTGTCTTTAGTATTGTTTGAATATCTAGCATAGCAAAAAATGCAATAAAAAAACAAGAAAGATGGCGAAGGCTGTACGACGCCAGATATCGAACCTAGTAGTAACGAAGGTCTGCGTAAAAATACTCGGAATAATCGGCAATAAATTGAAAATCCGCAAAGTATATTTCCGGTGAATGACGATTAGGTAAAAAGTTTGTGATTTGATACGCTAGAGAACGACCTTCAGCCGAAAGGTTGCGTGAAACGATCAATTGTGAAGAAACCGGTTGGCGTAACACGTGATTTGTAAAATTTCCCGCATCACATATTCCGCCGCGCCTCGTCGAATTGCGTTATGCTTTTCATTTTAGTTCGGTTGCGGAAAAAGCAACTATTTATTGTTCTCGATTAGATCGTCGGCAGTCGATCGAACGTTCCGCATCGCCACGATCCACGTGTCCTCGATCCGAAATTTCCGTCCAGTTTTCTGCGGCGCTCGGTACCTGTACTCGCCAAGTCTGCGGCAATCGTACGCACAGTATTCGGCGAACCTTCCCGGAGCGCGAGCGAATCGGATCCATGTTACACGAAGACATCGACTACTCGTCGTTTCGCACTTATTATCACAATTGTTATTTTCCGTCTCGCAAAAAAAACGTATCGCATCGGATTTTCGTCTATGCGTGGCAGCATCTAGCGAGATTTAGACCATCCGACGATTCTTGTGACCCAGCGGATTGACGATGGCCGAAGGAGCGGAAAACGAGCGTCGTAAAAGTGATCATCGAATTGCGCGGATGAACGGGGAACGCAAAAATCCCAAAGACCAAAATCGGTAAGAAGTATCCACTTCGATTTGGGGTTTACTCGAGCATGTGCTCGTTATTTAAAAAAAAAATGAATATTCGTAGAACAAAAATTGCAAAATTTTTATTGCTAAAATATGCTAAACATTAATTTTGTTGGGCTAATTTTGTTCTAAATTTTTGTTTAAAAAAATCGAGCCGTTTGCAGGGGGATTATATTGTTAATTATTCACTAAATTGCAACAACGGGTTTACATATTTAACAGCAAACGTTCTGGCACGCGAAGAATTGTAGTCCAAAAAAGTTGTCTGGCGGTGAGCAAAGAATTTTTAAAACGGTTTTGGAGTGCTTCCAGCTATTGATGATGCAATTGTCTCGAGCTTGGACGAAACCTTTTTTTCAAAATTGTATTCGCGTCCAAAATGGCGGACCTTTTGAGAAAAATTCCGATTTTCGCCTTAAAAAAGCTCAGTATTCGGCTAACCAGCGAAAAAATGACCAAAATAAAAAAGCTTTGGTTCAAGAACGCGACAATTGTATCAGCAATGACTGCTAAAGTTGTCCAAACCGTTTTTGAGATTCTCGACTCTGTTTAATGCTCTTAATGCTGGGATGTTCGACGAATTTGGACGGAATATTTTCGAAAGGCTCTACTATTGGAAAATAGGGGAAAAAAATCGGTTTTCTGAAAGTTCCAAGGGTAGGTACCCCTTGAGTAGAACTCGCTGTAAAGCGAGTAAATTTCGATGTCGTTGCTAAAAAATGGATTGAAATAACATTCGCGCAATCGCGGTGCACGATTATCTGTGAAGGCAAGGTCGTCATGAAAATGCATGAGGACGTAAAAACTGCACGAGCTTATCAAGTTCGTCGACAAAAATCCGGTAGTGTAGTAATGCGAGTGTATTTTTTATTCGCTGAATGTTGTTGAGGCGACAAACAAACGAGTAACGATAATGAGTATGAAAATAAGCGAATAATAGATCAGCAGACGGAGAAGTCCAGTCTCCTCTGGGGTCAAAGGCCGGAGGTGAGAGTGGTGCGATGCTGGATGGCGAGTGCTCGTCGGAAGGCGGATTTCGTTGGTTGGGATTGATTCGTGGTAGAAAAAATAGCAGAGATAAGGTATCAGCAGAGTGGAAGAACAGTCCAGTCGACGATGCTGGTCTCTTTTCCTTCGTGACATACTCCTGGATCTCGAAATTCATGTACAACGCTTATAAGAATGGATTCGTGGCCGAAGAATGGCCATCGCTGTCGCCACGAGAGGGTTGCGAGGCCAACGCTGACAGGTAGACGCTGAGTTTTCACAGAAATGGGAGCGCGGAGTTATGACTAGAATATTGGGTGTGAAATTTCGACAGATTGGATATGATTTGGATGGACGAATTGGCGAGGCGAGGAGCTAAGAATGCATCGTTCGAAGAAGTGGTTTGGCGATTTGTCAGGAAGCGAGTTATCGCGTCCAGCATCACGTTCACGTGTTACATCGTTTGCGGCTTCGTATCTCAGGTTGGTAGGTTCGTTTGAAGCGCGCAAGTTTCGTCGATGTGGGCTCCACGATGGGCGATTAACCCTTTTAGTCACGAATTTTTTGAAACCAGCGTTTTTTGTTGTTTTTTTCGTGGAATCTGGCGTGGAATGCCTTTTGAGATCGCTGCTCACGAATCCGCTGTCAACATTGCCAAATCAGCAACCTCGAAAACCTCTATGGACAGAACTTCAGAAAAAGTACCATAATTCCCATTTTAGATCGGCCATATTGGAACCGCCATTTTAAATTCCGAAAATTGGTCAGTGGATTCGTGATCAGCGACCTCAGAAACCCTTAGATACCAATTTTAAGAAAAAGTTACCATATTTCAATATTTTTACCAGTCATATTGGATCCGCCATTTTGAATTTTCAAAATTTGACCTCAGATTCGTAATCAGTGGCCCCAGAGACCCTTGTATACCAAATTTCAGAAAAAGTTATCACATTTACAATTTTAGACCGGCCATATTAGATCCGCCATTTTGAATTGCCAAAATTTGACAGCGGATTCGTGATCAGCGACCTCAGAAACCCTTATATACCAGATTTAAGAAAAGGTTACCATATTTCAACATTTTTACCAGCCATGTTGGATCCGCCATTTTTAATTTCGAAAATTTAACCCCAGATTCGTAATCAGTGACTCCAGAAACCCCTATATGCCAAATTTCAACAGAAATTACCATACTTCCACATTTTTCTCAGCCATATTGAATCCGCCATTTTGAATTTGACAAATTCGTCAGTGGATTCATTCATCAGCGACCTGAGAATCCTCTGCATACAAATTTTCAGATAATAGTAGCTATTATCCCGTCTTGGCAGGATTTATTCTGAAAGTGTTGCGTTTTTAAATAGTAATTTGTTATTAACAATAATTATTTCGACCAGTTATGCAATATTACGCAACGAAATCGATAGCAAACTGCTCGTGAACGTTAAAAGGATCGATAGCGTTTAGGTGGGGCGCTGTGACTGAAAGGATTGATCGATGATTCGTGAGAATGGAGGAAACCCAACTGTCGATGTTGACTCGTCGCGGAGATTGATGACATCGGTGAATGTGTGACGTTTTCAGACAATGATGCGAGAGTTGATAGTACACGTGGAATCGGTGGAAGGAAGCGATCACGTCGAGGGCATTAAATGGGCAATGCTCCTGATACTCGTCGAATCGGTGAGATTGTTGTGCCTCGCTTGGACCTGGGCGTTGAACTACAGAACAGCGATGCGATTGAAGCTGGCCTGTGTGACGATGTTGTACCGAAAAATCATTGGTCTCAACGGTTTAGGGACGACGAGCACAGGAGAGGTAATTCTGGACGCGAACACGAGTGGGAGCGACCCCATCACGAGACCCGAACGGTCACTTGTATATGTGGCAAAAAACGAATGGTTGCGCGTCGAATGCGGAAACTGGTTTCATCTTACACGATCTTACCATTTTTTCCACATCGAAGAGCCTGTTGCTATCTCGATGAAATCTGACGACCGTGTCCCTGTCATTTCTTGTCCTGGATATTAGACCGATCGAAACCCTTGTACCTCACAGATTTTGGTGCAACAAGGTCAAACCATAAGATTTACTTATTTATTCATTCATTTGGTTTGGCCTTTTATTTATGGTTCTCGTCATATTTGCTCAACTCTATTCCCAGTAATTCGTTCCTTGGGTTAAGTTTATTAGATGACCTATCCTATGTTCATTAATGACACAATATCTTCATAACTGTACACACAACTATCTTTTCGGGACTCCGACGAACCCTAATCCCTTAGAACACAACTGCTTTCATGACTTGGAAATCGAGACCTATGATCCGTTGCAGCTCATCAACTTGTTCGCTAACGACAGTCAAAGGATTTTCGACATGCTTCTCTACGGACCTCTGGTGATAGGTGGCCCGATAATGACAGTCGGTGGTATCTGTTACATACTGTTTTTCCTGGGACCGATGGCCTTACTCGGGATGCTAGTCTTCATAATGTTCGTGCCAACCCAGGTGATTGGAACTTGTCTCTTTGAAAACTCGATCGTGACATCGTTGATGAATTAAACATCTGGTGTTATTTCCAGTACGCTATATCTCGCCTAGCAGGGTTCCTTCGGTCCAAGGCTGTGAACGTTTCCGACACGCGGATCCGTCTCACGAACGAGATCCTAGACTGCATTAAGCTGATAAAGATGTACGCGTGGGAAAAACGTTTCAGCGAAAATCTTCTCGGTTCGTATTTATCTCCCTGCCTTAAAAACCACAAATGCATGAATAAACAAATGAATAGATGATGACTAGAACTATAGTAAAAATGAAGCTACCCTGGCAGATGTGAAGTTTTTCTTTCCATTTCTGTAGATATTAGGAAGAGAGAGCTGAAGCTGGTGCTGGCAACCAACTACTGTCACAACTTCAGCGCTGCATTGTCCCCTACGGTGCCATTTATGGCTTCTATTGTTACATTCCTCGCTCATATCTCAACGAGTGGAAATTTGACTGCAGCACAGGTAATTTCTGGATATTTCTTGTTTACACTACAATGTGATGTGATGTATGTGTGTTTTAGGCATTTCCAATCACAACTTTTTTTGCAAGTCAAATGACGCCGACCTTGATCCGCATGAAGGCTGGATTTCAAGCACTTATCGACAGCTCTGTGGCATTTGCACGGTTGAAGGTTCGTTGCTTGAGCGAAACAAGTCAGAAATTAGAGAGAAAAGAGAAACAATGTTTAGCTTTGTAATTCTTGTTGTTGTGTGTATTTTAGGTAAGTTTTGCGATCGAGCAATGGAGAAATAAATCCATATTTTGATATAGAAGGTACTTTTAATAGAATGTGAATCGTGCATCGTGACGAAACCGATGGTAGAAAATCAGGCTATCGCAATATGTTCTGGCACATTTTCGCATCACGTGGCAATGCGCGAGAATGCATGGGTAAATGGCAGGAACGATAGGAAGAGGTGAGGAATTCTTGGAGAATGCAACGTTCTCGTGAGCCTCTTAGCGACGTAGGAATTCTTTGGGTGTTTTAGGAAGAACATGGCTACAAAGTTCACGAGGAAGAACCAGAATCAGAAGGAGAAGGGCAGAACTGAACCGGTAATCGGCAGGGTAGATGTACTCTTCGACATCACGTTTGAGGCTACCAAAGGTAAGTTAATTGGGATCTGCGGCCAAGTCGGCAGCGGAAAGTCCAGTCTACTGTTAGCAGCCTTAGGACAACTGCGGGCAACCGAGGGCCAAGTGATGCGGGATGGCTCCTGCGCCTACGTCAGCCAACAGGCATGGATCACGAACGCGACGCTGAAGGATAACGTCCTCTTCGGTGAACGCTTCGACGCCGAACGCTACAGCAGAGCTCTGCAGGTCTGCAACCTGAGCTACGACATCGAGATGATGCCTGGAGGTGATCAGACGGAGATCGGAGAAAGAGGAGTCAACTTGTCCGGTGGACAGAAGCAGAGGGTCGCCCTCGCCAGAGCGCTCTACGCTGATCGGTGAGACTCGAACCGATCACCTTCGTCCAAAGTGGGCTCGAAGCTCGTTCGCGAAAGCTCTGCGTCGTACCGTAACTCGAGGTCGCGCGAAAACTCTCGCCGAAATCCCGGTCGACCCAAGCTTTGTCTCGTCAACGGTTCGAGTTGCTGATCGTAGTCGCCATTTTTTCCAGAGACATTTACTTCTTGGACGATCCGTTGAGCGCGGTCGACGCTCACGTTGGACTGCACATTTTCAATCACCTGATAACGGGAGCCTTGCGCGGCAAGACCGTGCTGTTTGTGACTCACCAGATCCAAGTATGTATGTGTCTACAAATGATTTCCGCAGCCCCTTTGTTCCGAACAGATACTGAAAATCGTTCCGATCACTGTAGTATCTGAATCGGTGTGACGAAGTTTACGTGATGCGAGATGGCCGGATCGTGGAACACGGGACGCACGACGACCTCGTGAAAATGGATCACGAATACGCTTCCATGGTCAAAGCGATCGCTACTACTACTGTATCCGGCGAGTAAGTTCACCAGTATGTCTCTCTCACCTCCTTTTCTCTTGCTTCTTTTGCAAATGTTGTGATTCTGACATATTCCGTGTTGTCCGCTGATACGTGGACGAAATCGCATGTTTCAGGAATAACACCACAACACTAGATGAATTCAGAAAGTTGGCATCGAACGACCTACACGACCCATTTCGTTCCGAGTCGACTACTTCGTTCGTTGATGCGCAAGAAAACAACGACCTCCAAAAGCTACGTGAGTACAAGTTGATCTTATCCAGCTTAAACCAACGACATCTGTTTCCTTGACAATGAATTGAGGAGTTGGACTAAATATCAGAAAAACGTGGAAAACTAAGATAAACTCGGGTATCGAGTAGATCGAGTAGATCGAGTAGGATCGAGTCCATTTTATGGGGTATGAAGATGTGATTTGAAAAAAGTATCACTTGTTTGCATTAAAACTTCCATCTTTTAGAAATTCAATTGTTTATAACCGTTTTACACTAACAAGTTGGGCTTCAACAAGAAAGTGTTATACAGGTTATCGTCATACTTGTTCCCGTAGAATTGGTTGGTGAAATCAGTTTTTCTAAATAACAACCTTCCTCATAATTTGTTTAAATAATTCTTCATAAACAATTGCTAAAGACAAAATAAGCAACACGGCTATTTTTCCAATTGTCTATGAATGGCACAGTTAGGTTGATGCTATCTAGCCTAGTCTTTGCCAGGGCTTTCATGGGTTAATGAGAGCTATACCGGTTTTCCGCACTTCGACTCAATTATGTGATTAGCAAACTTGTTGGCAAGTAGTCTTCTGGTGTGCAGTACGTAATTTTTGCATAGTCGGGAGTATAATAATAATCCTTCTAGCACAAAATACAGGGGCGTATTTTTGCAGAGGCAAAGTTCACCGATGGCGAGAAGAGCGAGGAGGGCGAGGTCAAAGGGCTAACTTATTGGTCCTACATCGTAGCAGCTGGTGGCTGGATCTCGGCTTGCCTGGTATTTTTCTTGACGCTCGTCAGCGTCGGTACATCGAGTTTCAGCACGTGGTGGCTCGCGAAATGGTTGAAGGCTGGAGGAGCTGTGAGTAGGCCACTCTCAATTTGACCTTGACTCACCGGCAGGCTGACAAGTTTCCGCTACCGATTTCCCAGAACAAAACCGATCCGGAAACCGGATTGATCACGCATTCCGACAATATCACGGACAACCCAGACTCCTCGTTCTATCAAACGATCTACGGAGCCACGATCGCTATTATATTGGCTACGAACCTACTGCGCAGCTTTGCGTTTTGCCAATCAGCCATAAAAGCTTCGTCAAACTTCCACGATGGTTTGTTCAAGAAAGTGCTTAGCAGTCCCATGAGGTTTTTTGACACGACGCCAACTGGGAGGATACAGAATCTCTTTAGCAGAGACATGGACGAAGGTTCGTACGGCGAACTCCAGAATCCGTGTACAGGGTGGATCACCTCATGTGTCCTGAATGGGAGGAGCTTAGTCGACTTAACAAGCGCACTAATCCTAGGACCCTACGCTATCGGCATGAGACAAGTATTCCACACTGAGGTACGCGCACCCCAGCACTTTGAATCGATGCTGTTGACTCATTATTTGAGATCGAGAGCTTTTTCTTTTCTTCTGAAATTGAAGAAAAAAAAATTACGCGTATTTAGAAAAATCAGATCAATCATTCTCCAAAAAGATAGTACGGAACGAGCCCGAAAAATTGCGAGCAAAAATCTCGAAGAGCTTCCATAATTTTACAAGGGGTCAAGTACGCAGAAGAATATAGAACAAAATGTGTGGGGTTAGGCTAACCCCAGGCTCTCGAATACGCGCTCTCCGTCACTTCCGGAACGAAACCAACGGCTTATCTGGCACAAATCTACTCGGTATAATCCCTCCTCCTAAGGAGATCAACAGTGTGGCGTGATTAGCTCGACCATCGAAATGCCAAGGCCACTAAAATTTAGTTCGATTTGGGGAACCCCCCAGTGAGGTCCTAGACTTAAATCGTTGTCGACATTTTTTGTTCGTGTTGTATCTTGATTCTCGTCAGATTTCGGCCCACGAGAATGTGATGCTCGTTGATTGGCTATAGGGGCGTCGACTAAGGCCCTCCCATTCTGGACACCCGAGGGGATTCACCCTGTACTCCGTATCATCGATGTTCTGTGTGACCCATGTTTTTTCAATTTTCACAGTTGACATGCGCCTTCCCATGAACATCAATAACATCATCCAGAACATACTTTCGGTATTTTTCGCCATTCTGAACATTTGTGTAATTTTTCCTTTGTTTATATCGCTCATGTGCATCATCGGCGTGATCTACTATTTAATCAGCCGAATATACAGGTGAGTTTTCGTCGGCATTCTAAAAATGGAACGAGAATCGCATGACAATTGTTATTTATTTCTGCTTTTGCTCAGGGTTGGAAAAATGTTCAATGCAAATTTTTATCCCATTAGTAAAAATAAATTCAATAGTTAACAGAAATTTTGCCCATAATCCCTCTGGAAAAACAGTGCTTTGGAGGGGTAAAATCAGATTATTCTAGTTTTCGGCATAAAAAGTATCACTTATAGAATGTACATTCCGTTTTATATTCATTTAAGAATATCCTTGCGGGGGCTGAAACGTGTGGAGAGTACATCTCGCTCTCCACTTTTGAGTCATGTCACAGTCACGGTTCAGGGACTGAACACGATTCATGCCTTCGGAAAAGCAGCGGATTTCAAGTTGAAGTGAGTAGTTTGGTTGTCTAAGAACAAGACGAGACAGCAACTTCGTTCCAAGTCTTCTTCATCGCCAAGATTGTGATAAACATATATATATATAGGGCATTCCACGCCAAATCGGACAGTTGGAAAAAATGTTTCTTTGGCGTGTTGTGTAGTTAATACAACAGTGTTGGAACGTTTTTTGAAGGGTGTAAAAAATGTCAAAAAGTTGAGGAAATAGAAAATAACAATCGTCCGATTTGGCGTGGATCGTCGCCTGAGACATTTTTCTGACGAAATTTTCAGATTCAGAAAATTGTTGGAGGAGAACAACGCGTATTTATTCATGGGTTGCGCCGCGATGAAGTGGCTGGCAGTGCGCATCGATAGTCTCGCAATTCTGATGACTTGTGCCACAGCGTTTCTCGTGGTGATTCTTAAAGGTCAAATTTCGCCGGCTTGGGCTGGACTGGCGCTGACATGCTCGGTGCACATTTCAGGTTTCTTGCAGTTTACCATACGGCTAATGTCGGAGGCTGAGACTCAATTCATCAGCGTTGAGAGAATAAACCAATACATCAATGTAGGTCATTGATCGTCTTCTGCTATTCAGTCAACGAGCATCTGCTTACATGTTACATCGTGTAACATGGCTTCGACGCGATTTACTTATGGCGGACTAACCCTCAGCTACCAGAAACGGAAGGCAATATCAGCGAAACTTCAACGGGGGTAAGACCTGACTGGCCAAGGACACCAAACCTTAAGTTCGAAGACGTCCACATGTCTTACGGCAAAGATACACCTTTAGTATTACGCCAAACGTCTTTCGTCGTCGAACCTCGTGAGAAGATAGGTGAGTGAAGAAGTTTCGTACCTACGGTGGATCTTCAAGCCTAGTTACTTACTTGGGGTCCGGATGACCCCAACTTTCAACTCCAAAATAATTATACTTTTTTGAAGGTTAGGAACCGTAGTATTTTTTTTCTCAAAGAACGATATCTCAAGAATACTCAGCTAAATTTTCAAGCAAAAATATCAAAAACCGCGAAAGTTACGATTTTTTCCGTGACACAAGTCACTTGTTCTAAGTTTTTCGCTTTGCGAATTTTTTCGCGAGACTCTCAGTCAATTTTATATGAAATTTCAAATTCAGGCTCATTCTAGAGATCCTAAAGTAGCTCCAGGAATTTTTCTCGTAGTCAAATTGTCAACAGAATGTGATGTGGCAACGGTTCATAGTTAGTTGGGGTCAGGGTGACCCCTTGTAAGTAGTGTGAGTGACTAGCGTTAAGGATCTCACTGATTTCTTGGGTTCTTCGTCGACTCAGGTATCGTTGGGCGGACAGGATCTGGAAAAAGTTCTCTGACCGTGGCCTTGTTCAGGCTTGTGGAGCTCGCTGCAGGAAAAATAACGATCGATGAGGTTGACGTGTCCAAAGTAGGGCTACACTGGTTGAGGAAAAGCCTTTCAATCATCCCGCAAGATCCCATCTTGTTCAATGGCACGATAAGGTGAGCGAGCAGGGGCTTGTGCAACAATCCTGTAGCTTAGTGGTAAGACCCCTCTGCCTGAAGTGTGGGATCCAATTTTTGGGTCACTTACCAGTGTCTTCGTTTCACGATGCTTCTCTGTTCCTCAAGATCCAATTTAGATCCCTTCATGACAAACAGTGATATGGAGATCTGGGAGGCTCTAGAGAAGACCAAGCTTAAGGATCGAGTCATGACTATCGCCGGGCAACTCGATGCTACAGTCAGCTTCGGCGGTGAGAACTTCAGCGTCGGTGAGAGACAGCTGTTGTGTCTAGCGCGAGCGCTGCTGAGGCATACCAAGGTGAATACTCGTGAGCATGCTGACTTCCATTTCATCCCGATAATCATGTCCCATTTCAGATCCTCGTGCTCGATGAGGCCACGGCTGCCGTCGACCCAGAAACGGAAACAGCGATTCAAAATACGATTCAGCGAGTCTTCGTCGACTCCACAGTGTTGACGATAGCTCACAGACTCCAAACCGTCCTCTCCTGCGATCGCGTTCTCGTGATGGAAGAGGGAAAAGTCTCCGAATTCGACACACCATCCAATCTCCTGGCCAATGAAAATTCCAAATTCTCCGTGCTGTTGAAGGCTGCTGAGAAGTCGAGAACAAAGACTCATTTCTGACGCCTGGTTCCTCTTCGTTACAAACCTGCAGTCTGCCCTCGTGCAATACATTACTACTGTCTACATCGCAGGTCCAAGGGCGCTCGTTGTTAAATTAATCCAGATAAAAATAAACCTTCGTAATCAAAAATGTTTGCCTTATTCAAAAACCCGTAAAAATATACACCCACTGCATGTACTTGCATTTCGCGAGGCAACGTCGATGATTGTTCTGAATAGGAAGCGAAAGCTTACTGAAGTGAGCGGAAAGTGGCTTGTCTACGCTCTAGGGCGGAAAGTACAGCACTTGGGCGGGAAGCAAAGCCCTTGGGCGGAAAAGTGCTCTTTTCGTCTAACTAATATACAATCACAATTCTGAACGTTTTCGTCAAATCAACGAACTTAGTGACGGTGAGTAATCGCCCATTTTCCGGCCCAGACACACGATGTACTATTTTTAACAAGTTAGTTTTTCGTATTTGTCTAACAAAATTCAAAATTTGAATTTAATTTTGTCTTAGTTTTTTTAGAAGACATAAAATTTGTGGCAAAAATGATGTTATTCACAGTAACACGGATATCTAGAATTATATATTGGAATTCCAAATGACTAAAACGTAGGGATAATTATCGTTATCGCGGTGGTCGTTCACCGAGTATATTGAAACATCCATTGTTACAGTTCACTACACGGTCATAAAAAGTCGCTTTAAAACGAGTGCAGCGAAACGAATCGGTGAAACGATGCATCGACGCATATCGCAGCTCGGTTTATCCTGGTAAAATTCACGTTTGTCCAGGTCGAGACAGACTTGAAAAATATGTTCCATACCTACCGCTATCATACGACACCGTTTAACTCCGGGAAATTTGCCTTTCAAATAAAAACATTTCCCACCAATTTTTTAGCCAACGTATTATTACGCTGCGTGGCAAAAGAGTTGTCGCATTTGCTGTTGAGATTGCCAAAGCTACGTACAAAATTATTCTCAACGGTTCTCGGAATACTCATCGCCGTCGCTTTTCATTAGACGAAATCCGAAAGTTTCGATATAAGTGATTTCGTCGAGAATTTTACATCATCCAGTTATTAACAATCATCGTTCAACTAGATTTTCACAACGACGAGTTTTCGTCACGGGCACGTCAACATTTTCAAGGTAAGTCGTTCGTCAGTCGAAATATATCTTCCATCGTCAACGATAAAAATCCGAATAAAAACAACGATCGAATATACAAATGCGTCTGAACAATCATTTACAAACGATGCGAACGGTACACCATTTTTATTTCAACGATTATCGTCGTCTCTTGTTAGAAATCGGCTCGTTTCTCGGTATCACAATGGTCAACAAGATGGCGGACGACCGCGTCCAAGATGTCTGCTGGAAGACAAATGGCGGCGAGACGGACACTGAATCCGAGGATTTCGAGACCAGTGGGTGAGGAAAATGAGGAGATATCGTTATTTACCAAGATTAATTCTGGTAAAGAGCGTCCTTCTAGATTTGTGGAGGTGACATCAACCTGAAAATGTCGAATTCATTGTCAGATATCTACTTGTTCTCGTATGGTAAACGGGTAAAAGTGAGGTTACGTAACTCGCCCGATAGAGTTTATCGCTTCGCGGAGACTCATTATTTTTGCATAGATATCTTTTTATGATAATTAATAGGGATGTGTGAATGGTGTTCGAATCGAATGATTCGAATATCGGGAAATTTCGAATAATTCGAATTATTTGAATAATCTGATTTTTTCGAAGAGTTTGAATTATTCAAATAATTAATTTGAAAAAAATTCGGAAATTTCAATAAAAACCAATGAAACGAGGTTTCTTTGAATATTCTCGAGATGCCATAGTATTAGAAAATGTGGAGAGAAAAATTGTTTTTTGGAAAATTCTAAGTGCACGTGCCCCTTAATGCTTGATCAAACAGACTGGTGGACGAAAATGAGAAAACTGGACGCATCCAGCGTTCGAAGATCGGCGACGCGGAGAAAAGCTCTCAGCATACTTGGCACTACGTACCAGGCTTGGGCTTTCGTCGTTACAAGAACGCGCTGGAGAACGTCATTCCAGTTCGGCGTAAAAATCGGTACGAACGGTCGTAGAAAATCGCGAAATTTGTCTGCTTCTGGAAAAAAAAACAACGAGAATTTTCCTCCGAACAGAAAACCAGGGGCCAATCCTATCGACAGCGCGGGCCTCTTTTCGTTCGCGTTGTACATGTGGATATCGAAGTACGTGTATAGAACCTACAAGAACGGTTTCAAGGCCGAAGACTGGCCATCGCTGTCTCCGCTAGACGGAAGCGAGCTGAACGCGGAGAGGTAAGCATTGAGGGGATTGGCGAAATTAATTAAAAAACCCGATGTTTATCGACCATTTTCCCAAAAATCGAGTCCATGTTACAGTGCATTGTTGATAAAAAGCTACACAGCCACCCAAAACAAAAGGAAGGTCAAAACCCAGAGACCAGACCATATACGCTTCATGTCTTTAGGATAGCTGAATCCAAATCCGGGGTCAGTTTGACCCCATCACCTCAGAGTCAAGGTGATTTCAAGGTCAAATCTACGTTTTACCTTAAAATGACCTTGACTTTGACCTGATGGGTTCATACTGCCCTCGGATTTGGACTCAGCGACCCCAAAAACATGATTATGCATTGTTGAAATTTGGTCGCAATTGATTTTTTAGATTTGACCTTGAAAAGATCTTGACCTTGAGGCGATGGGGTCAACATCAAGCGTGTATAGTTTGGTCTCTGGGTTTTGACATTTTTTTTTCTTTTGTGTGCCTGTGTTTTTAATAAAATAGTCAAATCAATGATATTAATAAGAAATACGAGTATAAAAATGTTACTCGACAAGAGTATCACTTGCTTGTACAATAGCCGTATAATATAGTGATGCCTATCAGTATATGTGTGAAATGTACGTAGATTGGAATTGTTATGGAGAGATGAGCTGAAACGACGCGGGGCAGAGAACGCTTCTTTTGGGAAAGTCGTCTGGCGATTCATCAGGACGAGATTTATTGTCACAACTATCATCTTTACAGTTTGTTGCATCTGCGGCTTCTTCAGTCAGGTGCGCCAATGAATATGAATTTATTTATTATCTATAATATAATCATATACAATTGTACAGGGTGGGGCACTAGAAACAGGCCATCTGAATAACAAGTCACCCTTTGTAGGCAGAGAAAAATGTTTTCGCACAACAGTTATTTGGTATCAAACGGCGTATCATCTGCTGTCTACAGTTCTTTCTTAGATGGAGCCATGAAGGAGATTTCAAGGTCACGGCCATTTTTTCAAATGGAATGATATCTTTTACCATTTTTTTCTATTAAGGCGTTCAAAGACGCGCCCAACGACCTGTTATGGTGAGCCTATTCAAGGTCTCTCAAGGTCAGTTACTGTGAACTGAAGAGCTTGCGCCGCGATAGGTCCAAATGAAAGTAAACGTACACTGTTGGCATATCCAGTCGTTTTCAAGCATGCACTTGAATGTAACACGCGAATATAACACTCGTAAAGTTGAGTTGATTGGCCCTCAATGTTTGTTTACAGTCTGTGATGTACGTGCCAATTTAATAGCTGACCTTCAACGACCTTGATACCCTCACTACTCAGAAGGTCGTTTGAGGCGTCTTTGAATGCCCTAATAGAAAATAGGGGGTAACAGACATCATTCTATTTGAAAAAATGGCGATGACCTTGAAATCTTCTTCATGCCTCGACGTACAAAGAAACTGTTAACATCAGATTATAAGCCAAACATTTTTCTCTGCCTATAAAGGATGACATAATTTATTCACATTTGTCAAAATGAATTTCACTAAAATTTATGAATATTAATAACGATTCCAGGCGCTGATGATGCAACGCTTACTCGAGCACATTCAGTCCTCCGAAGGAGCTTACGAAGACGGAATCAAATGGGCGTTATTGTTCATACTGGGTGAAGTATTGCGATGGTTCCTTTACTCCTTGTTCTCAGCTATAGCTTACAAAACTGCGGCGAAATTAAAATGTGCCTGTATGGTACTGCTGTACAAGAAAGTCATTCGGATGAACCATCTAGGAGACACGAGCACCGGACGAGTAATGTTTACCTTCGACGTTATTCAAAACACTTCCATTCTGAGGCAAATATCTATAAGTGCTCCTCTTGTGTGATTGAAGAAAACTGCCATGTGTCATAGTGGAACGGTACTCACGGGCATTGAAGAGAATTATGGATGAAGTAGGAATACCATAAGACACCATGGAACAGCATTAAAAATTACTATAAAATTATGGACACCCAACGTGGTATATCTCGCCAGAGGTTTCTTCAACTTCACAAGAGGTGCACTTGTAGATACCTACCCAACTTTTATCCTAATTTGTTTACACCATTTTTTATGAACAATTGCGAATTTTATGAACAAAATAGAGAGCTCGGTTTTCTTTACATTTGACTATGAATGGCCTAGTTAGTTCGATGCTATTCCGTCCAGTTTATGCCTGGGCCTTGATGGGTTCACTCCAATAGAACAATACTCGCAGCTAACTAGTCTAACAAATCCCAAAATGTTGCAGCTCATCAACATATTCACGAACGATTGTCAGAGGATTTTTGACTTGTTAATCTCTGGATCGCTCATCGTTGGCGCACCGATACTGGCCATCTGTGGAATCTGGTACATGATCAAAATACTCGGACCCATGTCTTTAGTGGGAATGTTGGTTTTCTTCATATATTTTCCAATTCAGGTAAAAAAAATACAATTTTGCTTTCAAATCTTCTTCTGTCTAACCAGCAAATGGTCTCTTTCGTTTGCCTCTGATTGTGATGAGCTACGAACGGCCAGTTGAACCATTCCTGAAGACTCTCGTCTAACTAACTAACAAACTAACAACGTAAAACTTATTTTAAAAAACATCTGAGTTTTCTGAGTGAAGAAGAATTGTATTTGAGTATTGGAGATTTTTTTTTCAAATGAGCAAACTACACAGCAAATAGCTGGTTTCATGAAGACAGCGGAAGCAGGATACTACCATGTGGGAAATTGATTAATATTTATTATTCGCAGTACGGTCTGGTACGTATCTCTAGGTATATCCGGTCCAAGAACGTAAAGGTTACTGATACGCGAATACGACTCACGGCCGAGGTACTGGAGTGTATAAGACTGATAAAGCTTTACGCTTGGGAGAAACGTTTTTTCGATGTTATTTTCGGTTCGTATTTCCTGCAGCTCGATTGTTTGCAAAGTTTTTCAACGGTCAGCCTGCTATGAATCACGAGATGTTGATTTATGGATGCTTCGTATGTTGTTTACAGATGTCAGGAAGAAGGAGCTTCTTTACGTCTTCGCTAATCTATATTGTTCGACCATGAATATTGCTTTGTTGCAAACTCTGCCAGTTCTCGCAACGATAGTGACGGTAGTCGTTTATTTATCGACGGGAAGTAGCCTGACAGCTTCTCAGGTAGGTAGGCGCTCCGCCATTTCGCGCGCAACGGCGCTACGCCCACGAAATGGCGGCTCGTGATTATTCCCATGACGAATGATGACACGTCAACTGTTTTTGCAGGCATTTCCAATCTCAACGTTCTTCTCGAGTCAGATGATCCCAAACTTGTTGCGGGTCAGAGCAAGTCTTCAGTCTTTCATCGACTGTACCATTGCCTTCCAGAGAATCAAGGTTCGGCGACATAAATCTACTACCAATTATGTCACAAAATCATCTCTGTAACAAAAAATCCGGGGCGCGACGGACCCCCTTTGTAAAATGTATATACATATGTGTATACGTACATACAGGGTTGCCCTGTTGATGGGGACAGTGGGGGTCCACTTACGGTAACAATGACCTTGGCCTTGAACCCACTTTCAAGGTTATTTCAAGGTCAAAGTGATTTATTAGAAATTTAGGAAGTCCCGTTGTTGATGTGTAATTCACATCAGAAGTCCAAATGAGGAGTTTTTGCTGGAAGAAGTGTCTCTGACTTTGACGTAACCTTGGGAGTTGAGTTGAAGGTCGAGGTCAACGGTACTAGGACGCGGATCTTTTGCTCCCCAACCACTTCAGAGTTGAAACTCGTTTCTTAACACTTTTTGACCTTCATTTGACCTTACCTCACGGCCTTGTTGAAGATGTCACGTTCAAGGTGAACTTTCCTGCTCCTTTCAAATCCGGCGTCAAAAATAGATGTTCCCATTTGAAAAAAACACACCTAGAAATAACGTTGGAGGGTTCAGAGTGCTCGTACCCTGATCTTCCCTGCTCTACCAAAGTACAAATAAACGAATGAACGTATATTTATGAATGAGTATAAATAAATACAGTTTCTTTCATTTTGTTGCAGAGAATCTTGATACAGGAGGACAATTCGGTCGTGGTGTTGAAACCGATCATGAAAAGTCAAGCCGTAGCGATCAGTCAAGGTACGTTCGCCTGCCAAGCGAGCAGCAATGCCAAAGCCAATGGCTCCAACAACAAGAGTAAAAAAAAGTAAGTGCTCAGCGAATCCCTGTTGCCTGGAAGATCGGGGTAATAGAATGTGTCACATTTGCAGCAAAAACGTGCCAGTTCGGGATGTAAAGGAGAACGGAAAGAAGGGAAAGGAAGCTGCATCGGAAGTCAAGAGAATCAATATCCTCTTCGACATTAATTTCAAGGCCATGAAAGGCAAGCTGATCGGTATCTGCGGTCAAGTGGGCAGCGGCAAGTCCAGCCTCCTGTTGGCAGCTCTTGGTCAACTCCCCGTAACCTGTGGTCAAGTTATGCGGGATGGCTCCTGTGCCTACGTCAGTCAACAAGCATGGATCCAAAACGCGACCCTGAGAGACAACATTCTTTTCGGGAAAAGCTTAGACGCCGACCGATATAAACGAGTCCTGTACGCCTGTAGCTTGACCTACGACCTCGGCGCACTTCCTGGCGGCGATATGACAGAAATTGGCGAAAAAGGGATCAACTTGTCCGGAGGGCAGAAGCAACGAGTCGCTCTTGCCCGAGCGCTTTACGCTGACCGGTAAGAATTGAACCTGTCACTTTTGCCGCGACTCTATTTCTGACTCAAGACAAGAAAATAATATCCGATTGTATGACAAAACTTGACCCTAAATAGCTGGGGGGCGGGGCTGAAAAAGTTCCTGAGAAATCATTTTTTTTTCAATTTATTTACCATTTTGAGTTTATAAGCGAGGACGCTTCAAACTGTCCGAACGAAGATCCGATTTTCTGATCGGATCACTGGAAGCCAAATTTTGAAAGAACGTCTCTTTCAGAGACATCTACTTCCTGGACGATCCCTTGAGCGCGGTGGATGCTCACGTGGGATTACATATTTTCAATAATCTGATAACAGGAGCGTTGCGTGGCAAGACTGTCCTCTTCGTCACCCACCAGATCCATGTAAGTCTGCCTGACTCCTGAGCATGGTGTCATCAAAGAATACGATTCAAATGACTCGTCGTCAGCTGGTTCTTTTTGTTCTCCAAGAACTATCACGTATCAATTGAACCTCGTACAGGATCCAATCGCCCCTCTCTCGTACTGTATCATTTAGTTTGGTTGCCCGTTTGTCGTTACAGTACCTGAATCGCTGCGATGATGTCTACATGATGAGCGATGGTCGTATTGTCGAACACGGAACACACACCGAGCTCATGGAGTTGAACAAGGAATATGCTGCCATGGTTAATTTTATTTCGAACTCGAGTGCTGATCCTTCAGATAGCACCGTTCCTGGGTAAGATCACGACTCAAGATCCTTATGTAAAGCCAGACTACGGGGTTCAATAGCTAGATTCTACTGTGGGCTCAGAACACTGGGCATAGATGCTATCAGATGGGTTGCCCCACTGCTATTTCGTCCATTTAGAGACTCCTTCCTGGTGGGCTTAGATTTTTGGGTAATGTGGGCTGGGAGGCTTGAGAATCCGAGTGCATTAAGCTGTCTAATCCATTCTCATTTTAAATCCGGATCCTTTGCATCGACACTGAGTGCTATGTGCAGGACACTTCATAGCTAGTTAACCCATTGGGCTGGGTAGCATCAAACTATGCCATTCATAAGCAGTAGAAAAAAAGTTCATACATGCCTGGCTTAATTCTGAAAGACATGTCTGCACGTTTCAGCGAGACCAATCAGCATTCAGGACAGTCGGACAAAGCTGTGTTGAGCGGTTCGCAAAAGATTAGCCATTCCAGAACGAACGTAGATGAAGAGCTTTCGCAGAAGAGTGAGTAACCGTTCGCACAACACGACAACAGGGGTATTACGGTTCTAAATCACGTGGTCACTTGTAGAAACGACGTTAATCGAGGCTGAAAAGAAGCAGGAAGGTACCATAACCGGCGCGACTTACGCGAGCTACATCGAGGCAGCTGGTGGTTGGTGCTCGTTGTTTCTGATACTCCTGTTAACCTTCGTCTACTGTGCATGTTTGACTTTCAACTCTTGGTGGCTTGCCGAATGGCTGAACGCCGGTGGTGGAGTAAGTTTCGCAGTCTTCAGCGATCAGTTCGTTTCGGTATCGCCGTAATCGATGCTTGATCCTCACAGAATACGACTGACCCGGAATCGAATGCTACAATAGAATCGGTCAACATCAACGACAACCCAAATTTTTCGTACTACCAAACGATCTACGGAGGGTCGATAATATTTATACTGCTATCCAGCTTCGTACAAAGCTTTGCATTTTGCAAATTTAGCCAAAGTGCTGCGAAAAATTTGCACAAAAAACTGTTCAAGACAATAATGTACACTACCATGAGATTTTTCGATACGACTCCAACAGGCAGGATGCAAAATCTTTTCAGCAGGGATACGGAGGAAGGTTTGTTGAAGGGATTGAATCGTATATTGTGTGACTTGGGAGGAAACAAGACGATTTCAGGCGAGGGTGAAGTTGCCTGCCTGTCGAAGCGAGAACTCTGAAGAGTCACACGCTACCTTGTTCACATAATCCGTATTAGACGTGCGAGTTCTAGTGGGTTTGAAATAAACAATAGAGCTCTGCCAGGAAGAAAATGATGCTTTTCTGCCCTCGGGAAGAAAACGACGCTTTACTGCTGAAAACGACTAGTTTCGGATGACTCAACAGGCATTGAAACTCGCACTTCAATGCTGGTTATGTGAACAATAGTACTATGGATTGAATCCTTTTGTAAACGAGGTTTTTGTGGACTTATCTGATTTTCGGTCTTTAACCTGTAGTCCAAGGTCGTCAACTGCGTTATTAGTTGACGGCTCACCAAACGCAGCATATAATTGTGGGACCAACTCTAATGCCACTATGTTTTCACTTCACAGTTGACAACGTACTTCCGTTCGAAATGGATTTCATTCTGATATGTTTATTTCAAAACCTTCTCGCCGGCATAATCATATGCATGGTGTTTCCTTGGATCTTGTTGCCCATCCTACTTCTCATCGCGGCGCAATATTTTGTTTGTAAAATATTCACGTGAGTACTACTCGACCCAACGTCAATGCGACTCGAGTGAACATTTCTTACCCCATGATTTCACCCTACACACGTTTGATGAGATCGCATGGGCTACAAAATAGCAGCGGTACTCTAGGATAAAATGGTCACATGTGGAAACTGTAACAACTTTTTTCCTCTGGATCCAACCAAAATCTATTGGCAACTTTTCAACATTTCATAATGAACGTTTCCAACTTACTTGTCATTTTTGCACTCTAGAATATCCTTGCGGGGTCTGAAGCGTATGGAGAGCATGTCTAGGTCTCCTTGCTTGAGTCACCTTACAGCAACGATTAATGGACTGACTACTATTCATGCCTTCGAGAAGGACGAACACTTCGAGTCAACGTAAGATCAACCCATTAAGACCCGAGCCACAAGTGGGGTAGACAGCATCAAACTGACTATACCAATCACAGGCAAATAGAAAAGAGTTCCTCTGTTTTTTCCTCAGTCAATTTCAATTGTGCATACATATCTGTTCAAACAAATGAAGATGAAAATTGCTATTCCAAAAACCAATTGCACGACTCGATTCTTCTGATAAAATTATGGCTAAGAGCTATACAACACTTCTATGGCAAGGATCAATGTGTTACTGTAAGACTGCGATCAGCGATTGAATTTCTGAGACATGAAAATTGTTGAGGATCAGTCTATATTTATAGATGGGGCTCCGTCACATTTGTTGTTGCTTTTCCATTTGCCTATGAATGACATAGGTAGTTTGCTGCTATCTAGCCAGATCTTGCCTGTCCCTTGATGGCTTAAGCGAAGAGCCGAATTATTTTAGAATGGAATCCGACTAATTCTAATATGAATTTACAGCTTCAGCAAACTAGTCGAGAAAAATACTTCGTACCTATTCATTGTTATGTGTGTCTCGAAATGGCTGGGAGTACGCGTCGAGGGTCTTACAGCTCTGATGCCATGCGCCATCGCTTTGCTCATCGCCATTCTGAAGGGCCAAGTTCCATCAGCCTCGGCTGGACTAGCTCTCTCGTATGCGTCGTTCATTGCCAGTATATTTCAGTACGCAGTGCGACTGATACCGGACGCTCAGACGCGATTCATCAGCATCGAAAGGATGAATCAATACATAACTGTAAGTCATCGTAGCTCTATGAACATTACTATCGACGAGGAATGATCGAACTTTGATTCGGTATTTGATTCACATTTCAATCGAATGCGTGAGGCTTCAATCTACGCATTGCGGACCTAGGGAGGTAAGTCACCTGTTCCCACCCGTCTTTCGGGAAATCCGACGAACTGAACTTTTTGCGGAAAGAGAGTTGGAAAAAATAACTCACAATGTGTAGAATCACTCAGAAACCAGTTTATGCATCGTGGTGTCCGCACAAGTGTTGTACAGCACAAGGTTTTTGCGGCAAGCTATGATTAGCGGTGATCGTGGCATTAAAATAATGTTGCATACAGGGTGCATCATTTCACACTGCCACAGAGAATAGATTGGTTATTATTGATTGGAGTTGAGTGGACCACCCTGTATACGTGTTGAATGGTGATTGACAATATTTTCCAGCAACTGGAAACTGAAGGTGATAATGGCAAAGCTTTGACGAAAGTTAAGCCGAACTGGCCATCTACGCCGTTGATCGAATTCGACAAGGTTTACATGTCTTACGGAAAAGATACGCCGTTGGTATTGAACGGTGTTTCCTTCGCGGTTGATCCGCGAGAAAAAATAGGTGACTGAGAGGTTTGAGTCTTTACATTTTGTGGTTGAGCAAATACTCAAGCTTTACATCGCTTCAGGTATAGTGGGAAGGACAGGATCTGGGAAAAGTTCTCTGACCGTCGCTTTGTTCAGGCTAGTGGAGCTTTCCGGGGGGAAAATAACCATAGACGACACTGACATATCCAAAGTTGGACTCGAACGGTTGAGAAGTCGCCTTTCCATCATTCCGCAAGAACCCATCTTGTTCAGCGGTACGATAAGGTGAGGAATTACTTGGCTCGGGATCGTCCTTCCATACTTAAGGGACTCCTCTGTCTTTCAAGGTCAAATCTAGATCCGTTCAAGACTAACAGCGACTCGGAAATCTGGGAGGCTCTCGAGAAGACGAAGCTGAAGGATCGAGTCCAATCCATAGCCGGGCAACTCGATGCCACAGTCGGCTTCGGTGGGGACAACCTGAGCGTGGGCGAAAGACAGCTGCTGTGTCTGGCGAGGGCGCTGCTGAGGCATACCAAGGTGAATACTCGTGAGCATGCCGACATCCATTCCATCCCAATAATCGTGTGACATTCCAGATTCTCGTGCTCGACGAGGCGACGGCTGCTGTCGACCCAGAAACGGAAACAGTGGTTCAGAATACGATTCAACAAGCCTTCGTAGACTCGACAGTATTGACTATAGCTCACAGACTACAAACCGTCGTGACTTGTGACCGCATTCTAGTAATGGACGATGGCAAGGTCGCTGAATTTGACAGCCCATCGAATCTGCTCGCGAACAAGAACTCTCATTTCTCAAAAATGATGAAAGCCGCTGAAGATGCGACGAAATGACGATCATCCACCAATCCATGGATCCGAAGCACCCAACCCACTGACCATCAACTCGGAAAATGCGACTCAAGACGAGAACACGTTCACTGCTGTGATACTTTGTTTCACACATCTTCGTTACCCGGTTTCTACTCTACTACAACAACTACAACTACAATCGTCCAGCTGATAGTACTCCTCGTTGAATGAAATATATCATTTCACAACACGTTGCTCATACGCATGACGATGAGTCATCGTCTTGTTATGCCTCCCATACTCACAGGCAATAAAATTCTTTAAAAACAGCAATACCACTCGATTTAATTATTTTCATATACATTTTATACATATTTTATACATATATATATTCATGAAGTATAAAGATAATTCAGTTTATACACATTTTTGTGTGTGGTAAAGATACATTATATATTCTGTTCAGAGTATTTACTTATGCTCACACCTATTTCCCAACTCGCCTCTTGTATCGCGAGTACAGTACCTTTTCCCCTACTACCTCGATCGCATTGTCCGACTCACCAAGGCATACGCACACTCTTCCAATAGCTCTGAATGACTGCAACCAACGTGATTCAAAGGCCCACCTCCTGATTTGAAGAAATGGTGGCACTCAATTATTTTTCAAACGAGTTGAACAATTTTTTCGACGACCTATGTAGCGGAGTGGTTAAAGCAAAAAATGAGTGAAAAAAGTGGGAAAACTGCTCTTCCGTTGTCAGAATATGGATTTTTCGAGAACTACTTCTGAGTATTACTCGGCATTCGTTAGCAAATTTTGCATACAAATGTTCATTGTGGAGGCCCTTCTGTTGTGGAGCTCGGATTGCCCCCCTTGAATCCGCCTCTGCAAGAGCTTTGCAAAAACAGAGGCCTTCCACAAAACGTCGTTTGACGAAGAGTATATCCACATCGATCGTCTCTGCATGCAAATGTCTGAAGCTGTGTATGTAAGATGAAAAAACCACTTTGCAAAATCAGCCTCTTGCAAACATGATAAAATAGATATTCTTTTCTATGATCAAACAAACGTTGATCCTACCTAAATTTCGACCGATGGGTCCGCTACTTTGCTGGCACACGAGACGTAAATAGCTTCAGGTGGTAACGTAGCGTGCGCACAGTGTTCTGTGAACTTGCGTAGATAACTCATATCCGTCTGACGGTCATTCCGTATCACGGCACCGGACATGTTATCCGCGTAGTCCGTTACTTCTAACGATTACCTCTGCTCGCCGATAGATTGCTCTCTCGAGTATGTAATTCGCGAATGGTTCTATCTCTGTTAAGTTCACGTTACTCGAGGCGATGATGATTTCATCGTGGTCAGCAATAGCGATAGTCGCGCTGGGAGCCAAAGCCGCTACAAGCTACCAAAACCAAACGATGGCGCGTCGCTTGATAGATGCAAAGTGAAAGAAGTGCTGTGCCAGAATCGTGAAACCACAGTGGTATCAGGCTCCATTTGGGTGCGAAATTAAATGTTCATAATGACATCAACTGTGGTACTTTTGTTGTGCGCGCTCAGTGCTTCTCACGAATAGCATCCGATGTGGACATCTTGGTAGCAGCTGAGAGGTCAGCTTTGGGAGCAACCACGTGCGCGAGGTGAGAACACAAACATGGTCAGAGGAGACGAGCATGAGAGGTGCAAAACCGCATCGAAGACGGACGACCACCGGTTGGAAAGCGAGTCACAGAATCTGGAAGCCATTAGGTAAGAAGAAAGACTTTGTTGACTACCATTCATTTTCTCACAGATCACTTTCGCAAAAAAAAAAACACGATCGCCAATCGCAACTAGTCGACGATAAGATACAATAGGATACGGCTTCCCATCGTTTCTCGATACGGATCGCCTCGTTGATTTTGCAGGACACTCTGCTAGCACCTATCACGAGCCTGAGATCTGCTCAGACCTGTAGCTGCATTTATTGCCCCAAATTTCACTCGAGATTCTGAATAATAGCAACGTCATGATTTTCTTTCAGGGTTTTTTTTATTCGCATGTTGTTCAAAAATGTGCGAATGTAATTACATTCCTCTTCTTCCAGTTTTTCATCCAGTACGTAAACAATTATTTTGGAAAGCTTCAATTTTTTGGACGAGTTAATTTTTTTTGGTCGAACAACAGATTGGTGAACGAGAATGACAAGATTGGACGTATTCAGTCGGTGAAAGCTTCAGATACCGATGAGGATTCGCGGCGCACTCGGTCGGGCTTTCGGCGATACAGGAACGCGTTAGAGAATGTTATTCCACTTCGACGTGAAAATAAGTACGAGCAATCGCAAGTTTGCAAATTAGTGACGTTTCTTCGGTTAAAATTGGCAATTTTCACTAACAGACGAGGAGGCAAGCATCCCGTTGACGAAGCAGGTCTGTTCTCTTTCACCCTTTATTCGTGGTTGTCCAAGTATCTGTACAGAGCTTACAAGAAAGGCTTTGACCCTCGAGAATGGCCAGCCTTGTCGCCTTTCGATGGCTGCGATCTGAACGCCGAGAGGTATGCTGACGAGTAGTCGAATTGTCACGGCTTCGCAGTATCGGAGCCAAGGTTGATTTCCAGATTTTAAAACTTCAACAGGTTAGAAATACTGTGGAGAGACGAACTTTCTGAGAAGGGAGTTCGGAATGCTTCGTTGAAAAAAGTTGTGTGGCGATTTATCAGGACGAGATTCATCGTGGCGTTCCTCCTCTTCGCCCTCTGTAATATCTGCGGCTTCCTGACCCAGGTAAACAGATCACTCCATCGTCGTAGGGACGACTTTCTCAACCAACTTAGTCGGGACATGTAGCCATCACCGGATAGGAATTTTGAAGAGAGCTCCTCAAGTTTTGCACTTGAATATACTTTTCAGACGTTGATTATGCAGAAATTATTGGAACATATGCAATTGCTGGAAAGTACTTACGAAGACGGTTTAAAGTGGGCTGCGTTGCTGATAGTAGGCGAGTTGACACGATGGTTTCTACTGTCGGTGACGTCAGTGTTGATCTACCGATCAGCAACGAGGTTGAAATTAGCCTGCATGATACTACTGTACAGACACGTAATTCGAATAAACCATTTGGGAGACACGAACTGTGGAGAGGTAAGTCCTGACGTTTGGGGTCGTATCAACAGTCCTGCATATAGCCACTTCGCGAGGGTATCTCAGTTGCGAGTCGCCTGGCTTCGGTGGCGCCGCTCTCGTGGTAGACTCGTGAACTTGTTGAGCGTCTCCGTTAATGAGATCGCGGCTATCGTTGTCTCAGGCATGTCGGCTGTTTCTCGCATCGAAGTCAACGTTGTTGCATTGATTAGAAAACGAACACGATGAAAACAATAGCATCATTCTGTCGAACCTGACAGAAAAATGCTTCTGTTGGATATATATGACGTTTCACTGAAAATCTAAGGCAACGAATACGTTTGAGAATCTGTCGATTCGTGTTGATGGAGGAGGGCGACTAATTTTGCGGGGTGTACGTCGATTAACCTTTTCAGTCACGAATTTTTTCAGCCATTGTTTGTTGTTTTTTTTGTGGAAATTGTGTGTATTAGCGTTATTGAGATTGGTCTTTGGCAAACATAACTTGCACCAAGTATGGTCTGTGCTGCTTGGCTGATTAGGTTTGTGGTCTTATGTAATCAGCAACCTGCAAGGCCTCCGAAGACGAGTTTTCAGATAATACTAGCTATTATTTCGTCTGGGACTGAGTCTGCTTCTTTAAAAACGAATTTGTTATTAGCTACGATTATTTCAAATAGTTATGCAATATTACTAGTTCTCTTGAACGTTTATTGGATTCTTGGCAAAGCAAGGGGCTAGCAATCCCAACGGAAATTGTTAACAAGCTGCTCATGCACGTTGAAATATCGAAAGTACTGAAAGGGTTCATCAGACTACAAAGTGAATGGAGACTGAAAACTGCAATCAATGAAAATTTAAACGAATAGAAGTATTATTAATAATGATCGTCAATTGCAGTTAGTTAATTTGTTCACGAACGACAGCCAAAAGATTTTCGACATGGTGACCTTTGGACCGCTGATAATAGGTGGAATCATACTCACAGTCTGCGGTATCTGGTACATACTTCGATTACTCGGAACCATGGCCTTGCTCGGAATGTTGGTGTTTCTCGTCTACTTTCCCTTTCAGGTACAGAGATTCACTTTCGAGTGGCATGAGTTGTTTCATGTAAGATCTGAGTCGTTCCATGCCATTTTCAGTACGGCATATCTAGACTCGCGGGATATCTCAGCAGTAAGACTGTGAAATCGACCGACTCTCGGATGCGTCTCACGAACGAAATCCTCGACAGTATAAAACTGATCAAACTCTATGCCTGGGAGAAGCGTTTCAGCGAAAATCTATTCGGTTCGTGCTATTGGCAATATTTCATCAGATCCCTGACCACAATTGTTACTATTTCTGAAAAGAGAACGAGAAACAGAGGCCAGACTTAATTTTTTGTCCGATACCAACAGATGTGCGGAAGAAAGAGCTGAATTACGTCTTTGCAAGTGATTGTTGCACGAATACGAATTTTGCCATGGCACAAACGCTTCCAGTTGTAGCTACCATAGTAACGTTCCTCCTGCACTTGTCGACGGGCGAAGGACTGATGTCAGCGCAGGTACCCAAATGTTCCACTCAAATGAGAAACAAGCCACGTCAGGCTACTTGTCTTTGTTCCGTCTGTTTTTTTTTCAAACAAAACTCTTTGAGTGTGATCGAGTCTGTCAATAATTCGATTTGGTGGAATTAAAGGATGAGATTCATCTTCCAGGCATTTCCTGTGGCAACGTTTTTCACGAGCCAAATGACACCGATGCTGTTCCGCGTTAGAGACAGTCTTCAGGCCTTCATCGACTGTTCCATTGCACTTGGACGATTCAAGGTCTGCTGCCAAACATTTATGCGTATCGAGACTGGGGAAAGTCCTTTCACGATTAGTTTTCGGTAGTCCTAACCCTTCCAGTCACACATTTTTTCAGCCCCCATTTTTTTCCATGAAATTTGCTGTACAAGGGTCTTTGAGAATGCTGATGATCAGCCACCTCAAAAACTCCTGTATACAAAGTTCCACAAAAAATATCCATGTTCCAAAATTTTTGAGCGGCCATTTTGAGTCCGCCAATTGAGCAAAGCTGGCACACTTTTTTGATGCGCCTATCTGTCATTATATGTATTCTTTGCATAGAGAGTTTTGACGATAGAGGACGAATCGATCATCGTGTCGAAACCGATCCTCAAGACTCAAGCTATCGTGATCAGTAGGGGTAAATTTTCGTACAAATCTACGATCAACCTGAAGGAAAAGCAAGCGAGTGATGTGAACAGCGTCGAAAGGTTAGCGATCGGTAGGTGCAGGTTGCACAAAATCGAATGATACTAGCAAATGATTATATTCTGCAGGAAGAATACTACTGCGAGTTCTGGACAAGAAGACGAAGAAGAAAAGCTCAACGAAGTGACCGAGGCCAAAATAGTCCATGTCCTCTTTGACATTACCTTTGAGGCTACCAGAGGCAAGTTGGTTGGCATCTGCGGTCACGTGGGTAGCGGAAAGTCCAGTCTACTGTTAGCAGCCTTAGGACAACTACGGGCAACCGAGGGCCAAGTGATGCGGGATGGCTCCTGCGCCTACGTCAGTCAACAGGCATGGATCACGAACGCAACGCTGAAGGATAACGTCCTCTTCGGTGAACGCTTCGACGCCGACCGCTACAGCAGAGCTCTGCACGTCTGCAACCTGAGCTACGACATCGAGACGATGCCTGGAGGTGATCAGACGGAGATCGGAGAAAGAGGAGTCAACTTGTCCGGCGGACAGAAGCAGAGGGTCGCCCTCGCCAGAGCGCTCTACGCTGATCGGTGAGACTCGAATCGATCACTTTCGTCCAAAGTGGGCTCGAAGCTCGTTCGCGAAAGCTCTGCGTCGTACCGTAACTCGAGGTCGCGCGAAAACTCTCGCCGAAATCCCGGTCGACCCAAGCTTCGTCTCGTCAACGGTTCGAGTTGCTGATCGTAGTCGCCATTTTTTCCAGAGACATCTACTTCTTGGATGATCCGTTGAGCGCGGTCGACGCTCACGTTGGACTGCACATTTTCAATCACCTGATAACGGGAGCCTTGCGCGGCAAGACCGTGCTGTTTGTGACTCACCAGATCCAAGTATGTATGTGTCTACAAATGATTTCCGCAGCCCCTTTGTTCCGAACAGATACTGAAAATCGTGCCGATCACTGTTCCGGATCCACCATTTTGAATTTCTAGATTTCGACCTCAAATTCAGATTCGACCACACAAAACACTTGCGGACACCAGGTTTCATTGTATTCTATCAGAACTTAGAGGAATTTGCTTGAATATGTCATTCCAATAGTGCTCACCGAATGATGAGAATTTGTACCTATTCTCCTTCCTCCTGTCATTACAGTATCTAAATCGTTGCGACGACATTTACATGATGCGTCATGGGCGCATAGCAGAGCATGGAACGCACGACGATCTCATGAAGTTGGATCAGGAGTACGCGGCTATGGTTCATTCCATATCGTCTGAAGATACTCCTCCAGCCACAAACAATATTACTACGACGTAAGCTCACCATTCGCTATGTCCATATCGACTCCCCTCCATCAAATCATGTTATAGGAATCATAAAATCACTGGATTTGCATTAGAAATCCTACATATTCCACATGGGAATTCCACAAACCATGCGTTTCCTCGAATCCTAAGATCACGTGTTCCAGTGGGACTGTCGAAACCAAAGAGCAGACCAACGAGATTCTGGATAATGATATCCAAGCGCCAAGTAGTTCTGATCGTAAGAGTTCAAGCCCAAGAGTAAAAAACGAAGACGATGTCAAGGAAACAAGTGAGTACACAAGATACCGAGCGATAGACTGCACGACTACAAATACTTTAATTTTTAGTCTACCACTAAGCGAATACGATGTTGCAATTCCACGGTCTTCTGACTGATTGCTTTACATGAGTTGATACAGCTGAAATGCAACACTTTCTGTGTGCACAGATTGTTACATTTGAGTGTACACAAATTGTTACATTTTATAGTTACAGATGGTCACAATCTTCAGTCATTCGATAACGTCAAAATGTTCTCTTGGAATTACTGAACTGTTTCGAAATGCTACTCTGCTTAAGCCTGCCTTTACCCCGATTTATTCTTTTTTCTAGAAAATTCATTTATTTCAAGTGCAAAACTTGTTTTCTTACAGATTTTGCTATAAATAAACTTGGCAATCTAAAAACCTTTACTTCGTTATGGATATACAGCTATTTTAGTGAATTGTTCATGTGCGTCAATCAACGTGCTTCAAGGGTACAATGCTTCGTTCATGAATGTGCTCTCACACCAATCATTTGTGCTTAGAAACGACTTTGATCCAGGCTGAAAAAAGTGAAGAAGGCACAATCAAAGGAGAGACCTATTTATGTTACGTGAGAGCAGCTGGAGGATGGATTGCAGTCTTTCTCACAGTCCTGTTGACCTCTTTCTACTGCGGAAGTTTCAGCTTCAGCTCTTGGTGGCTCGCCGCATGGTTGAGGGCTGGCGGAGGAGTGAGTATGCCGTTCTCGTAGCACCAACGACTTGCTTGCTCGTTGCCGTAACGATTGGTTACATTCCTCAGAACAAGACTGACCCAAAGACCAACGCGACGAAGCTATCGGACAACATAAACGACAACCCAAATTTTTCCTACTACCGAACGATTTATGCAGCTACTCTGGGCCTCATCTTGGCTTCAAGCCTGATACGTAGCTTCGTTTATTGTAAACTGACTAACAGAGCTGCGAGGAAACTGCACAACGATTTATTCAACAAAATCATGAGCAGTCCCATGAGGTTCTTCGAAACGACCCCAGCTGGGAGGATACAGAATCTCTTCACCAGAGACATGGACGAAGGTTCGTTTCGGTCAGCTGATGGTATCGATACTCATCGAATCACTCTCCCATATTATCCTTTACTCAACAGTTGACAATAAGCTTCCCACGGGGGTGAACTTCATCATCATCTACATACTCCAAATCGTAATTGCCATTCTGCTTATAAGTATGGTATTTCCCTGGTTCATCGTGCCTGTGTGCATGCTCACAAGTGGCATGCTGTATTTCATATACCAAATATATAGGTGAGTAGAATGCTTGTCTTCCGTGCTTCTCGTACGAAGAGCATTTGGTGAGTGTTCAAAGAAAATTTCTTCCCGATCTGATCAGGTTCTTTTTATTGGGTTAGCATGAGGTGGTGTACCTAAATATGTAATATTTTCGTTTCTCGTCATTTATAATCAGCTTTCACTTTGACTAGTCGATATTAGTCGTCTGTTCATAGTTGCCTGTGCGACTGAATATGTTGAATGTGTAATGCTGAGTTCATTTCATTGACTCTTGAACCTGGGTGAATGCTTCTGATGACAGCACGATGGCATTTTAGGTGTGCAACAATTGTTTCTATAATTTAGAGTCTCATTGAGGGGTCTGAAGCGCATGGAGAGCACAACTCGGTCCCCAGTCTTGGGTCATGTCACGGCAACGGTACAAGGACTGGATACCATCCATGCATTTGAGAAGGAAGAGGACTTTAAATCAAGGCAAAATCACGATCTTATCTACTTTGCAGTAGAACCTCACATTTGTTGCTCGGATTTACGGTGATGCTTGTGCTGAAATATGGCGATTCGGTTGTACAGGTTCAACGAATTGGTGGAGGAGAATAACAAGTACTACTTCTTGGTTGTCATTGTTTCGAGGTGGCTGGGAGTACGCGTTGATGGCCTGGTTACCTTAATGCCATGCACAGTGGCTTTACTCGTTGCGATACTGAAGGGCCTGGTTCCACCAGCTCTGGCAGGACTAGCCTTGTCGTACTCCGTCTTCATTTCTAACATATTGCAATATATAATCCGCGTTATGTCGGACGTTGAAACGCGTTTCGTCAGCGTCGAGAGAATACATCGATACATCAATGTAAGCCTTCAATTCTGGTGGAAATGTACGCCTGATTCGATACTATGCACGTGACATTCAGCACTACGAAATCACTTACCCCTGCGTTTCAGGAAAAACTGTCCTGGAAAATTATCACTATTGCGGATAAATATTCTAATAGTATTCATACCAATCAGTTTATTAGCTGAGTGCCAATTTGACCTTGTAGTACTTGTCGAGTGTGTTACAGTATACATTTTCTGAATCAACATTTGAGAGCAGTAATTGATTTATGTAACGCCTGGTACGGTCTAGCTCGATGATTACAGAGTTTGCGACTCTGTGTTGATTTTTCTCAGCTACCAGAAACGGAAGGTGATAATGGCAAGCCTCCAAGCCTGGTGAAGTCAGATTGGCCGGATGCAGCGGTACTTCGATTTCAAAACGTCTGCATGTCTTATGGAAAAGACACGGCACTGGTGCTGAATGGTGTCTCCTTCAGAGTAGAGCGTCGAGAAAAAATAGGTGACTGAGAGGTTTGAGTCTTTGCATTTTGTGGTTGAGCAAATACTCAAGCTTTACATCGCTTCAGGTATAGTGGGAAGGACAGGATCTGGGAAAAGTTCTCTGACCGTCGCTTTGTTCAGGCTAGTGGAGCTTTCCGGGGGGAAAATAACCATAGACGACACTGACATATCCGAAGTTGGACTCGAACGGTTGAGAAGTCGCCTTTCCATCATTCCGCAAGAACCCATCTTGTTCAGCGGTACGATAAGGTGAGGAATTACTTGGCTCGGGATCGTCCTTCCATACTTAAGGGACTCCTCTGTCTTTCAAGGTCAAATCTAGATCCGTTCAAGACTAACAGCGACTCGGAAATCTGGGAGGCTCTCGAGAAGACGAAGCTGAAGGGTCGAGTCCAATCCATAGCCGGGCAACTCGATGCCACAGTCGGCTTGGGTGGGGACAACCTGAGCGTGGGCGAAAGACAGCTGCTGTGTCTGGCGAGGGCGCTGCTGAGGCATACCAAGGTGAATACTCGTGAGCATGCTGACATCCAATCCATCCCAATAATCGTGTGACATTCCAGATTCTCGTGCTCGACGAGGCGACGGCTGCTGTCGACCCAGAAACGGAAACAGTGGTTCAGAATACGATTCAACAAGCCTTCGTAGACTCGACAGTATTGACTATAGCTCACAGACTACAAACCGTCGTGACTTGTGACCGCATTCTAGTAATGGACGATGGCAAGGTCGCCGAATTCGACACCCCATCGAATCTGCTGGCCAATGAAGATTCCCAATTTTCGAGAATGATGAAAGCTGCTAGAAAAGTTACGACTCAGTAGTCAACGCAACCTCAGAGGTCCAGAATATCAAACGATAGGTCAACTTTCAGTACACTTCGCAAAAAGTAAACAAAACAAGACTAATAATTGCTTCCAGATAATCGTAATTGAGGATGTCTAGCCAGTAATGGTATATTTCCCTGCTGAACGTTTACTTTCCTATGTACCATCAATGTCAAAAGCTGTCCACGTTCCATGATATTGGGACAAATAGTTAAATGAACTTAAAAAACTGGATAATAAATATATTTTCGTTATTCTACGTATAAAATTTCAGATTCTTATCACGATTTGGACTTGAGATGTTGTAACTTTTTTTTTCATTTGCCATAAATCTACATGTAGTTTTAGCATTTTACATTTGTCAGCAATGAGCCTCTTGAACACTCCCAAACTTGGACACATTTTTTCCTGGTGAAATCCATCGAAGCCACTTGGATTCAGAACATTTTCATCGTTCTCGTCGTAGGGCCTGAAAATCCTTAAGCATGAATGTTATCATATCATCATCGGGATTGATTCACTCGCGTATCTCTCATTGAGTTGGCGCCCCAAAAATGCCTACGTGTCTACCAATTAAGGATTTTATTTCGGAGCAATATTATTACGGTTTTAATGGCCACATCAAATTATCAGTTGTTGTTCAGGGGCGACAATCGTCGATGGTGCCAGCATTCATGACCCATAGCAATGAGCTCGATGCTAATAGCATTTCCACACGAAATCCGTTAATTGATACCATTCTCCAAGCATATCTAACACGAATTTGAACACCACTGAACAGAATTGCTTGTATTATTTATCATCTTTTCTCTACCTTCTCGTAAATAACCTGCTTCGCGCCAAAAATCCATCATCGATTAAGTCAGTTTTTCATTTTTTTATCCCCAAACGCGAGAATTAGGGTGGAACAACGTTGAAATTTCATCTTGTACAGTGGTCATTTTTCACAAGAATCGTACGTTACTCTGACAGAAGAATTACGACGATTACCCCTCGTCGCAAGCTATCGGTGATAAGATACGGCATCCGCATACAAATTGCTAATCTCATTTGTCTACATTCCGCTTTCCGTCGTTGAGGATAAGTCGTTGGGTTTACATGACATTGAACTGTAGTCTATTTTTAGCTGCAGACTCGAAACATTTACATCATTTGCCCATGACATTTTTTGCCCTGGATTTGTCGCTCTCGTTGCAAACATTCCAGATCTCACAATTTTACTTTTTTCTTTTCAGTCATTCTTTGGCTTCTCTTACTCGAAAACTGGGATTGTTCTCAGAAAAGGTCCACCATTTTGGATACGATTAGAATTTTTGTTCCCGTACAAGGAAAATATATTCACCAATAGCTGGTAAACATTGCTAAACATTCCGTGAAGCCGTTTTTGAGATGCTTCACTCACCAAGAGACCACTTTTTTGGGACCTCTTGACGATCAACTATAATTCCGTTATTTTAGCCTGTAACCATGTGAAAAAATTATCATAGCTTGTTCAAAAGTGTATTATTTGAGGGACGGAAAATTTATGTAGACATAAGTTAACCTGTGTTTGTAAAAAATTCGATTAGACAGGCCTGTTCTGTTGGGCCTCTAAATAAACGTAGCCCCTTAAGTTCTCAATGACTCGTAATGAATTCGGGGGATATATTCGAACGAATGCGCGCCATCCAATTACGCGAATTGAGATCGTACGTTCAGGCAGTTGGTTGAGAAATATAACGCCCAATTGTCCATGGTTTCACCTTTAGGAAATGGACAGTAGTGTAGGAGCGTATCGATCGTCTAATGCCACACAGCCGATGGCCGCCATACCGAAGGGTCAAATTCCATCAGCCTTGGCTAGACGTGCTGACGCACTCGGCGTTCAATTCTAATGCATTGCATTATGTAGTACAAACATGAGATGAATCATCAGCATTGTCAGAATCGATCGACGCTTCGCTCTAAGTCTTGGCATATCGCCATGTCAGGCATTTTTCCAGATTTCTTTCATCAAGCTGCTCCTATTTCATGCCCAGATTCTTCGTGTTTACAGTATTCAATGTACTGGATTGACTTTCATCAGGCTCAGCTGTTTTCGAGAGAGGAATGCTTGTCGTTGATAAAGCACGACCAATTGGAGTGAATTGGCCTGACAGATGTTCGCAGCTCGGACTTCGACCACATTATCTATAAGCTAAGGAAATGCAGTCTTCATCGCGAATCAACTCGTAAATATAGTGGCGATTTTGGAGTTAAACCAGAAGAACGACAATGCTGTCACCGGTTTCACAGCATTTCTGGATCACTTTCTCGACAACTAGTGATGGGGGCCTAGATATCGCTTTACTGGTCAACTACAAGTGGATTGTACTTGCCAAGAATCTGCAAGGCAGGTATCAGGTTTGTCAGATAACTGTTCCACGTGCCACCCTGCGAACGAATCCGATGTGGAGATAATCTGAGAGTCATAGATTGCATCGTTTCAGGTATCAAGAGATATACAGTCTTGGAGTTCTTTCATAGCCTCACCGGAAGACTTGCTGTCGATAGTATTTCTGAGGGTACAACTGGATTTCTATCATTCCACAAGGGTCCCAAGCTTTTCGGCTGTAGGAGAGATCTGAGGACGAGAGCCCCCCTCAGAAATGTTCCAATTTTTTTTTTTTACTCAACTCAACAACAACAATAGACTCAATTGTGTCTACGGTTATCAATTATTTTATTCTTTTCCAAGTGCAAGGTACAATAGCATTATTATTATTATTAATAAAGGCACTTTATAGGTACACAATAATAGTTATAGTTCACATAGACAATTGAATTCAGATCAAAAGAAAGATTATTACTATTATAACACTAGAACTTTGTTAAATAAAGAGCATCTAAATGAACTAAAATTAATCTGCTGCCTTAACTCAGTATTTAACGAGATTCAATATCGTCTTAATCTGGCAGGTGGAGAAAAAAGTATAAAATTATATTTGTACGTGGCTTCAGATTACTAGATTTGTACTGCTAGATTTGTAGGTTATCTGGAAGAAAAGAAAAACTATTTTTTTGAAGGGGATCTGTCGTGCCCTGGATTTTATTTTATTATTGCAAACTAATGATGACTCTGTTTGAGATAGATGGAAGCAAATTATACCCTGTGGTCAAGAGCCACAAATAATTCAGAGCCTTAAAGGGCCGCTGTGCCCCCCCCCCCCTCCTGCCCTTAAATTGTCCTTAAGATCCACGGTGCCTCTTCGTCCCTTAGGGTCAAAATTGGATCCATTGAAGACCTGAAAACGTGGAAGGTATTGGCAGAGATGTAGGGAATCGGGAGATGAACTGCTCCACAGTTCGGCTGTGGCTATGGATTCGGTTGGGTTGGGTCACAAGCGTCGCCAAAATACAGCTGTCGGTGGGGTTCAGTGGGAGAATAACTGAGGGATTAGAGATCGTGTCGTAATCGTGAGAAGAGTCACATTCTTGTGCTGGATGTGACGACAGCTGCGCGGTCGACCCTGAAACGGAAATTGCGGTTCAGAATACGATATAAGGGGACTTCGTGACCTTGACAACGTTAGCGATTGCTCCCAGATTACTAATATCACGATGGCATTGTGTTGATGAATGAAAAATCGCAGATTGTCATGCACTCTCGAATGCATATTTCCAATTTACTAAAATGAAGTTTTTGAAAATTGGCTCACACTGAGCTATATATTAGCAGCAACCCGTTTTCTTAACCAAATTTTTATTGATTCATTTTTGCAGTTTATAACTTTTAGCTCTTGAGGCAGACTATTGAAAAACTTTGTAGCCACGTAGTAACTACTTTTTTTGCTTACAGTTTTTTTTCTGGCAGCTGAATGCTTGTCTGCCTGATGGTGCTGGTCGAATGTACGAGCGTATTTGAGAGTACTGTCTACGGTTGACATAGAATGTTATGGTGAATGAACAGAATCATATCTCGATAATTGAATTTCGATAACACGCAATCAGTGAGAACTACCTATTTGTCAATTCTTGTCGCCCCGAATATCGCAATCTCCATTACTTCTCCGAGCTGCATCGTTGTTGGGTAACAATATGTATCGTGTAATTGTGAAAAACACGCGTGCTCGAAATCGACGATAATTGGATTGTTTGGTTTCACGCTAATCATTAACAATGTGATAACCACGTTTCCCGAGAGTCTTGTATCATCGGAATCTTTGCTCCGATTTTTAGAAAAACTAGTTCATTCTCAATTACCCACAGCGATGGTTGCGAAACGTGTGACCAACGATCGCCTAACGCTGTAGCGCATTTGTATTCCTTTCGAGATCCACTTTTTCTCCTCGAGTCGTAAATAAAAAGGACGTTAAAGATACACTCATAAACGCGATTGTAATTTTTAATAACTGGAGGTATCGGCAGAGGAACTACGAGCCAAACAGTACTTTAGTAACCTTCTTTAAGCGATAAAGAGCGACGAATGGTCATTGCTTAAGGCAACGAGCAGTAATCGCCAGTTCAGGCATTTAAACGATTGGTCGATCATCAAATACGAATACGAAGTCTCAGAATCGTGAAATCACATATTTAGAGTGTTTTCAGGCTTCATCCCAGTTTATTTCCAGTCCGTGACTGCAGTCGATTCATTATATCACGGTGTAATAATAGCTCATTTAAGGTGGCTCCACCAGGACGGGCTTCCTCACTCTGGGACATCATCGAGAGCTACTTGAAATGTTTTTTTCTAACATCAATTAGTATACAAAACAATTTCATTACCAGCTGGTCTCTGAGGAGGGTATTAGGTGTAGCTCAATACTTAGGAGCACATTTTTATTAGTCCGGCTTCCGTCATCTCTGTCTGTCTGTCTATCTGTCCAGGTAGAATCCTGCAATCGAGTTTAAAAACTAACTTCCCAATTAGCCAGAGACCCGGAATTTTGACCATAGGTCAGAATTGATTTGTCTTAAATAGTCTATTTTGGAATGTTTGTAAGAGAGGAAATCAGTTTTGTACGTGGCACCCCGTACAATATTCCCATAACAGATTATGATGCCAAAGAAAGCCTAGTAAAGAGTCTTGGAGTCTGCGTTTGCATGGATTTTGCCATGTTATACAATATATACAAGTGTTCAGTTTTCTTCAATGGATATCTTACATGTTCATCCCATTTTACACGCTCGTCCCATTTCATAGCTAGTCGAGAATTATCATTGTCATTATCATTATTATCGCGATTTTATCGCTAGCCTAATACACGTTTCATTCGAATCTGTCTCGTGCCCACAGCGGCGCTTATCGCCCTCTCTATATAACACGAATTAAATTGGTGTTCCGATACAAACATCTGGATTCGATAAGTACCGGCAAGCCCTCGCGGCGCTCGAGACGTTTTGCCGTTTCTCGCGAGCGGCAACACCGCAGCGCGTCCCATATAAGGCCTCGCGGGATCAGTAGACTCGAGTGTAACGCAGCGGTAGGACGCGTCGAGCCGGTGGACGCGGCAGCAGCACTGCATCGTGTAGTAGTAGTGTGGAGTGTGTTTCCGTGTTTGTTGTCGCAACAATTGAGTAGTTTCCAGACTAACGACGCACAGTGCGAATAGGAAGAACGCTCTGACGTCGTCACTGGGGAAAAGCAATCTTCCCAAGTACGTGTTCTTCTCATGCCAACGGATACACATATAATAATCTCTCGACCACATGTTTTCCACGAAGTGATGTCAATTGTGTGGCTGGAATACTTACTCCGTCTACCCATTTCTCGCCAGTCGATTTCCTTTGTCCCAGTGAGTTGTACGCGTCTCCTCCACTTCACCTCCTCGCGAACCACCAATCCGTAGAATTTCGTACGCGAATTCCTAACTGAACAACACATCGCGCACACGCACACGGCACGCGTTGCCTCTAATTGCATCTTCCTACCATCGAGAACCGGTAAGATCAATAAAGTCTCCGTAACCTTGCCGAAAAACAACGGTGCTAACCGATGTTACGTAAATAACGACCAATTTAAACCGGCTGTTCACACTCATTAATGCTGATCTCGCGGACGCCCTTCGATCAAACGTACACTGTACATATAACGCTGAAAGCGACGCGCAACGTTTGTCAAACTCGTTCGCTTTTGTTGACAATACCGACGTCATGCCAAGGTTTTGCCTTCGGTTCACTTTTTTCCATCCAACGCTGCCGCGCGGATCGCAGAAACAAACGAGCATCGCCTAACCCCGCGGATACCAGCGCCCCGCGGATACCAGCGCCCCGCGCCAGAGGCCACGCGGACCCAAAATGTCTGTATGAGTGTGACGCAGGCATGAGAACGAACCGTCCTCGTGCTTTGTCATAACCTTGGAGCTCCGTAACGGACCGGAATAACTAACTAGCCTTGCTCTCCGGCAACGTACCGATCACGCTCGACGCGCGAACATTAACTGTACACACGGTGGCCATACGTCTCGCTTAAGGTGGGGGACAGTGTCCCTTTCAAACTGTCTAACCCACCGTGTTCCCAGCGAGGGCGAAAATTTCCCGCTTTCGGGAAACACGGACAAGCGAGGAAACCATAGAGAAAACACAGTATTAACTATTAACGTAAACGATTCGTTTAACGAGCTCCATTCCCACCTAAAAACAAGACCCGATATTCTGGAACTGATTCGTTCAGCCGTCAACTGCCCACACGTGAGAGGTCACTTGGCTACTAGCACTTATTGTTAGTAACTCCCGCTAGATACCGATTATCGCCGCTTTGATTATTTTGTAACGGTGTTATTATTCCTTCTTTGAGGCCCTACCCCCATGTAAAGCATGCTTTTACTGTACATCCTTTCATCACAATTAGCCATTGATCTATACAGTCAAAGCGTAGCCTTAAAGCACGACGAGGACTGAAACAAAATAGTGGCAATGTTCATTGTTGAATAGGCTTTAACTAAGATAATGAAAATAATGATGTTAAAAATAATGGAAAAAATGTTTTTCATGGTGAAGATGCCGATAATAATGTACAAAAAAATTGTATTGCGGTTTCTTAGTGGAAAAAAATCGGAAAAAATTCAAAATGTTCATTGTTGAATAGGCTTTAACTAAGATAATGAAAATAATAATGTTAAAAATAATGGAAAAAATGTTTTTCATGGTGAAGATGCCGATAATAATGTACAAAAAAATTGTATTGCGGTTTCTTAGTGGAAAAAGATCGGAAAAAATTCTTTACGGAAACGGACCTAGAACAGAGGAGGCGTAGTATCCTAAAAATAACTCTTAAGCCACAAAAAAGTTTGTTCTTCGCGTAATTCCGTAGGAAACGAGAGAAAATAAATGGTCACGCCGATTATAAACAATCAATTGGCATGCGCCGCGATAAATCAACGTCGCGACGTGACATCGTTGAAAATATGCTCGGAATGGTAAATGACAACTAACGGGGCGGGGAAAGTCGAGAAAGCTTTGATAAGGGCAGAAGAGGGGGGGCAGCGGGGGCAAGAAGCGGCGGATAGCCTCTGTAGGTTTTGAAAATAGAATCAGGTAATAGAGACGAGACCGTGTCAAGGTCTCGCGAGTATCTTTGATCCCTCGTGGAATTGTGATAATGGAAAGAGTCGTCGTTTAGCGTGTTGGTTGTTCGTTTTAATCGTCGCGCTACATTTTAATGTAATTGATTTAATGGCATTTGAAACTTTCGCATTGCAACCGCAACGAGATGGTGATACAATGATATTGCACAACCATCCGTTTCGTTGTTGCAATCAGCTGTCTGTTCAAATATTATCTAATCAGTAAATATTGATAGCGTTGCGCCTGGACGTAGAATGAAGATCGGAGCTACACATCGCCGCGTTGCTGCTTTCACAAGCGTTCAGTGAAGCTTGACGCGAGGTCACGCGCTACCACGTGCTGTGCACATCCAGCAGCCATCCGGTGGGCGTCGCGAAGATGAAGACGAAAGAGGAAAAGATCGACGAAATTCGGCGGGAAAGTGACGAGAAGACCGACGAGGAGAGGACGAAAGATGATTTGGACGAGTTGGAAACAACCGGGTGAGTGGAACAGAGAAATACGTTCGAATTTCCCGCCAATTCGGTGCGCGGGAGATTCAAAATTCGAAGCATACGAGGAGCTCGCACTCCCACTGCGAGCGGATCGATGACGAAGATAAGATACGACAATTGCACAATTTAACGATCTCTCGGCATGTTTCACTCACGATGCAAACCTTCGCTCGCCATGATTCACCCGGCTCTACTACGTGATCTCACTTGTTTTTTTTTCTCCTCCTTATCTATAGTCGACCTATCCATCGTTAGAAATCATTCGTTGACATTGAACCGTCGTTTATTTGCATCCGCGCGTCCGATACATTTCTTCCGTTATCTGATGTTCTTTATCGTCTCGGATGCGCGACGAAGCGTGACATTTCAATAACGCGTTTATACCTCGGTGACTGCCTCGACCAAGACGTTCTCTCCACAATTTATTAATTTAGTTATTAAATTATCTATTTGTATGCGTATTTATTGACCCATAGACCAATGTACAATGATAATAGTGCGTCGTACAATAGACCTCCCACAGAGTTGTTGCCAATCTAGTTGCTTGTGCGTGGATAGGTATATATAACATACATGGAAGAGTATAATATGAAATAAAATGAGAAGCAAATAAAAAATGCAATACCGTAGAATACAACACATCAATATAGAATCTCACATCAGGCAAAAATACAGATATGCGTAGGCATATAAATAAATAATACTAATCGACCAAATAGAGCTCCTTAAAAAGAGAGAGCATCCATGTATGCCCATCTTTAGGCAAAATTCGAAATTCTCGTATCAGAACTTGACTATTCGAATCTTTTTGTTGTTGTTAGAATCTCAGTATCTAGTTAGTATTATCTTCACCTGGTCATTTTCAGTGTATTGTTGTCAACTGATAAGGTTTTCAGGTCTACCGAAATTGGTGGGAAATTAATTGAGCATTTGGTATGCCATACATAATTTGGATGTCTTAAAGTGCGCCTTATTTACAAACGGGACCGGCAATTGTTTATGCCTAGTGCTAGGTTGAATGCTAATAGGTTGTTCCTCGAGTTGTTCCTCGAGACTGTATAAGACAGAAACTTCGCCTGATATGCAGAGGGTTCGAACCATTACTAGCCAGGTTTTTGTGGACAGAGCAGACTGTATTGTTTATTTATTCAATTGTTTGTTTCCCTATCTATTTATTTATTCATATAATTGCTTGCTTCTTTGTTTGTTTATCTATTTATTCATTTGAATAATGAGTAACGTTGTGCAGCTCGTTACAAGTTAAGAAACAGTTGTAAGGTGTAATCCAGAGAGAAACAATTCGAAACAACTAGTTTTTTCTAGTCCTTTTTTGGCAAACCTCTTCGAAGTAGTCTTCTTCACAACGAAACGGGTTTGCACTTCAAGGATAGTCAATGTTAAACTTAATTGCTTTCTCGCAGCACTGAAGTTTGCGTCTAGTCACAGAAATGGGCTGGCGAATCCGGTTTTTTAATAATTGGTAGCAATTTGATAGGAATACAACGAGGATGCTGATATCACTGTGTCTTGCATACTGCAATACTAGTCTTTTCTTTTACAAATTAATTTTCGAAGCCAACGACAAATTTCTGAGGTACTGACAAATTGTAAAACAGGCAACGTAAACGAATGCCAATGAGGCGACCGGTACCAGGCGGCACTAGATGTCTGACAAGTCTAGTAGATTTGATAACGACGCGATAAAATTCCTGTAATCCGACAAATTCGCTGGTCTTGTGCGTACGACCTCAAATATTTCGAACAATTCACGTATTTGCGTAGGAATTAGAACGCAGTTTTTTTCCTCTTGCCAAGAATAAGCATTCGCGATATCATCGCAGCGTAACGATATTGCCATTAAGACTGCACGCGAAATATGATTCCAGCTTGAGGATGCACAGCATTTTTTTCCTCACCGGATGCATTTTTTTCCAATTTTTTATCCATCTTCCTTTATTACTTCTACTTTCACTGATTAATTCGCGACTTATCTTTTTTTTCTTAAAAAATGTAAAAATGAGTTTTTAAAAAATTGCTCAACTGATAATTTTAATATTTTGCAATAAGTCGGTTCTGCGGAATACGTTTTTTAGCAGAGATAACTCGCCGCTAGTTCGCCAGGGGGAAAAATGTCGAGTTCGAAATGTTCGCCAGCCAGAGCGTATGTTGTTCCTCGCGCGTTGTTTGTTCGTTTTCGCGCGATAAACAGCAGTCGCCCCCTGAAAAAGTGGCGATAAATCCGCCCCTGTGCCTTTGTATCCTTGTTCAATTTATCACGTCCGTTTAATCGCGTCGGATTTTTCATTGCTGTTGTTGTTTGCCGTTCACTTATCAGCTGTAGCAGCCAGCTTTGGCAGCCTCTATTCGTGGATCGCCGCCTCGCGCATTGGCAATATTCGAAAGCATCATCGTGCGCGATACGAAACGTATTTACTTGTCGTTCCCGCAGATTCGTCCAGGATGGGAAAAGGATCGGTATTACTCCTTCGTCGAACTACAAGGAAGCGGACGAGAGCGAAAATCTCACTTGGCGATACGTACCAGGCTTGGGCTTCCGCCGCTACAAAAATGCCTTGAGCAACGTTATTCCGTTCCGCCGCAAATATAAGTACGAACGATCGCAGGAACTCGAATCTGTAATATCCGATCTCGCTAACAGACATTTGTCCCGACAGAGGACCCATGCGAAATCCTGTCGATCGCGCCGGACTGTTCTCCTTCGCCTTCTACACGTGGCTCTCGAAGAACGTGTATCGCGCCTACAGAAAAGGCTTCGACGTCGAGGGGTGGCCGACTCTGTCGCCGTGGGACAGATGCGAGCTGAACGTGGACAGGTGAGATGCGGACGCAAATCGAAAGACTCTGCGAATTACTTGAGCTTTTGGCATTCCTGCAGGCTGGAAATGTACTGGAAGGACGAATTGAGGCGAGAAGGCCCGGAGAAGGCTTCTTTTGGAAAAGTGATCTGGCGGTTCGTTAGGACGAGATTTATCGCCGTGGTCACGCTGATGGCTGTTTGCTGTGTATGCGGCTTCTTCAGTCAGGTACGTTCTTCCCCCATCAGCGTCAGCCCGGCAAAAACTGGGCTACATACCACCCAACTAACTATACCAAATATACTCGCATTTTTTCTCTACCCAATTGCCGTTGTTTGTTTATAACAAATTATTTAAACAAATTGCGAGAGTTGTGGTTTTGGAAAACTGATCGCGCCATTCGATTCTACGGACAAAACTACGACGAAAACGTATATAACACTTTCTTGTTGGAGTACAATTTGTTAGCGTAAAACGACTATAAACAATTGAATTTGCGAAGCACGAAAATTATTGAAAATCGAGTTATCGTCACCATTTTGCCCGTGAAATCGACTAGTGCGATCAGTTTTGCAAAAAAAAAACTTTTGTCATAATTTGTTTAAACCATTTTTTTATAAACAATTGCAAATGACAAAATAAAAAACAGGCCTATTTTTCTTTCCATTAACCTACGAATAGCATTGTTAGTTAGTTTGCTATCTGGCCCGAGTTTTGCTTGAAATTTGGCGTAGTCATTTGAACACTGCATCATGCTATTGTTTATAACAGTTTGACACTAACAAATTGAACTTGACCGACAAGTGTTATATAGGTTTTCGCCATAATTTTCTACGCAGAATCGATTGTGGCACTCAGTTTGTTAAAATGAAGGCTTTTATCATAATTTGTTTAAACAATTTTTTGTTTAAACAATTGCAAGTGACAAAATAAAAAACAGGCATATTTTTCTTCCCACTCGCCTACGAATAGCATTGTTAGTTCGGTGCTATGTGGTCTGAGTTTTGCTTGGAATTTAGCATAGTCACTTGAACTCTGCATCAGGCTATTGTTTATAACTGTTTTACACTAACGAATTGAACTTTGACAGAAACGCGTTATATAGGTTTTCCGCGACATTCTTTTCGGAGAATCGGTTGGTGAAACGAGTCTGTCAAAATAACAACTCCTATCATAATTTGTTTAAATAATTGTTCGTAAACAATTGCAAATGGCAAAATAAGAGACACGGTTTTTTTCTCATTCGCCTATGAACGGCATAGCTAGTCGCATCTCGCGATTGGACGCCTCGGTGACTCGGTGGATTTGGTTTTCAGGCTATAACGATGCAAAAGCTGTTGGAGAACATTCAAACGCCGGAAGCACCGTACAGCGAGGGTATCAAATGGGCCTGTCTCTTCATATTTGGCGAGAGTTTGCGCTGGTTCTTTCTCTCCTGGTTCTCGGCCATGACCTACAGGACAGCGATCAGATTGAAGTCAGCCTGCATGCTGCTTTTGTACAGAAAAGTCATCCGGATGAACCATTTGGGAAATACCAGCATAGGAGAGGTAATGTCCACGTTCAATACCGCTACCAAACCTGCCCTCGGATGACTTCCGGGTTGTAAAGTATGCCGGATCCACCGTCTCGGTGCTCCGAGTAACGAGATGATGGCGAACGATAGAAAGTATCAACATCTCGGTCTTACAACTATGATCAGCAAAACAAACAACGGTGACTGATATCGGTGCAAAAAATGTGCAGCTGCACGCTATCAGTGCTCAGTTCTCCCGAGATTGCGATCTAAGAATATCGACAAAAAAATATCTTTTCAGTTCTCACAAGGGAACCGATCGACCGATCAGGTTCGAACTCGATCGGAGACCTGCACGTAAGTTGCTCGTGTCCAAACAAAATTTGTATCGCATGTCGACGTGCATGCATATGATATTATTGATATCTCCAATTCTCAGCAGTTTTCCACAGTCTTATCACATCTCTATCTTATCATTTTTATTTATTTGTTTATTTATTTGTTTATCTAGTTATTTGTTTATTTGTTTATCTATTTATTTGTCTATTTGTTTAACTTCAGCTGTCATTCGTTTCTCTCATATAACTCTTTTGCACATGGCTGATGATAATTCTCATTCGTTGAGGGAAAAACTAGATCACTATAGCTGGTTTTGGATGCGTGACGCAGAATGTAATTAACTGAAAAATTCGTAGCCTGAATTTTATTTCGGCATCCGTTATCTAGCGTTTTATAGCCACTTGTTGGCAAATAGTGATTTTATTGTCTAGTCGAGATAACGAAAGAGCACCTCTCAATATCACTCCCTCGACGACACGTTTCAGCTCATCAATATATTCTCCAGCGATTGTCAGCGGATCTTTGAAATGACTGGTGCCGCATCCGGAATGATCGGTGCCCCCGTACTGGCAATCTGTGGAATCTGGTACATAGTCCAATTACTGGGTCCCATGGCATTGCTCGGAATGCTGGTCTTTTCCCTATACTTTCCCAGCCAGGTAACCAAAAGCTCTTGCCTGATAGCCTGAAAAAACATTGTTTATAATTACACATGAAAAATTGGTCCCATATGATTATGTATAATTTGGCCATAATTTATACACAAATTATTTACAATTATATCTGGCCAATTTTTTAAATATCAGCATCGGAAACCGAAATTCAGTTATGCTTTGTCATTCCCAGTATATTTTCGCCCGCATCGCCAGGCACCTGCGAGCAAACACGGTCAGAGTAACGGACACGCGGATACGACTCACCAACGAGATCCTCGAATGCATAAAGTTGATCAAGCTTTACGCCTGGGAAAAACGCTTTTGCGACAACGTCTTCAGTACGTATCCCCTCCGTCAAATCTATGATTCTACCCAGTAAACGCGTTATATTGCGGCAATATAACATAGAAGTTACTTGTTATGTACCATTTGTTATATGCAGGCAACATAACTGGTATATATCGTATCACCTTGCAATGTAACTTTTATGTAACATGTTATATTGCTGAGTGGGCAACTTCTTTGCGTAACAGCGTAATGATTCCAATTGTATCCGCAGCTGTTAGGAACAAGGAGCTTCGCTACGTCTTCTTAACCGATTGCTGTACCAGCACAAATTTTGCCATGCTGCAAACGTTGCCTGTCGTTGCAACCATTGTGACTTTCATCGCACATTTGTCTACGGGAAGAGGTTTAACGTCTGCCGAGGTGAGTGGCGCTATGCCCGACACGAGCTTATGGGATGCGTACTGGATGCATCGGAGATTGTCACCAGTTTGTGGATTTTCATGGTCAATTGGGATATCATTCTTCTAGGCATTCCCAATTTCCACCTTCTTTGCCAGTCAAATGCTGCCCAACCTACTTCGGGTCAGAGGAGGTCTTCAGTCTGTCATCGACTGTTCCGTTGCCTTCGGGAGATTGAAGGTTTGCTGATATACACTTTACTAATGATTATGATTCTTCTGTTACATCGCTCCCTGACTATGAGACGAGCGTGGATGCTTCCCTACTGAGAAGAATGGCTTGAAGAATCACTTCGGGAGTCATACGATAAACAATCTGCGAAAGCATCTGCGATATCAGGTGATGGACTTGCTCTTCTGGCTCGATTTGTCGTAGGAGTTATCATATGATTCGTCCAGTGATTTACAATTGAAACATGATCTTGCACGCTCGAGGATGTTCCTTATCGAGGCAATTGTTCGTAGAAGCCTAGAGAAAATTGAAAACAAGATATGTGAACTTGAAGTTGAAACTTTACGTGATTCTTCTCAGTGAGGTCGCTTACTCTAATCGCAGAATAGAATCTGAATATCCAGTCTCATTCGACGTGGAGCCATTCACGAGATAACAAATCTACGTGCATCGAGTCGAAAGCTTCGCATGACGTAGAACCTGTTCGCACTCTCACCGCATTCTGAACTGAATTTCATTCATCGCAGGCAAAATACCGATCGAACACCAGATCACGAAGTTCGATGTGTAACCTCAGGTTTTTTCGCAGAGAGTTCTGATAAAGGAAGACGATGCGATAGTCATATTGAAGCCAATCGTGAAAAGTCAAGCCGTAGCGATCAGCCAGGGTACATTCGCCTGCCAAGCTACCACCGATCCGAAGAAAAAGGGTTCCGGGGAGAAAGATACCAAGAAGTGAGTGATCGATGCACGCGAGTGACTCGAGAGATCCAAGAAATCGAATGATTATATTTTTCAGCAAGACTGTGGCGATTGAAAATGGAAAGCAGACAGAGAAGGAGAAAATTGAAGCTGTAACGAAGGTCAAAAGGGTCCATGTTCTCTTCGAAATTAATTTTATCGCGCCGAAAGGGAAGCTGATCGGTGTCTGCGGTCAAGTTGGCAGCGGCAAGTCCAGTCTGATGCTAGCAGCTCTTGGCCAACTCCCCGCTGTTCAGGGACAAGTGATGAGAGATGGTACTTGTGCCTATGTTAGCCAACAGGCGTGGATCATCAACGCGACGCTGAGGGACAACATCCTCTTCGGGGAACCCTTCGACGCTGAACGTTACGAGAAAGCTGTGTTCGTCTGCAACTTGAATCACGACCTCACGTTGTGGCCTGGAGGAGATCTCACTGAAATTGGAGAAAAAGGCATCAATCTATCCGGAGGACAAAAGCAGAGAGTAGCCCTCGCCAGAGCACTCTACGCTGATCGGTAAGCTTGCGCTATACTCCAACTTGTTGGTAAAACTTGTTGGTACATTGCTGCAACAGTACCATGTTCACTGGGGTATATTATAAGTTCCCAATTAAAATCCGATTTCACAAACGATTGAGACATCTATTTCTTCCTTCCAGAGACATTTATTTCTTGGACGATCCATTGAGCGCGGTCGATGCTCACGTGGGATTACATATTTTCAATCATCTGATCATCGGGGCACTGCGTGGCAAGACCATCCTCTTTGTGACTCACCAGATTCAGGTACGTCCTCTCAACTCATGTCATGGTATTTCAACTGGGGCAAGAAAACTGATTTTTCGCACCCAAAAAAGTGGATGCTTCTGACCCTCCGTTTTTCTGATCTTACATTCCTCGCCAAATTCCAATCGTTGTTGTTCCGCACCATTGTAGTATCTAAACCGATGCGACGATGTCTACTTGATGCGCGATGGACGCATCGCGGAGCATGGAACACACAACGAACTCATGAAGCTGAACCAAGAGTACGCAGCTATGGTCAATTCTATCACAGCTGAGAGTGCTGAGACAGCTGCGCTGACTGCTACCGAGTGAGTATACGATTCGTCATCGACGCTAGTACGCGACGATGAAATTCTTGCACCATAGCCTGTCGCGTCGCACATCTTCGAAGGCGACTCACCATGCCATACATAATTGTACCTTCCAGTGAGAATCCTGAAATCGAGGATGAGCCCACCGCTGTGGTTACCGATGGGGTACGCAAGAGAACAGTTTCGGTTCGCAAAGAAACCACGGAGATGCCTGACGACAAGGAAAACCTAACTAAAATGAGTAAGTAGCCAAGTGAACACGTTTTATTGCGGCAATATAACAGAAGTTAAAAGTAATGTCACAATGTTATTTTTGTGATACATAGCTGGTATATAACGTGGCAGGAACATGTTGCGTACCATTTGTTACCTGCTGGTTACATAACTGTTATATACCGGATGAATAACACGATATATAACATGTTATATTGGTGAGTGGGAAATTTTAACTTACATGTAACTTAGAAGTAACGTCGAGGTAATGATAACTGTTGCAATCGGTAACATTGCTGTTACATTGCTGCAACATCACCGTGTTCACTGGGTATGCAATATTCAGCCCGTGTTGTTCGAGACAGTTGTTCGCACGTGTGCTTCTTCGTTGTAGAAACTACGCTGATCGAGGCTGAAAAGATGGTGCAGGGCACGGTCGACAACAAAACTTATTTGGCATACGTCATCGCAGCTGGTGGATGGTGGGCAGGTTCGCTCGTATTCGTAATGACGTTCATCTACTGTTCTTGCTTCACCTTCAGCTCCTGGTGGCTGGCCTACTGGTTGAAAGCTGGAGGAATTGTGAGTATTCTATCTCAACTCCTACATGTAGCCTCATCGATGCTATAACCGATACTAATTCCTCAGAACGAAACTAATCCGGCAACAAACGAGACAAGGATATCGGACAACATCAATGATAATCCCAACTTCGAATACTATCAAATAATCTATGCAATGTCCATGGTGCTCGTAGTGGTGGCCAGCTTGATACGCAACATCATATTTTGCAAATTGTCGAATAGAGCTGCGAAGAATTTGCACAAAAGGATGTTCCGAAGGATAATGGGCAGCCCCATGAGATTTTTCGACACGACACCTGCTGGAAGAATACAAAATCTCTTCAGCAGAGATTTCGACGACGGTTCGTTCCATACAAGAATAATTACCAATTTGGCTTAACGCTAACTTTTCTAACAAATGAATCGTTCGCTGGATTTTTACTGATGGAAATCTGGTTTTTTCCAAAATTTACAGTGGATTTCATCCTACCGACACAAATGAATTTTCTACTGATTTACTTGCTTCAAAATATATTTGGCCTGGTGGTTATATGCACAGTGTTTCCATGGATCTTGATACCTGTGTTCATACTCCTCGTAATCCAGTATTTCGTCAATGAAGTTTATCGGTAAGTAACGCTCGCTCGCCTCAATCGTACCGGTAGAGTCGAATGTACCGCGAGCTTTTATATTCAACGGTAACAATTCCAAAGTAAGGTCTACACTCAACCGTCTTACCTTGAGTAGATTCCTTTTGCTGGACAAATTTCTCTTGTATGCAGCAATTCAGTTGTATTTTTACTCCCTAGAATATCGCTGCGAGGCTTGAAGCGACTCGAGAGCACGACTAGATCTCCGATGTTGAGCCATCTCACCGCGACGGTTCAAGGACTCAACACCATACATGCCTTCGAGAAGGATGAAGACTTCAAGTCCACGTGAGATTACATTTCCAATGCCATTGCCGAGTATCGCAAAATAGGAGTATAAATGTTGTAACTATTTTGCATCGGCAGGTTTGGAAAGCTGGTCGAAGTCAACAGCTCTTTCTCGTTCTTATCCATGTCGGTGTCGAAATGGCTCGGAGTGCGAATCGATGGTCTCACAATTCTGATGCCTTGTAGCGTCGTTCTGTTGGTGGCAATTTTCAAGGGTGAAGTTTCACCTGCACTAGCTGGACTGGCCCTGTCATATTCGGTCTTTATTGCCAACATATTCCAGTATATAGTCCGAATGATGTCGGATATCCAAACGCGATTCATCAGCGTCGAGAGGATAAATCAGTACATCAACGTGAGTTTTTCAACATCAGTATCGAAACCGATCAGTATCGAATTAACCGAGCGAATGAAATCTTGTGCATACAAGATTTTATATCTGAGACGGATATTCAGTTTTCTCCTGTTACCTTTCGCATACTCATTCATCGTCACGCAACCATTCGTGTCCTCGTGCCCTTTGGCGGCACAACTCCATGTCGATCATTCCTCGATGACACTGCCCAGTGCAAACGTTTTGTCGTGGCAATATAACATGGAAGTTACTGGTAACCTCGCAATGATATTTTTGTGATATATAGCTGGTATATAACGTCGAACGAACATGTCACGTACCACTTGTTACCACTTGCTGGTTACGTAACTGGTATACAACGTATTACCTTGCAATATAACTGTTATGTACCGTGTACATAGCACGTTATATAGCATGTTAAATTGCTGTTATATAACCGTATATACCGTGTACATAACACATTGTGTTGCTGAATAGGAAATTTTAACTTACATGTAATTTAAATGTAACGTCAAGGTACCGGTGACAATCAGTAACATTGCGGTTACATTGCTGCAACATCACCGTGCTCCCTGGGCTTTGCTCTGCTGTTTCTCCTCTCTCTCCCTCTCCCTTTTCCTCCTGCCCTCCTATCACTTGTATGTTACTAGTCACATTGCACAGAACCCACGTGTCTACATATTAGACACGCTTCAGTCTCCGTTACTTATCGAACGTTCCACTCTTTAGCTACCAGACGTCGAAGGCGACAATGGAAAGCCTTTAACAGACGTGAAGTCTCAATGGCCAGTTTCGGCTGTAATTAAATTCGACAATGTCCATATGTCGTACGGTACAGACACTCCGTTGGTGTTGAAGGGGGTCTCTTTTGCAGTAGAAGCTCGAGAAAAAATAGGTAACTACCCCGAGTTGTGGGTATATCGGATCGTTTGGATTCGTTGCATATTAAAGTTTATCATTGGTTTAACTTCGTTTTTCAGGTATCGTCGGAAGAACAGGATCTGGGAAAAGTTCTTTGACCGTCGCTTTGTTCAGGCTGGTCGAACTTTCCAATGGAAACATAACGATTGATGACGTTGATATAGCAGAAGTTGGGCTTGAACAATTGAGAAGTCGACTTTCAATCATTCCCCAAGATCCCATCTTGTTCAGCGGTACGATAAGGTGAGAAATTGCTTCGTTCGAGGTCGTTTTGCCTTCCTAACGGTGCTCCTCTGTTTTTCAAGGTCGAATTTAGATCCCTTCAAGACTAACAGCGACTCGGAAATCTGGGACGCTCTCGAGAAGACGAAGCTGAAGGAGCGAGTCCAATCCATAGCCGGGCAACTCGATGCCACAGTCGGCTTCGGTGGGGACAACCTTAGCGTAGGCGAAAGACAGCTGCTGTGTCTGGCGAGAGCCCTGCTGAGACATACCAAGGTGAATACTCGTGAGCATGCCGACATCCATTTCACCCCAATAACCGTGTAACATTTCAGATCCTCGTGCTCGACGAAGCGACAGCTGCCGTCGACCCCGAAACGGAAACAGTGGTTCAGAATACGATTCAACAAGCCTTCGTAGACTCCACAGTATTGACGATAGCTCACAGACTACAAACCGTCGTCACTTGCGATCGAGTTCTCGTAATGGACGATGGAAAAGTCGCCGAGTTCGACACGCCAGCGAATCTTCTCGCCGACGAAACCTCAAGATTTGCCAAAATGATGGAGGCTGCCGAGGAGGCTACGCATCAATAGCCACACATTCGTACAACTAGTATCGCTCGTTGCCTCGTTTATAGAAACGGGATCAAAAAAATAATAGTATTTTTCACTTTCATCGTTATGACGACGCATAATACTGTTGTTGAGATCTGTATCATGAAGATATCGGGATTTCTAACGGTAAAATGAGGACCTAATGACGTGATGCGTGTTTGACGAACGCAAACATGATCGAAAATCAGTATTAGGTTTAAATTACATGAGTAGATACAACATCCCGTCGCATATGAAGTACGTCACATACATTAATTGTCGGTTTCCTAGACCAATTTTTTATTTTTCAATAATTCCCCAAATCTTCCAAGTTCATAATTCCCATGTTATATAATTTTTCAATAATTTAATAAAATATTACGACATAACAATACGCATTGCCGTTTTATTTCACCAGCTAAAATGTAAAATATCCGACCTAAGTTTAGGAAAATGCTGGACTCTGGGAGCCACTTCACGATGCTACAATCCTTTGCTTCCCACACTTTTTCAAAGAATGTTGATCCTGATGTCTCGTCCAAGATCCTGGCGTGACATTGAAGCATCGTTTCCCAGTGAACGCGTTGTATTACGGCAATATAACATGGAAGTTACCGGTAATGTCACAATGTTATATCTACGATGCATAGCTGGTATATAACGTGAAAGGAACATGTTACCTACCATTTGTTATAAGATGGTTACATAACTGGTATATAACGAATTACCTTGCAGTATGACTGTTATATACCGTGTACATCACACGTTGCTGAGTAGGAAATATACCTGGTACGTAACATGTTATATTGCTGAGTACGAAACATACCTGATACATAACTCGTTATCTAACATGTTATATTGCTGAGTAGAAAATGTACCGAGCACATAACGCGTTGTGTACCATGTTATATTGCTGAGTAAAAAATGTACCGGATACATAACTCGTTATCTAACATGTTATATTGCTGAGTTGGCAATATCCCGGGGTGCATAACATATTCTATTGCTGAGTACGCAATGAACCGGATACACAACACGTTATATTGCTGAGTAGGCAATATACCGGGTACATAACGTGTTATATTGCTGAATAGGAAATGTACCGGATACATAACTCGTTATCTAACATGTTATATTGCTGAGTTGGCAATATCCCGGGGTACATAACATGTTATATTGCTGAGTACGAAATGAACCGGATACATTACATGTTATATTGCTGAGTAGGAAATGTATCGAGAATATAACGCGTTATGTAACATGTTATGTTGCTGAGTAAGCAATATACCGGCTACCTAACACGTTATATTGCTGAGCACGAAATGTACCAGATACATAACACGTTATGTAACAAGTGGTTGAAACGTTGGGAGTAACGAAGAATCCGAAATAGTGGTAAACTGGTGTATCATTAATTCTTTCGCAACTGTTTCAGTCAATAATACTGAACAAATATTCGTCTCAGCATTATCGGCCTACCTATGTCGATGCTATCTTATCGGTGATTTTTAGAAGCGTCGCACTTATACGAGGAGCGAGGAACAACGTGATGATATAGTACGCATAATTCACAAATTCACAATCTTGTAACTGCAGTCGTACTTCCATCGTGTAACGACGCGTACCGAGTCAGTTGCGCCGAACGGTTCAAAGATGAAAGAAGTCACGACGCACGATAACGATGGAAAGAATGGAACGAAAAATGCTGAGATCAAACGGTAAGAAGATTTATAAAGTCCGGGAATCACTACAGTGAATCCTAGCCGCGCACTAGCGAGTCGTTTCTTGATCGGATCTGACATGATATATACATATGAGCGACCGCGTATGAGATACAACAGTTTTACACGATTTGACAGTGGCTACCGACCTTCACGAATTTGATAGCGGCTCGGCGGGCGTGAGATATTTAATCAGTTCTCATCCACGTTATCTGACGGTGTTTTTCGAAATTGTTTATCACTATCTGCATGACGGATAATTTATTTATAATTATGTATTATATTATAGAATTATAAGTGAAATTTTAAGGAAAATTGCAAAGAATTGTATATGATTAGATATAACTATGTATAACTTATGTATACACGTTTTTGACTCGACACCACAAATATCTGAGATTAGAGAATGGAGAAACTTCGAATTTGCTGGGGAACAAGTGTTAATGTCATGTGGAGAAATGACGATCGTTGAATTGTCTGAACGGCATTTTTCGTTTTCTGAAAATAGAGTGCAACTGACATTGTACATCTGGTAATTTTTTACGTTATGTCGCGTCATTGTTTTTTTCTCGTTTAATAAGATTGGATGAGAGCGAGAAGCTTGGGCATGATATGCGGTGGAACGCAGACGGCGCTGAAGGAGCCCAGCGATACGTACCAGGCTTGGGGTTTCGTCGTTATGGCAATGCACTCGCGAATGCGGTGCCGATTCGCCGCAAGAACAAGTATGAACGATCGCGATATTCCTGAATTTATTGGACGGATCTCGTGAGAGAGGATTTTTTTGACTAGGAAGAAGGATGCTGTCCCGCTCGAGAATGCTGGCCTCTTTTCGTTTCTGACCTACTCGTGGCTGTCGAAGTACATCTACGGAGCTTACAAAAGGGGGTTCAGCCCTGAAGAGTGGCCATCGATGCCGGCGTACGATGGATGCGATCTGAACGCGGACAGGTAACAACTAGGAGTGCTGCTAATCCTAGTGCCGATGACGTGACGATGGTGGGATATTTGTAGATTGGAATTATTGTGGCGAGATGAATTGACGAGGCGGGGAGCGGAGAACGCTTCTTTCGTGAGAGTGGTCTGGCGATTTACGAGAACGAGATTCCTAATTTCAAACTTCATTTATGGTATCTACTGCATCTGTGCGTTCCTCGGTCAGGTGCGTGAATCGATTTGGGCCAAATTAGAATAGCGAACAAGCAACGAAGTGAATTACCTTCCATCGAGGAATACGTGCGATGTAATCCGTGGAAAGACGAGCTGATTCACAAGATTGATCGCATCGTTGGACGAATGTTCCAGACGCTGGTGACGCAAAAATTACTAGAGCACATAGAATCGCCTTCGGGGAGCTACGAGGATGGTATCAAATGGGCATTGATACTGATGTTCAGCGAGTTGATGCGGTGGTTCTTGTTCTCGTGGTCTTCAGCATTGAATGTGATAATGGCGATGAGATTGAAGAAGGCCTGCATGATAATACTGTACAGAAAAGTGATCGGGCTCAGTCATTTAGGCAACGCGAACACCGGTGAGGTAAAGTTGGTCAAATCCTCGTCAAGAATTGAGAACAACTTCGGTTGTGCCCGAAGTTTGGGCTAGTCGTGTCTGACTCTCATATGCGATACTTTCAGCTCGTCAATCTATTCGGAAGCGACAGTCAGAGGATATTCGACATGTTGACTTACGGACCACTGTTGATCGGTGGGCCCATACTGATAATCTGTGGCACTTGGTATTTGATCTGGTTGCTCGGGCCGATTGGCCTCATCGGCATGCTGGTATTTTTGTTGTATATTCCTATCCAGGTGAGACGAATTTTCATGGTGGTATATTCAATGTCGTTATCGGGCTCCATCGTGATGATTCTTTGTAATTGACAGATTCGCATAGCACGCCACACGCGAAAGCTTCGCACTGATGGTATGCAAGTCTCCGACGAGCGGATACACCTAACAAACGAGATCCTGGACTGCGTGAGGCTGATCAAATTGTACGCATGGGAGAAATGCTTCAACGAGAAGTTACTCGGTTGGTATTCGGTCGCTTTCGGAATAATGCATTGATATTTTTTCATTAAACACATTTCGATACGTTGCGTCATTTTTCACATTATGGAGCCCATTTCGACGAATGGATGAATATATTTCCAATGATTTTCGTAGATGTCAGGACAAAGGAACTTAAACTTGTTTTTGCGACCAATTATTACAACAATATAACAGTGGCATTGTCACCAGTCGTACCGATCATCGCGACGATTCTTACGTTTCTGGCATACGTATGGACCGGGGGAAATTTGACAGTCGCTCAGGTGAATATATAGATACAAGAAAACAGATATGTATATATACAGATTCAATGATTATACGAGTTAGAAAGGATTTCTTGGCTACAATACAAAGGGGAGTTCAGTCGATGACACAGAAATTCACCTCACGAGGTGACGTCATCGCGAGAAATGATCTGTAACCAGGGATTTCTTGCAGGCATTCCCGATCTCGACATTTCTCTCGAGTCAGATGATACCGGCGCTGTTTCGCTTGAGAGAAGGGCTCCAGGCTGTGATGGAGTCCTCAGTTTCCTTCGGCAGACTTAAGGTCCGTCGTGTGATCGATTTCTGGATAGTTACGAAAGGCTCGCGCTGAGGCATAGTGACTGCGTTGAGAATTGCGGAAATCGGAGAGAGCTTGAGTTTCACTTGGTTATTTTTGTACAGAGAATACTGGTGCTGGAGAATAAACCGTGTACAGTGTCGAAGCCTATCGTAAAGTCGCAAGCAGTCGCTATTCTTCGCGGTACATTCTCCTACGATGCTACCACCGACCACAAGACTCCTAGTCCCGTGACCAAAGAAAGCGAGGAAGAAAAGCTCGCAGATGTGCCCGAGGAAAAGATAGTCGACGTTCTCCACAACGTCACGTTAGAGGTCGACAAGGGCAAGCTGATCGGGATCTGCGGTCAAGTCGGGAGCGGAAAGTCCAGCTTGCTGTTGGCAGCGCTCGGCCAACTTGGGGCAACCGAGGGCCAAGTGATGCGAGATGGTTCCTGCGCCTACGTCAGCCAACAGGCATGGATCATGAACGCGACGCTGAAGGATAACATCCTCTTTGGTAAACGCTTCGACGCCGAACGCTATGGCAGAGCGTTGCACGCCTGCAACTTGACCTACGATCTCGAAATGATGCCTGGGGGTGATCAGACGGAAATCGGAGAGAGAGGAATCAACCTGTCCGGTGGACAGAAGCAGAGGGTCGCCCTCGCCAGAGCACTGTACGCCGATCGGTAAGAGTATATCCGAACGTTCTTAGCCCAATCGGAATGGTAAGTGTCCGTGCAAGCCTCCGAGACTTAACGAGTGTCAGTGCTATATCGCGAAGTCTTCGAGTCACCGCCTGTTTAACCGGAACTTCAATCGCTCGATCTTGCCTTGACAAACGCCGTTTTTGACAGAGATATCTATTTCTTGGACGATCCGTTGAGCGCGGTGGACGCTCACGTGGGACTACACATCTTCAATCATCTGATAACAGGAGCGTTGCGCGGCAAGACTGTCCTCTTCGTGACCCACCAACTTCAGGTAACTTTGAAAATTGATAGTCTCGGAAATGTGGAAAACAGTAGACAAGAAGTCGGCATTTCGTGAGCTGTATAGAGTCATCCAGAAAATGAAATCAAATATTGTCTCGATGCAAATCTTTCGAATACCTCGATCCCTATCAGTGGACTATTCGGTACTTCTTGTCTGCTGTTCGCCACATTCGTGAGTATACATCAACGAAGAGCCCAATCGGGTATCATGATTGTGGTCCTTTTGTTCCCTCGCTTATTGCATCTTACCTCGATCGTAATAGTATCTGAATCGTTGCGACGATGTATACATGATGCGAAATGGTCGCATCGCGGAGCATGGAACCCACGAGGAACTCATGAAAATGGACCAGGGATACGCGTCCATGGTGAATTCTATATCATCGGAGAAAGCTGAAACCAAGAACCCCACAGCATCCAAGTAAGATCCGTTCGTTAGAAATGCCAGCATCCGTTCCCAACGATTCGTATTTTCCTCAAGAGTTAAAAATCACTCCCGCACTACCCGATCTGTGGAATATCTTCTCATTATCACGACACACTTCACGAAGTGGTGCGCGCGCTAAAAGTAACGAAGATCGCTCACTTTCCAGGGAAATCACGGAACCAAACGTCGAATCCGAAGACGCTGTCGTCAGCAGTGCACGTGATAAACTTAGTTCTGAGGAAACCCAGAAGAATGACAAATCTAGTAAGTGCTGACTGACGCCCACCTTAAGTCCAATTTCTCACGGCATTTTCATACCCGACGAAGAAATTTGGGACGACGTATGGAGATTCGGATAACCGGTGTTCCAAAACTGTTTGCAGAGACAACATTGATCGCAGCTGAAAAGAATGAGGAGGGCACGATCAAACGAAGTACCTATTTAGCGTACGTCGCGGCAGCTGGTGGCTGGTTCGCCGTGACCACGACTTTGCTGTTATCCGCACTGGCTATCATAAGTATAAGCTTCAGTTCCTGGTGGCTCGCCGAATGGTTGAGGAATGGTGGAGGCGTGAGTAATCAGTCCTGCTATGCTCATCTGACGTCCCAGTCAAAACGACAATCCGAACGACATCTAAATCTAGTCTCACAAAGCTCTGAAATGGATCTGAACTCGCCGCTTAGTGCTTCCGTTGCCCATGGATCTGATTTGTGTTATGATATTTCCACAGAACATCACCGACGCAGCAACTAATATGACGATACATTCGGACAACATAAACGACAATCCGGATTTCTCCTTTTACCAATCGATCTACGCAGCCTCCATAGTAATCATCATAGCAACCAACGTGTTGCGAACCTTCGTTCTTTGCAAAGTTACTAATCGAGCTTCCTACACGTTGCACAATAATTTGTTCGCGAGAATAATCACCAGTCCAATGAGGTTCTTCGACACTACTCCAGCTGGAAGGATACAAAACCTCTTCAGCAGAGATATGGACGAAGGTTCGTACATCGAAAATTATTTTCGTTTCGTCTCAACCAGTCAACTGGCAATGTATCATACTGATCAGAAGAAAGTGGAATCAATTCCGCTCAAGTATCATCTCTGACCAAATGCAACGATTTTTCGGTTTCCAAACGATTTCAACCGAACGTGATGTATAATAGTTCTTGGGGTTGCTGCATATGGTTGAGTAAGAATTCGAAACCCTGAAACATACATCCCTAAATTCTATTTCTTAGGGATTGAGGAGTTGCGGGCAGAAAAATTGACACTAGAAATCGGATCAGATGCTTGTACAGCTCTTCTATATCCAATTTTCCGCGACTCACTCAAGTTTTCGATCTTGCCATTTTGGGCACGTGTAGGAGACAAAACTGTGTCAGTTGACCGGTCGATCATCATCCTTAAGCCGTGAACTAGATTTGTATCGTTCCAGTTGACAACAAATTGCCCATCAACCTCGCTACAATCATCACGTACACAATGCGAATGCTGGTTTCCACCGTTATCATCACCATGATTTTTCCGTGGGCTCTCATACCGACCTGCCTCCTCGTCGTGACGTACTATTTCATCATTAAATTGTACAGGTAAGAGGTCTTTGCCAAACGAGTGTGGTGAATTCTCATCTCTCGTGGTTCTGGGTGCTGGAACAGAAGTGCACTTGCACATGGTAACTGTTTACCTGCAAATTGAGAGAACCGCATTATCTTTCTCCTATCCAAACGAGAATCCATTTCTTGTTACCATGGTGCTCATTGATATTATGAATTCGAGTAGCTGTCCATCACCCCCAGATTTGCTGGATAACCATAGCTTATCGGTTACATATTTAGGTCAATGTTAAAGTGGACGAGTTTATCTAATCTCCAATGAAAGTGGTCAGCGATAGATCAGTTAACTGTACAAGGAGGAAAGCTCAATTTATCTTCACCCAATGATTCCGAATTAAAAAAAGAAACTACTGCTTAACTTATCGAATTGATAGCTACATCAATTCGTACGATATCTGTAGGACAGGCGATCTTTTTGTCGCATCGGGGCCCACCGAAAGGAACGCTACTGCGAGAAGCGGCGCGTTGCGGCATATGAGAGCGCGAGGGGGCGAACTGTCAGCCCTACTCCCGCACTTTCGTGCGCAGTGCCCTAGTCTTTAAGGCGAGGGCTCTGGTCCTCGTCGTCTTGCGATAATATCTATGCAGCCTGTCGTTTGAATTTCATTTTTGTGGTACAGGGGATCTCTGCGAGGTATGCAGCGCATGGAGAGTACGTCTCGGTCTCCAGTTTTTAGCCACGTTACAGCCACGATACAAGGATTGAACACGATCCATGCCTTTGAGAAGAACGAGGACTTCAAAGCGACGTGAGATAACGACTTTATTTCAAATACCGTAGAACCAAACCCAATGAATAGTCATTCGTTGAGAGAAAATACGATGCCAGGTAGCGAACTTGATCCACAAGGACACGAATTGAAATTACAGTTTTAGTGAATTGGTCGAAAAGAACAACACCTGCTTCTACATGGTCTTTGGTGTATCGAAATGGCTGGGAGTACGAGTAGATGGAATCGCAACGCTGATGCCTTGCACTATCGCATTTCTGGCCGCATTTCTGAAAGGCCACGTCTCGCCGGCTCTGGTTGGACTGGCTATGACAAATACGGTCTACTTGTCCAGCATTATGCAGTATCTTATACAAATGATCTCACAACTCGAGATGCAGTTCATTGGCGTTGAGAGAATCAGTCGATACGTCGCTGTAAGTTGGGATTTGGGTCTCGAGTTATCAAACTTTATGGGTGCCCAACACGATTCCAGCTACTCGATGGAGTTTGTAGTTCGATATTGCAGACAAATATTTACTTGTTCGTAGTTACCAGAAACGGATGGTGAAAATGGCAAGGCATTAGTGAAGGTGAAGCCTGACTGGCCGATTGCACCTGTCATCGAATTCGAAAACGTCTTCATGTCCTACGGACAGGACGAACCATCGGTGCTGAACGGTGTCTCATTCGCAATAGAACCTTACGAGAAAATCGGTGGGTGAACGATATCGAAGCATGGTTTTCCTGGATTCCCCGAAATATCCGTCGTTTCAGGTATCGTCGGAAGGACAGGCTCTGGGAAAAGTTCTCTGACCGTCGCTCTCTTCCGGCTGGTGGAGCTTTCCAAGGGAAGAATAACCATAGACGACGTTGACATATCAGAAGTTGGACTCGAACAGTTGAGAAGTCGACTTTCAATCATTCCCCAAGATCCCATTTTGTTCAGCGGTACGATAAGGTGAGCGATCGCTTCGTTCGAGGTCGTTTTGCCTTCCTAACGGTGCTCCTCTGTTTTTCAAGGTCGAATTTAGATCCCTTCAAGACTAACAGCGACTCGGAAATCTGGGAGGCTCTCGAGAAGACGAAGCTGAAGGATCGAGTCCAATCCATAGCCGGGCAACTCGATGCCACAGTCGGCTTCGGTGGGGACAACCTTAGCGTAGGCGAAAGACAGCTGCTGTGTCTGGCTAGAGCCCTGCTGCGACATACCAAGGTGAATACTCGTGAGCATGCCGACATCCATTCCACCCCAATAATCGTGTAACATTCCAGATCCTCGTGCTCGACGAAGCGACAGCTGCCGTCGACCCCGAAACGGAAACAGTGGTTCAGAATACGATTCAACAAGCCTTCGTAGACTCCACAGTATTGACGATAGCTCACAGACTACAAACCGTCGTCACTTGCGATCGAGTTCTCGTAATGGACGATGGAAAAGTCGCCGAGTTCGACACGCCAGCGAATCTTCTCGCCGACGAAACCTCAAGATTTGCCAAAATGATGGAGGCTGCCGAGGAGGCCACGCATCAATAGCCACACATTCGTACAACTAGTATCGCTCGTTGCCTCGTTTATAGAAACGGGATCAAAAAAATAATAGTATTTTTCACTTTCATCGTTATGACGACGCATAATACTGTTGTTGAGATCTGTATCATGAAGATATCGGGATTTCTAACGGTAAAATGAGGACCTAATGACGTGATGCGTGTTTGACGAATGCAAACATGATCGAAAATCAATATTAAGCTATAACTCCTAATCATGTTGTATGAATGCAGAAAAAAAATTCAGTAAGTACTTAAAACATTGAAGAATTAAGTCCAATCGGCTTTTTAAGCAAAGTGATGATGTTAATACATGAAAAAAAAATCTAGAATAAAGAGAAACCGAGCAAATATACTTGGTATATTTCCTCCTCCTAATGCACTCAACAGTGTGGCATGACTACTACATGTGTGCCGTTAAAGTTCAGTGGGGTTTGGGGAACCCCTAAGTAGTGTCCTAGGGCCAGGTGAATGCTGGACTTTGGGACCCACTGCGCCCTGCTACAATGCTTGATTCCTGCACTTTTCCAAAGAATCTTGATGTGATGTCTCGTCGAGAATTCCGGTGGGAAATTGAAGCGTCGCTATTGTCCAGTTTGAATAGCATTGCATTCTATTATCTCACACGTCTGCTCGTCAGCATCACTTCGAGCGAATCAACAACGCAGAAGCATTATCGTTTCTTCAACTTCATTGCAGAACGAACGAACTAATCTTCAACGATTGAGCACAGCGAGCACCACGACCAGATGACCATTGGCTACGTAGCGCCAATATCGCGTGACCCACCTAAATCAGTTTTACTCTTGGAGTTATTTTTTTCTTTATCGTGAATGCGAAAAACTTTCAAGAAAGAAATGGTTATAAATTCACAAAGTTACCGCCCATTCTATCGATCAAGAGGAGTGGGGGCAGGCTAGTGATGATACAGTAGAGTGTTCTCCTTGGAACCAAACACTTTTCATATCATACATTTTTATCGCAGGATGTTTAAGCATTTCTCAAGTTATTTGGTTGTGTCAATTTAAAAAAGTCGACTGGTATTGTCTACTACGTCATAAATTCGTTTGATTGCAGAGATAAGATAGGATGATTGCCCAGGATTTGTGAGTATAACTTTCTTGAATTTGATAGCAGCTCAGCATCTGGCTGATTTTAATTAGTTCTCATAGACGTTGACTTGCGGTATATTTCGAACGTTCGTGTCACTGTCTGCAGCTGTTTTTGGCCTACGATGAGGTATTTTTCCCGATATTCACCCCACTATTCATCATAAAGCCACAACATTACCATTCTCACATTTTTCACGTCACAAGAATCTAATAAGAACTGGACTTTGGGTCAAAAAAATTTGAGCCACATGAAAAAAAAATTGAGGAAGCGGTTTAGATATGTAAAGACATTTTGACTCGACTCAACGAATATCTTCGAACTTTGAATTTGCTGGAGAACAAGTGTTAAATCGAGGGGAAGTCGTGTGGCGAACTGAAGTTCATTGACTTGTTTTTTTAAAAGATATGTTGGAGTTGTTAAAAATGAAGTGCAACTAACATTGTAATTCTACTCTCGTAATTTTGCACCTTATCTTGCGACGTCGTTTTTTCCCCGTTTGATAAGATTGGATGATAATGAGAAGCTTGGGCATGATATGCGGTGGAACGCAGACGGCGCTGAAGGAGCCCAGCGATACGTACCAGGCTTGGGGTTTCGTCGTTATGGCAATGCACTCGCGAATGCGGTGCCGATTCGCCGCAAGAACAAGTATGAACGATCGCGATATTCCTGAATTTATTGGACGGATCTCGTGAGAGAGGATTTTTTTGACTAGGAAGAAGGATGCTGTCCCGCTCGAGAATGCTGGCCTCTTTTCGTTTCTGACCTACTCGTGGCTGTCGAAGTACATCTACGGAGCTTACAAAAGGGGGTTCAGCCCTGAAGAGTGGCCATCGATGCCGGCGTACGATGGATGCGATCTGAACGCGGACAGGTAACAACTAGGAGTGCTGCTAATCCTAGTGCCGATGACGTGACGATGGTGGGATATTTGTAGATTGGAATTATTGTGGCGAGATGAATTGACGAGGCGGGGAGCGGAGAACGCTTCTTTCGTGAGAGTGGTCTGGCGATTTACGAGAACGAGATTCCTAATTTCAAACTTCATTTATGGTATCTACTGCATCTGTGCGTTCCTCAGTCAGGTGCGTGCATCGATTTGGGCCAAATTAGAATAGCGAACAAGCAACGAAGTGAATTACCTTCCATCGAGGAATACGTGCGATGTAATCCGTGGAAAGACGAGCTGATTCACAAGATTGATCGCATCGTTGGACGAATGTTCCAGACGCTGGTGACGCAAAAATTACTAGAGCACATAGAATCGCCTTCGGGGAGCTACGAGGATGGTATCAAATGGGCATTGATACTGATGTTCGGCGAGTTGATGCGGTGGTTCTTGTTTTCGTGGTCTACTGCATTGAACGCGATAACGGCGGTCAGACTGAGGACGGCCTGTATGATAATACTGTACAGAAAAGTGATCGGGCTCAGTCATTTAGGAAACGCGAACACCGGTGAGGTAAAGTTGATCAAATCCTCCTCAGGAATTGATAACCACTTTGGTTGTGCCCCGCAATCGTGTGGAAAGCATGTACAACGGTATCCGATGATACTTTCAGCTCGTTAATCTATTCGGAAGCGACAGTCAGAGGATATTCGACGTAATGACCCACGGGCCACAGATAATCGGTGGTCCCATACTGATAGCCTGCGGCATCTGGTACTTGGTCTGGCTACTTGGGCCGATGGGCCTCATCGGCATGCTGGTATTTTCGTTATATATTCCTATCCAGGTGAGAAGAATTTCTAGGGTGGCATATTCAATGTCGTTATTGGGGTCCATCGTGATGATTTTTTGTGATTGACAGATTCGCATAGTACGCTTTGTGCAAAAGTTTCGCTCAGATGCTATGCAAGCCTCCGACAAGCGAATACAGCTCACCAACGAGATTCTGGACTGCGTGAGGCTGATCAAATTGTACGCATGGGAGAAATGCTTCGGCGAGAAGTTACTCGGTTCGTATTCGGTTGCTTTAGAAATAATGCATTGATGTTTTGTCATTATACGCATTTCGATACATTGCGCCATTTGTTATATTATGGAGCCCATTTTGACGACGGGATACATATATTTCCAAAAATGTCCGTAGACGTCAGGAAGCAGGAACTCAAACTTGTCTTCGCCAGCAATTATTGCCACAGCATAAACTTGGCATTGTCACCAATCGTGCCAATCGTTGCAACGATCTCTACATTCCTGGCATACGTATCGACCGGACAAAATTTGACAGCAGCTCAGGTGAGTGTATTCAACTGATTCGTCGATGATACGATAGAAAGAGAGTCCATTTGTCGCGGGGAAAGAGAAGTTCAGTCGATAATGGAGGAGTTCGTGCAGACAAGTATTTCTTGCAGGCATTTCCGATCTCGACATTTTTCTCGAGTCAAATGATACCGGCGCTGATTCGGATAAGAGTAGGGCTCCAGGCTGTGATGGAGTCTGTAGTTTCCTTCGGCAGACTTAAGGTACATCGTGTGATCGACTTCTGGGTAGTTAAGAAAGGCTCGCGCTGAGGCATAGTGACTTCGTTGAGAATTGCAGAAATCGGAGAGAGCTTGAGTTTCACTTGGTTATTTTTGTACAGAGAATACTGGTGCTGGAGAATGAACCGTGTACAGTGTCGAAGCCTATCGTAAAGTCGCAAGCAGTCGCTATTCTTCGCGGTACATTCTCCTACGATGCTACCACCGACCACAAGACTCCTAGTCCCGTGACCAAAGAAAGCGAGGAAGAAAAGCTCGCAGATGTGCCCGAGGAAAAGATAGTCGACGTTCTCCACAACGTCACGTTAGAGGTCGACAAGGGCAAGCTGATCGGGATCTGCGGTCAAGTCGGGAGCGGAAAGTCCAGCTTGCTGTTGGCAGCGCTCGGCCAACTTGGGGCAACCGAGGGCCAAGTGATGCGAGATGGTTCCTGCGCCTACGTCAGCCAACAGGCATGGATCATGAACGCGACGCTGAAGGATAACATCCTCTTTGGTAAACGCTTCGACGCCGAACGCTATGGCAGAGCGTTGCACGCCTGCAACTTGACCTACGATCTCGAAATGATGCCTGGGGGTGATCAGACGGAAATCGGAGAGAGAGGAATCAACCTGTCCGGTGGACAGAAGCAGAGGGTCGCCCTCGCCAGAGCACTGTACGCCGATCGGTAAGAGTATATCCGAACGTTCTTAGCCCAATCGGAATGGTAAGTGTCCGTGCAAGCCTCCGAGACTTAACGAGTGTCAGTGCTATATCGCGAAGTCTTCGAGTCATCGCCTGTTTAACCGGAACTTCAATCGCTCGATCTTGCGTTGACAAATGCCGTTTTCGACAGAGATATCTATTTCTTGGACGATCCGTTGAGCGCGGTGGACGCTCACGTGGGACTACACATCTTCAATCATCTGATAACAGGAGCGTTGCGCGGCAAGACTATCCTTTTCGTGACCCACCAACTTCAGGTATGTTCGACATGACTGAAATTTTTGGAAATCCATAGTCTTGAAAATGTGGAGATCAGTGAACAAGAATTCAGCATTCGGTAAGCTGTACAGCGTCATCCAGAAAATAATAGGGGACACGGGCATGTCTCATCATTGATGTGCGACTGATACTAATTGTAAGTACCTTTAACACAACTCTGAATCAGAGACTTGCTATTTTTCGATGTTCATGCGAATCTTTGAAATACTTTCAATTTCTTGTCCGCTGCTCTCTGCTGCTCATGAATGCATGAGTATATTCTTGAATCAATGGAGAACCGAATCGAGTGTCATAATTGTGGTCCTTCATACCCTCGCTCATTTTACCCCACCGCCTACGCTATTAGTATCTGAATCGTTGCGATGATGTATACATGATGCGAAATGGTCGCATCGCGGAGCATGGAACCCACGAGGAACTCATGAAGATGGACCAGGAGTACGCGTCCATGGTGAATTCCATATCATCGGAAAAAGCTGAAACCAAGAACCCCACAGCATCCAAGTAAGACCCGTTCGATAGAAATGCCAGCATCCGTTCCCATCGATTCGTATTTTCCTCAAGGGTTAAAAATCACTCCCGCACTACTTGATCTGTGGAATATCTTCTCATTATCACGACACACTTCACGAAGTGGTGCGCGCGCTAAAAGTAACGAAGATCGCTCACTTTCCAGGGAAATCGCGGAACCAAACGTTGAATCCGAAGACGCTGTCGTCAGCAGTGCACGTGATAAGCTTAGTCCTGAGGAAACCCAGAAGAATGACAAATCTAGTAAGTGCTGACTGACGCCCACCTTAAGTCCAATTTCTCACGGCATTTTCATACCCGACGAAGAAATTTGGGACGACGTACGGAGATTCGGATAAAACTCTTTGCAGAGACAACATTGATCGCAGCTGAAAAGAATGAGGAGGGCACGATCAAACGAAGTACCTATTTAGCGTACGTCGCGGCAGCTGGTGGCTGGTTCGCCGTGACCACGGCGGTTCTGTTATCCGCACTGAGCGCCTCAAGTTTGAGCTTCAGTTCCTTGTGGCTCGCCGAATGGTTGAGGCATGGTGGAGGCGTGAGTAATCAGTCCTGCTATGCTCATCTGACGTCCCAGTCAAAACGACAATCCGAACGACATCTCAATCTAGTCTCACAAAGCTCTAAATTGGATCTGAACTCGCCGCTTAGTGCCTCCGTTGCCCATGGATCTGATTTGTGTTATGATATTTCCACAGAACATCACCGACGAAGCAACTAATATGACGATACATTCGGACAACATAAACGACAATCCGGATTTCTCCTTTTACCAGTCGATCTACGCAGCCTCCTTAGGAATCGTTATAGCAATCAACGTGATACGAACCTTCATATATTGCAAAGTAACTAACCGAGCTGCTTACAATTTGCACAATAATTTGTTCGCGAGAATAATCACCAGCCCAATGAGGTTCTTCGACACTACTCCGGCTGGAAGGATACAAAATCTCTTCAGCAAAGACTTGGACGGAGGTTGGTTCACCGAGAATTGTTCCTCTGTCGCCTTGATTGTTAATACCGAGTAGTGAACCTGATTTTTATCCTCACAGTTGACAACCAACTTCCCTTGAATGTCGCTGGCATCATCAAGTACATCATTCAAATATTGGTTTCCACCATTATTATAGCCACAGTTTTTCCATTGGCCCTGATACCGACCGGTCTTCTCGCCGTGACGTACTATTTCATCATTCAAGTCTTCGGGTGAGAGCTTTTAACCAAACAAGTCTGGTAGATTCCACTAAAACAGAAATGCAGTTGCACATTGAAACTATTTAGTTGCACGTTGGGGAAACTGCATTCTCGACACGAAGCAGAATGTTGTTACTGCTGGGCTTATCGATCTTATGGATTCGAATAGCTGATATCAATCCCAGACATTCTAGAGACTCGTAACTTATCGATAAAATATTTAGGTCAATCTTGACGTCGATAAGCTCAATCTAATCTTCAGAGAAAATGATCATCGACCGATAAGTCAATTGGGTAGAAAGAGGAGCAGAATTTATCTCGACCCAGTGATTCTGAATCATACAGAGAAATCACTGTTTATCTTATCGAACTAATAGCCACATGAATTCGTACGATATCTACTGGGCAGGCGATTCTGTTGTCGCATCGGGTCCCACCGAAAGCAACGCTACTGCAAGAAGCTGCGCGTTGCGGCATATGAGAGCGCGAGGGGGCGGACTGTCAGCCCCACTCCCGCACTTTCGTGTGCAGGGCCCTAGTCTCTAAGGCGAGGGTTCCGGTCCTCGTCGTCTTGCGATAATATTTTTGCAGCCTGTCGTTTGAATTCTGTTTTTGTGGTACAGCGGATCTCTGCGAGGTATGCAGCGCATGGAGAGTACGTCTCGGTCTCCAGTTTTAAGCCACGTTACAGCCACGATACAAGGATTGAACACGATCCATGCCTTTGAGAAGAACGAGGACTTCAAAGCGACGTGAGATAACGACTTTATTTCAAATACCGTAGGACCAAACCGAATGAATAGTCATTCGTTGAGAGAAAATACGATACCAGGTAGCGAACTTGATTCACAAGGACACGAATTGAAATTACAGTTTCGGCGAATTGGTCGAGACCAACAGCACCTGCTTCTTCACGGTCTATGCTCTATGGGAGTGGCTGGGAGTTCGTATAGATGGAATCGCAACCCTGATGCCTTGCACTATCGCATTTCTGGCCGCATTTCTGAAAGCCCACGTCCCGCCAGCCTTGGTTGGACTGGCTCTGACTAATACGGCCTACTTGTCAAGCTTCATGCAGTATACCATACAGATCATCTCACAATTCGAGATGCAGTTCATTGGCGTTGAGAGAATCAGTCGATACATCGCTGTAAGTTGGGATTTGGGTCTCGAGCTATCAAACTTTATGAGTGCCTAACACGATTCCAGCTACTCGATGGAGTTTGTAGTTCAATATTTAAGACAAATATTCACTCGTTCGTAGTTACCAGAAACGGATGGTGAAAATGGCAAGGCATTAGTGAAGGTGAAGCCTGACTGGCCGATTGCACCTGTCATCGAATTCGAAAACGTCTTCATGTCCTACGGACAGGACGAACCATCGGTGCTGAACGGTGTCTCATTCGCAATAGAACCTTACGAGAAAATCGGTGGGTGAACGATATCGAAGCATGGTTTTCCTGGATTCCCCGAAATATCCGTCGTTTCAGGTATCGTCGGAAGGACAGGCTCTGGGAAAAGTTCTCTGACCGTCGCTCTCTTCCGGCTGGTGGAGCTTTCCAAGGGAAGAATAACCATAGACGACGTTGACATATCAGAAGTTGGACTCGAACAGTTGAGAAGTCGACTTTCAATCATTCCCCAAGATCCCATTTTGTTCAGCGGTACGATAAGGTGAGCGATCGCTTCGTTCGAGGTCGTTTTGCCTTCCTAACGGTGCTCCTCTGTTTTTCAAGGTCGAATTTAGATCCCTTCAAGACTAACAGCGACTCGGAAATCTGGGAGGCTCTCGAGAAGACGAAGCTGAAGGATCGAGTCCAATCCATAGCCGGGCAACTCGATGCCACAGTCGGCTTCGGTGGGGACAACCTTAGCGTAGGCGAAAGACAGCTGCTGTGTCTGGCTAGAGCCCTGCTGCGACATACCAAGGTGAATACTCGTGAGCATGCCGACATCCATTTCACCCCAATAATCGTGTACCATTTCAGATCCTCGTGCTTGACGAGGCGACAGCTGCTGTTGACGCCGAGACAGAATCTATTGTCCAGAGCACAATTCAGCAAGCCTTCGTTGACGCGACAGTGCTGACCATAGCTCACCGGCTACAAACCGTCGTCACTTGCGATCGCGTGCTGGTAATGCACGGTGGTAAGGTAGCCGAATTTGACACTCCCTCGAATCTACTGGCCAATGATGAATCGAGGTTCTCCAAAATGATCAAAGCTGCTGATTCAGCAACAAAACGATAGTTTCGAATTAACTCAGCAGACGGACGGTCAAAGTGCACTGTCTTTTCTCGAAAGGATCATCAACATCACATTACGCGATGATTGCTCTAGTTTCTCCGATCCCATCGGTGAGTTTCACCTGATCGCAAAGCTCAGATTCCACACGCAAATTCAAGCCTGTTGAATTCTCTATTTGTCAGTGTGCACGACTCAATAAACCATCTCATTTTGTCCAAGCCGTGAACCGTTCACCACAAGTATTTCCCCCGTGTTTTTTGCTCGTGTCCTGAGCAATTTGCTAGCTCGTACAAGAATCCAATAATTGCTGTAGACATTTTTTGTGAGCAAATCTGAAATGGTTCCTCTTATCAAACTCCTGTCTATGCTCATATCTAATAATAAGCCAACATTTATTCGCCTCGCTATCATAGGCACCGAAGCAACCTCCTTTAATTCTTGCGTACACATGTATTCCGTGAAACGAATGTAGATACCTTTAATTCTGAAAACTCTAAAATGGGTGCTGTAACGTGGCAATTGAAGATCAAGACTACTTGAAATTATCATTACAGATTGTTGGGACACAAATTAGGGAGTTTCATTGCACGTTACATATGCTATCCTTAAACACTCATGCAACATATCATGAACAAGAGTTGCATCGCTTTAAGGTTGAACATTCTCTTGAACGAAAACGAGTCTTGGCTGTTAATTTTTTTGAACAGCACGTGTTAGTGTACATTTTCAGTCCCATTACCTGCTATAGCTGCCATGTGTCACTCAATTCGATTTATAATAAGTCGTTAGCTGATACGAAAGATAACTCGAAATATGCGGCAGTCACGTTCAGGTGCCTTCACCTGAGCTTTGCCTCTTTCCGTTCCATTCCATATCTCTGATAGCATTGCTAATAATACGAGAATGTTTAGTTCGTACTACACGAAATAACTAAGTGCTTAGTCGTGTCGCTAATCCATGACGAGACAGGCGCATTAGTACGCGCTGTGGTGCAGTATCAACTTGTTTTAATGCATTAGGCGAGGTTATTACATAGCTCTCTACGTTTTTTACGAGCTCACGTCACTAATTATCGCTCGCTATGAGTTTTCTTCTACGGAATGTGTCCGTAGGACAACAAGCAAAGTCGTGTGTAGTTGGCGGCAGCGTAAACGGAGATCATTGATATTTCCTGCTTAAGAGTTACTCCCAATCAGACAATCATTAGAAGCTATGTAGAGAAAATGTAGCACAATATAAATAGAAGTGGTAACACTTCGATTAAACGTATCGTGTCGTAGAGTATTTTGTGGACTTATCGATTTCTGAAGAAGAAGAAAACCTCATCCGAACTACTTCAAACATGAATACGAACTTTAGTATTGTAAGTCAATTTTGGACATTTAGGGGATATTCGAAATCAATTGCTGCAAAATTGACCTAGAGCTTCCGTAGGTTTTTATAAACGTCGTAGCGTTAGAGAGGGACAGGTGTCGCGACGTTACGAATACCTCTAGCATCGTAACGCCCGTCTTTTGTACGGGTGGGCGCATCAGCGTCGAGATTGCTTCAAGCATCGTGGCGCTACAGAGGGACGAGCGCGTCAGCGCTACGTTTGCCTCGAGCATAGCAACGCTGAGCCGACGTATCCAGCGTAGCGATCGCTTCAAGCATCGTAGCGCCGAGGCGGGACGAGCGCTACGTTTGCCTCGAGCATAGCAACGCTGAGCCGACGTATCCAGCGTATCGATCGCTTCAAGCATCGTAGCGCCGAGGCCGGACGAGCGCGTCAGCGCTACGCTTGCCTCGAGCATAGCAACGCTGAGCCAACGTATCCAGCGTAGCGATCGCTTCAAGCATCGTAGCGCCGCGGCGGGACGAACGCGTCAGCGCTACGTTTGCCTCGAGCATAGCAATGCTGAGACGACGGACCAGCGTGCAGCAGTATTACTAGACTCTAAAAACAAAATTATACGGCCAGGGCAATGAAATTATAGCACAGGCCCGCAAATCATAGTACATGGTACATATATTAAAAATAAGAGCTTCTGAATAAGAATCATGCAAGCTTCAGATCATTTACATCCATTCTGAAGTGAATAATCATTAAATTGAAGAAATATCTGGACAGTCAGGACAATTTATGTCCTACTACTACTACTACTACTGTATTGATACCTACAACAATTCCAGAAATCGAGATGTATCCTGAAAAACGTACTGCTAAAGAGGCCTACAGCACGATTCGTGATTTATACAGAACAGAAGAGTTGAATAAAATTGATGATATAATTCCCAACGACTTTGGAAATCCCTTTATCAGTCAGCTTTTCGCTAAATTACTTTAACATACAGATACCACAGTTAGTCACTACTTTTTAATACTCATTAAAACCAAAATTAAAGTGATTAGCTCAACAACAAAAAATCTCTCTTAGATTATGAAGTAAATTCACTACTTTCTAGAGAAACTTATGCGATATAAAGAACAAAGTTATAACGTGCAGTAATTAGTGTAATAACGTGTAAAAAAGTTGGTATGTTGAAAAATATATACAGTTTGTGAGTTCAATATTTATGTAGGTATGTTAAGGGATGAAATTTAATAAAATGTAGTATTGAGTGCGGCATGTGTTGACGATAATATGAAGTTGATTCATTTTCCCAACCAAGATCGGTCTTTTCAATTATTTTTATGCATATTCGCCACCTTTCAGCTCGCTAACGCTGAACTCCAGCAGCGCTGTGATTGACTCGAGCATAGCAAGGCTAAAGAGCGATCCATCAGCGCTGTGTTTTAACTCACGATCAGCGTCATAGCGCCATGATTCACGCGAGCTGTCACGCAATTCTATTTATCTCCACGATTAATATGCATATGCTCCAACTGAACTTCTATATTTATGCAGAATATCTAATCGTAAGGTGTGTACGCTGCTCGCCACGTTTCCCACATGGCTACAAATATCTGATGTCAAGGTCGCCGTGTTCCGTGACATTCCTAACTTTACATAATATTATGAGATAAGCAAAGTTCACGTCGCGGTGCGAGCGTAATATGTGTACAAGTATTTTATGTTAAGCGCTACTATCAGAATTACCTCAAGATCACGCATCGGCAGCGCCAACGCTCATGTCAGTCTACAGTGAACTTGCTAACCGACACCGCGGATGAGTTATTTAATCACACAAGTCTTCGTTGTCAGGAAATCCATCGAGTATATCGCGTACGAAGCAGAAATTTATCTTCATTCTCTTCCCATTCTGATTAATGAACGACTCAACGACTATCGCATGTTACACAGTCGCAATATTCAACATCGTATTCCTACGGTATATTTCCTATGCTACAAACTGCAACTAAGCAAGTACCATAAAATCATCTGATTTAAAAGTTTTCCAAATTCCAAAATCACGTGCTTAGAAAGCAGTTTTTTTGCTACTGAAAATCGCTTTTTTGGTTCTTGAGTCCACAACTCATTGATCAAATTAACTAAACTGTATATTTTCACCGCTCGTGAAAAACCGACAATCAAAAATTGTGGCTAGAAGCATCCCTCGCGTCTGCTTGTCTGGAAGATCGTTTTTTTGCGAAATTTGCAAACATTCTAAAAAAATAAGCAAATGCATGTACCTACATCCTTTTGGCAATTAGCATTAGTATGAAAATATTATCACAAAGATTGCAATAGGATTATACTATTCACTTTCGTCTTTGTAGTATCTGAATCACTGAGACGATTATTACATGCTGCGTCAAGGTCGCATCCTCCAGCATGGGACGCGCGATCAATTCGTGAAATTGAACCAAGAATATGCTACGATGTTTGATTCCATCCCAATCTATTTACTGTTCGTGAATAGTGAAACAGTCACGATTAGAATAAATATCTGACCGCGAAGCATTCGCAACGATTGCAGGCACTGCTACAATCCTTTCCAAGAAGCTTGTCTAAGTCCACTACGTTCACCGGAAGACGATGACGCATGCAAATATTTTCATTGATGTGCAGTAATAAGCACTCCAAGGTTCGTATACCATGTGCTGTTGAGTGATTCCAAAAATCATTTTTCTAAGTCAAGAAGCTTTATACACCATTTTAAACAAATGGTCATAGATTTAGTCCATTTTGATGTGGTTGATTTTGAAAATAGAAAGTCACTATTATTTTTTCATTGTTATTAATTTGATTTTAATTACAAAAACTGTACGAAAGTAGAAACAAAATGAAAAACCGTAGAAGCTTTTGGTAAAGTATTAAAAAGCACAGTTTTTGAAACCAACAAATCAGTGTCCTTGCAGTTGTGTTCACGTTGCGAAAATTCATTTACTACGAAGAAAAGAGCGTGATATTGTCATATTTGAACTTAATACCTTTTCTCCCTTACACCCAGAAAAAACATTCGGTTAAATCGACCAAAATCGTCTATTTAATCCCGTTTTATTTAATTTAATTAAAAAATTGTTTCTATCAACGAAATATGTATTTCATTCAATTCATGAGATATATTTATTTTGATCATATTTATTTATTCGAAATCGAATAGACCGAATCAATAGCTCACATGGCTGGCTCGCGAGAACAAGGGCGGGGGGTAGCCTCGCGCCTCCGCCGTGGGGCGGCGACTCTCCGCGCTGTGCTCTCGCGAGTAAGAACGCGTGACGGACCAGATAAACGGACCGAGCCACCAAGGCTCCCACTTGCTCTACAACCCCTCGTTGTGGAGCTAACCACGAGATTGTAGCACAATTGTGAATAAACCCCCAGCGACTGTCACCAGTCGTCTGAACAACCTGTCGACTGAATAAAATATATAAGCTTGTTGAATGTGAATAAAAACGTATTCGACTCAGATCTACATTTGCTTAATCTGAATATTTATTAGATCGGAATATATTTACTACTACCACCTACAATTGAAAAAAAAAAATACTCGATTTAAATTGAGGCCGAATTCGCCGGCGTACAAATAAAAACATTTATTGGACGACAATAGATCCTAGTTGATTCCACTAGATGTTTTTCTAAGTATATAAGAGATGACCCTGGATATGCAAAATCTGTTGAATTCGGAAAATAGCCAAAACAGTGATGTGGTTCGTTTTGAAACTAGAGGTCTCGATAATTGACGTCTTACTGAAACGAGTAACTAATCTTTCAGCAACCGCAGCGAAATCCATGCTAGATAGAACGAGGACGATCCTATCCATGGTAATAATCCGAGTCACGCGATCAACAACTGGTCTCGTATAGATAGATGCTGACGAGCTGCATCAAGTTACTACTGCTGAGTGAGTAAAAAATTGTTTGTCATAGAAGTGCGTCGCGATGTGTGAAAGCCTGTTATGCAGCAATGAAGCGATCCAATTTGTCCCACTTGAGATCCAACTCCATCGCGTCGACTCGTCCAACGGATGAATCACGTTGTGACGTTATTAAACTGCATAGTACCAAGCGCCAGCAGATGAGTTAGCCTCGACGTTCCATTGATTCGATCAAGGAAGCGCGTGCTCGTGATTAGCCTGTAATCCGACGATAAGCAATATCCCTATGATACAACACAAGGGTCCTGAGAATAATATATTTTAATATATATATATATATTGTGGAATTAGAAAGGGGCGTGGGAACAGCATAGGAATACAAAGGAGGGCAGGTATAGAAAGGACGATGTAGGCAGGTCAGGACCCAAGCTACAACAAAGTATGAGGAAGGGAAGTGTGGAATGGCCAAAGGGAGCCACAGGAACAGATGGGAATAACCACAGTCAGAGAACCGCTGAAACGTAGGGGGGACTGGGGCACGAGAGATCCCCTAAAAAAAATTGCTTGAAAAATATTCTTTTTTCCAATTTATTTGCAATTTCGATCTCTTAAAAAAGACAAAATGGAATGCTTCGAATGTTTCAAAAAATATAAGTATTTTTTTATCTAACTTAAAAACGACACTAAATTTTTTTTCAAATTTTATTATAAACTATTTTCTATGTTACATATAATTAAATGCAACACTTTTTCTTTTTTCAAACGTCCTATAGCATTAGCCATTAACTCGCGTGGCCTTGGCAAATGTAATTATTATATATCAAAATTACAATCCTTGTCTCGCTTTGTCGAACCCAACTGTTTACATACCGGTTTATTACATTCGTGAACAACCCTCCTGCTACTGTTACCAGACAAATGTGTAGAAGGCATTAGCCTATCTAAAAAAAAACTTGTCCCGGCGATAAGATAAGCCAGCAAGTATTCTAATCAAAAGTGGTTCCGCCATGCTGCAACTATGCATGAACCTGTCACTGACCGTGATTTGACTTTGGTTACTTCGAACAAAATAAATATTTTACAGCTGAAAAAATTCGCTCCCTTCGAGGGTTTCTATCCTTGAAATGATTCGAAATTTTCATTATGGAAGATCAGAATCAGATTCTTTTTTTTACCATTATATGAAAAATTAGAGTTCCTATCGAAATAACATTGCGAGTGATTCAAATGTGCGCGAATAATTATTTCTTGTTTGCTGTACGTCCTTGACGTACGAAAAATTCCGATCAATCAGAGAAATAGATTACTTATCTCGTTTCACATCTGTGTTACTGGGTCACCTTATGTGCAGAACGATCAATGAAATTCGAATTTTCGATTTATTATTATTAAATTCATGAATGCTAAATTTATTACTCGGCACGTAAGATAGCACGACGTTAGAGCAAACGTAGTCAATGACGGCACGTGTTCTCTATGGTAATAAAAGTATTACTGTCATAGAACATAAACTCGTCAATTCCTGTGACACAAAGATAACATGATCATCGTTTCGTACCGAAGGTCTTAGCAGTTCGGGCACAAAATATTAACTGCGATACGTAACCGTGCTGCTATTACGAAACAGTCGTCACTTCCGGGAATCCAAATAATGCATCCAATTTTTTAAACCACTGGAATTTCCATTGACCATTTTACATTGGAAAAAATGTTCAATAGTCACTAAATTTATTTTTTCAACAGGGATAAATTTCCATCACCATTGACTCAATTTCTCCAATGGGAAAAATGTTCACCAACCATTGAATTTATTTATTCAATGGGAATAATTTTTTTAATAGTGGAATTTTTTTTAATTGCAAACATGTTCATAGAAAAATTTAATTTATTGAATTGATGTAAGAATTTTCCAGTACAAATCATATAACTCTGTCTAGTAGCGAAGATATATTTTCCTGACCTAGTCGTCCATCGATTTTCGTCCACGTGGTATAAGTACTCTCTGGTGGGAGTATAGGCAAAGAAGCACGAGGAATGGGACGTTCCTGACCTGCTCCCCTCTTCCAAACTACCATTCTCATTCCGCATTCCTAAATCGTAAACAGATTCGAAAATCCTCTTCAGAACACGCGCGGCCTTGCCGTCGCTCAGACCCGCGCTTATCGCCTAGGCTCTCTACGTAGAAAAAATAGCTTTTTCAAGGTTTGTCAGCCCGATGAGAAAAATTACACACGAAATATATATAATTATAAAGTTTATATAGTATATATGTATAAATAATACTTTTTTACTCGCACGTGAAATTCGACCTGTAGAATCGACCCGATAGTTTTGAAAATCATGACGTCGCCGTGGAATGAAGTTTTCCTGAAATAAACGTGCGCCGGACAAAGACCGCGTGCGCGCGTGTACTCGTTACAAAGCGTAGCGTCACGCTGACCGTGAGCAATTGACGTTCATCAAGTAGCGCGTCTGTTTCAATTACTGCGTGTTTAATAATGGGAGTGTTCGAATTATTATGCTTTCACGCGCTATAACAGAACCAATTTCATCGTGTTAACATAAAACCCAGGATTAAACACATCTGTTAATAAATAATCATTTTTTATACGGGGCATTCCACGCCGACTCGACCAGTGCTAAACCCCGACCATCTCGAAATCATTTCATGTTTTTTTCTAACATTCTACTCGGCAAAAAACGCGACCTGAATTATTTTCAATTTTTTTTTTTCATCACTTTGGAAATTTTTGAACCCAAAATTAATTTTGTGCCGCTCAATGGCTTTTTCCGAGTCGCGCTTTTTACCGAGTAGAAGGTTAGAAAAAAACATGAAATGGTTTTGAGATGGTCGAGTTGGCGTGGAATGCCCCATATACGTGTATGTATGCATAGAAGAACGAAGCTGCAGCAGCAGTGTCGAGGACGAATAGTGGAATGCACACGATTTATTGACTCTACGTTCGCGTAACATCATTGCGAGTGAGTAAATTCTCGATTATAAGTTGTAATACTATGAAAACACGCATGATAAATACATTATGACTTCGAATCACGGAGAGCATTTCTTGTTCGTCGTATGCTGCGGCTGGCACCCTAACAACACATTACACGGCGTCCTCGGCCGACCGTCGATTGTTTTTTATTTATTTATCCATTTTATCTCCGAAACGCGACCGAATTTGAACCAATTTTATAGCTACGAAGCTCATGTAACGCCCATCTACCAGACAAACATTGTTGCAGAACTTGAACTTGCAGAATGAATTATCTTCGACTATGTTGCATTGCGTGCGCCGCGGTGCTGCGATTTTTCTCGATATATGCATATCGACAGTACAGACGTCACAGCTTTACTCGCTTCCTTCCTCGGACGACTCTTTTTTACCTACTTCTTAGACAGACACAGTTGTCTCACCGTTATTTCCATGTCACGTCTCACAGCACGTTGCCATCACAGTTAGGAACAATATCGCCGAGTGTATCGAATGAGTAGGCACGCTGTATCTGAAATATGACTCGAACGATCCATATGCTTTGAGATATCAACCCGTTGTTTTTGGGCAGTTCGTGACAATATATCGAGTGGCTCCTTTCATGTGCCTCGAACACAACCGACTACCGAGGGATCTAGGTATTGAAAAGTACAAATCTCTCTCCCTTCCAATGCCGGAATCGATTGATATTATACTCAGCACGCTCGCGGAGCGATGACGCGTCACGCGCAGATGTTCGGGGCCGTGGCTCGCGAGAATCTACTAGTGCATGCAGCAGCTGCCAGTATAGATAAAATAGGCAAGGCGTAGGAAAGGTTGGTGCTACGTCTATCGTGGTTTCGATATCGTCGTGATTTATAGATGGACGCTTGCTTGCTCACCGTCTCATTATCATATTACAACACTCGCATGCTATGTAAGCAATGCCTACGTTATCATAATATATCATATAATAAAATAAGAATGTCGGGGTCAAAGATTGAAATAGACCAGAACTGAATGATACGTGCGAAGATTACACAACTCAATACGTTCTGATTAGGACTGAAAACAGCTCTGTCCATTCGATCATCTCGGCGATAATAGATTCTCCAATTTTCAAATTTAATATCAGTTTATCGGCAAGAATATTTCAAACACATTCTCGTACATAGTGATTTCAGCTTATCGATTCGCATGTAAATCATGATAATTGATGTGTTGATAAGATAATAACTCAGTTCGTCATTTTACAACCAACGTAATCAGTATTCTATAATATTTTATAGTGTTCTAGGTTAATCAAACACGATGCGAGACGATCTACTTCCAATCCGAGAGTAAAGTTAGTTACAACTCTTCGCCATCGGATACCAAGTTATCGAGTCTACGCTTGACGCGATCCAAACCATGGGACAACCAAATGACGATGTGCGCGAACCTCCGATCAACGGTACTCCGAGGTAAATAGAAAGAAATCTCTCGCAAGATCCTTGCGCAAGAGGAGTTATGAATATTCATTAACGTAGCGTTCCTTGTCCCTGACCCGACAAAGCTTCGCTTCGCATGCCTTGTTAATTCCGTTCGCATACGTATCAGGTGAAAATCTCTGTTGCGTTGCGATACAGTCGAGCAAGGTTCATTGACAGTTGTTCGATCTGTTCGAAGGAACAACAAACCTGACAACGAGAACTCGCGGTATTCTGATGTCGAAGACGTCGATGGGTACTCACAAACACCAAGTCTGTATGTTTCCGGAGTAGGATTCAGCCGATATGACAAAGCACTCCGGAGTCTGGTACCGTATCGCACTGCAACCAGGTACCTACCGGCACACGTTTGAGAATCGATTACTGCTGGCTCGTCGATAAGTATTTTTCAATTTTCACAGTGACGAAGAGGGAAGTCGCATCGATGATGTCGGACTCTTTTCGTTCGTTCTGTACACGTGGCTATCCAATTACATGTACAAAGTGAATAGAAAAGGATTCGGTGTCGTCCAAATTCCGACGATATCTCCCTACGACCGATGCAATTTGAACACCGACAGGTAACTATCATGGTCATTTCACATTTGATTGGGAAAAATATCAACTCGTTTGCGTCGGCAGATTGGAATTCTTCTGGAAGGATGAATTGAAGCGACGAGGACCTGAAAAAGCCTCGATGGCGAAAGTCATCTGGCGATTTGTAGGAACGAGAGTTATATTCACCTCCGTCATTTTCACTGCCAGCATCTTTTGTGGCTTTATCAGCCAGGTAAGTCCACTTATTTCTGAGGCATCAGTGGCCATCTTCGACGATACCTTGAAAAATGCTTAGGAGAAGTGTACAAGCAGGTTGATCGAATCGTAGAATGATACTTACAGATGCTACTGATGAGAAAATTACTGCAACACGTCGAATCATCGGAAGAAAGTTGGGAAATAGGCATTATGTGGGCAGGCTTGTTGATACTTGTCGAGTTCCTGAGAACATTTTTCTATTCTTGGCAACTGGCGATAGGATACCGAACTGCGTTGAGACTGAAATTGGCCTGCATGACATTACTGTACAGAAAAGTGATTCACCTGAAATATTTGGGAAGCACTAGCATCGGACAGGTAAGATCGTAGTCGAAATCTGCTTTTCGTCGCACCGTTGTCACTGTCTGATACGATTCAAATGTATAAATATATGTACGCGGCGTGTTTCAGAAAGAGTGTCTCGTTTATTAATAAGAGGCTAGGACTGCGATTCACCTTATCTATCACTGCAAGATAAACGGCTCGCAAGAAATGTGAATTTATGAATTTTTTGCATCATTGACATGTTTGTCTATTATTTGCATGAATACTTGTGCACGGTCACACACGTATTTAGTACTTGTCACAAATTTGAGAAAACATGGAAACAATAGTCATGCTACTTTTCACGTATTATATTCAACGTCCTCAGACCAAACATATACATTCTTATGCTCGATACAACACCTCAGACAAACAACAGATATCGTATCAGCCTTTTTGTTAGTTGAGTACGAGGAGATTCCTCTGCATGAAACGAAGCTAACTAACGAACTAACCACGAGTAACACTTTTCAGCTCATCAATATATTCGTTGTCGATAGTCAAAGATTATTCGAGATGGTCGTATATGGGCCAATGGTAGTTGGTGGTCCTATAATGACTGCTTGTGGCATATGGTACGTAACCGAGCTCCTCGGGCCGATGGCTTTAATAGGAATATTCACCCTGGTGTTATATCTTCCCACTCAGGTGAGTAAAATTTGCCTCGACACTTCTATCAAACTCAATTCTGATCATTTCATACATAATACAATTCGATTTTCATTCGTTGTCGACAGTATGCCATATCGAAGCTGGCAGGATATCTTCGGGTTAAAACGCTAAAGTTCTCCGATGTGCGAATACGACTCACAAATGAGATTCTCAACTGTATTCAATTGATAAAAATGTACAGCTGGGAGAAACGTTTCACTGAAAGTCTTCGCGGTTGGTATATATTTGTGTATCTCGACAATGATTGACTTACAGTGTCGATGCCAATGACTTGGATTGAAAATGATAAATCGTACGTGGTTCAATTTACAGATGTGAGAAAGGAAGAAAAACGTTTTATTCTTGGAACAAATTATGCCAACAGTGTCAATGGTGCTTTGGCACCCACCATGCCAATTATTGCTACGATAATAACATTCGTCGCGCATACAGCATCGGGTTTGAATCTTACAGCCGCGGAGGTAAATAAATCACGAGGTCGTATATTATCACATAATCGGTACCCGAACAGCAAATAATCGTTGGATATTTCATTGGAGTAATATTTGATAAAGTACTTAGATATAACATACTAAGAGGTAAATATTCCAAGTGACCAAATGATCATATTTTTTCAGGCGTTCCCGATCTCAACGTTTTTTGGAAATCAAATGTCGTCGATTTTATTGAACATGAAGAGTGGCTATACCTCGTTCATCGAGGGTTTCATTGCTTTTGGGAGATTGAAGGTACGTCGACGTACCTTCCAAAGTAACCGACTACACGAGGCGCAAAAAAAAATCCTTGAATTATTGTTATTGTTGTCGCAGAAAGCTCTCCTGATAAAAGATGCAACGTGTCCCATTAGCAGACCGATCGTTGAAACTCAAGCTATAGCTATAAGCCATGGCACCTTCGCGTATCTCGGATCCAGCGATCACGTGGGAGACAATTCAAAGGGGACGACCGCAAACGGGTAATTATTATTTTTTAATTGGAATCCTATGCAGGTGATGTGTTAGCTACTCCCTTTGGAACACGTTGGTATGTCACATATCGACAGCTCTCACTACGACTTCCGTGATACTTGTGGAATTACTTGTGGTCATATCGACGAAGACGATGAATGGAACATTGCAGAAAGAACACTGGTGAAAATGCTGGGGAAGAGGGCGAGAAGACAAAATTGAAAACAGCGCCGGAAGCTGATAACATCGATGTCTTGTTCGACATCACGTTCGAGGCAGCCAAGGGTAAACTGGTTGGCATCTGTGGGCAAGTCGGCAGCGGGAAGTCTAGTCTACTGCTAGCAGCGCTGGGCCAGCTTCATGCGACCGAAGGACGAGTAATGCGACAAGGTTCGTGCGCCTACGTTAGTCAGCAGGCATGGATCGTCAACGCCACGCTAAGAGATAATATTCTCTTCGGAGAACCCTACGACGTCCAACGCTATCGCAGAACGGTTTACGTGTGCAGCTTGACCCACGACTTCCAAATATTGCCCGGAGGCGATCAAACTGAAATTGGAGAGAGAGGTGTCAACCTGTCCGGTGGGCAGAAACAGAGAATCGCTCTGGCCAGAGCACTGTACGCGAATCGGTGAGTTCGTGCGACCCGTACACAGAACTTGGCGCAACACTGAAGATGGTGAAATTCATGAAATGTGCCTCCTTTCAGAGATATCTACTTCCTGGACGATCCATTGAGCGCCGTGGATGCTCACGTCGGGCTACACATTTTTGATAATCTGATAACAGGAGCGTTACGTGGCAGGACCATCCTCTTCGTTACCCATCAGATCCAAGTGAGTCCGATAGAAATTCGGTTAGCAAGTTTTCCTGTAGGGATCTCTTAAACGATGTCGAACAGAATTATCACCGAGTGGGGTATCCCTGACGTTCTAGTACCTGAATCGTTGCGACTACGTTTACATGATGCGAGATGGCCGCATAGCGGAGCACGGGACTCATAATGGCCTCATGAAGAACGATGGAGACTACGCAGCTATGGTGCATTCCATTTCGAAGGAGAATGCTGATACCGGACTGAATAAAGACGTTGTAGAGTAAGTAAACGACTTGGAAGAACCACTAAAATACCCCTAAATCATCATCATGATACATGCTCATCATCATCGAGGGGTCATTTCTGGCTGACTGGCTTGTCCCATCATTGATGGCTAACCTTCTTGGGTACCAGCTTGTTCCTGCATCACTGAAGTTACCGGGGAACTTCAGTGGCAGTAGATCAGGATAGGGTTCTAGTAGAAAAGAGGACTAGCATTCGGAATACTCAACCTGAACATATTCAGAGTATACTCTACACTAGCAATTAAAATGAAATTATCTATTCCAGTGACAAAGTCGAAATCGATTCTGAGTCGAATCTTACTACTTCGAAGACGGTTGCCCCTCACGAAGATTCCATTCAGGATAGCTCTACCATACATAATGCCGGCGAGGAGGAAGCTCTCAAAGCGAGTGAGTACTTGAGCATGACCAATCCCACTCATCTCTACGAATTTGTTCTTGCAAAATAATTCCATCGATGGCCATAACGTAGTATTTATGTGTCATCTCTTCAACGTAGCGTCACCGAAAGCTATTGCGATCTTAACAAACAGAATGCATTGACTGCGACGAGAATTCGATGTTATGTTTTCTTGTAGAATCGACGTTGGTCCAGGCTGAGAAGAAAGAAGAGGGTGTAGTGAAGGCAAGCACTTACCTGTGTTACGCGAAAGCAGCTGGTGGCTGGTTGACCATCGTCTTAGTACTTATATTGACGGTGTTCAACGTGGGGTCCTCCAGTTTTAGCACCTGGTGGCTTGCTGAATGGTTGAACGCTGGTGGAGGCGTAAGTAGTCCAGATTTCAGCGATAGACATATCATTGTTCATCCATCTGACCGGTAGCTCTTTTACAGAACATAACTCAGCCAGGAACAAACATAACGATTATATCGCACAACATCAATGACAATCCAAAAGCTTCCATGTATCAAACGGTCTACGCAGCTTCGATAGCAGTTATACTGGGATCGAACTTCATACGCAGTTTTGTATTCTGCAAGTCTGCTATCGACGCTTCGACGAACTTGCACAACACTCTGTTCCAAAAAATCATGAAGAGTCCGATGAAATTTTTCGAAACTACGCCCATCGGGAGGCTGCAAAATCTCTTCAGCAAAGACATGGATGTCGGTGAGTGTTCCCGTTGCGAGATTCGCAGTCTGATCTTGAACCAATCATCCATCCCGGTGGAATGTTTTTGAGTAGCTGAATTTGATGTACGAATAGAACCAATCTTCTTCCAGTTGATATCCTACTGCCGGATACTCTTGATCTTGCCGTACGAAATGCGTTCATGGTACTGAACGCTGTTGTCCTCATATGCATCGTATTTCCCTGGATAATCTTGCCATTGATAATACCAGGGTTCTTATATTTTTTCTACGGTAAAATATCTAGGTGCGTACAAGAACCAAGAACATGTTTCAGGACTGCGATATTCTCCAAATGCTAGCTGTAACCAATGCTATCTGTTTGCAATTCCAGAATCGCCCTGCGAGGTCTGATTCGTGTGCAGACCACGTCGCTAGGTGTAATTTTGAGCCACATAACAGCATCGATTCAAGGACTGAATACGATAAATGCGTTCGGCAAACACATGGACTTCAAGACAAAGTAAGATTGCCGGTATATCTCCATGCGAGTCAAGGTTCTCTACTATCCCACTCATCGATAGCGTCTCGACTCCGTACCGCTATCGTAGTGTGGACCCCAAATCAGTTCCAGTAGACTCGTTACATGTGATAATACACCCCCTACTTATGAAACAGTCATTTCATCGATGAACATTCCAGATTCAATGATTTGGCCGAGTTCAGTTCAGGCGTTCTTTTCATGACTTGTTCTGCGTCATCTTGGATATCAGTGCGCGTGGGGAGTATCACAGTTATAACTACTGCGGCTGTTGCTGTGTTGGTTGTAGTCATGAAGGGTACCGTTCCGGCAGCTATGGGTGGCCTCGCTCTCACGTACGCTATGTACATCGCAGGTATCTTTCAGTCCATCATACAAGTCCTCACGGCAACCGAGTCGCAGTTCGTCAGCGTTGAGAGGATGAAGCAATACATTGACGTGAGTCCAGAATAATATCAACATCATTCCAACAACCTCTCGTAGCTGATTAGGAGTCCGTTGACTTCGATGCTACGGAGGGCGGCTAGGTCGAGTCTTGATACAAAGTGCTTGCTCCCGATGATCATCGTATTAGTCCTGCCAGCGTTCAAACCTAGGCGACTCGATCGAGTCCAAGCGCTAACCCCAAATTTACTGCCTCGGTCTGTTCCGATAAAGTTCATTCCACCTTGGATGATCATTAGAAGTACAGAACAGCACTTCGTTCAACATTTTATAAAAGAAGAAAAAAATGACGAATCATGCTTTAATCGTATACTCATTGCTGATGTTGCTTAGCTGCCAGAAGTGGAAGGCGATAATGGCAAGACTGTGAAACCAGTACAACCAAATTGGCCACATTCCGGTCTACTTAAATTTGACGACGTACGCATGTCGTACCGAAAAGATTCTCCGCTGGTGTTGAAGGGAATATCTATCACCATACAACCCCGCGAGAAAATAGGTGAGTCGAATACGCTCTCTGCATACTCCGATGCTAAAGAAGTCTTCGACTTTCCATCGCTCCAGGTATCGTTGGAAGGACAGGATCCGGAAAGAGTTCTCTGACCGTCGCGTTGTTTCGCCTGGTCGAAATTTGTGGGGGGAAAATCACCATCGACGATGTTGATATATCCGAAGTTGACCTGGACCAGTTGCGTGGACGGCTCTCCATTATTCCGCAAGATCCCATCCTGTTCAGCGGTACGATAAGGTGAGCTGTTCCCTACTTGCTCGTGAATGTTACCCTGTGAGCTCCGCTACGCTGTGTTTTCACCTTGCTCCTTCCGGTGTCTTCAGGTCGAATTTGGATCCTTTCAAGAAGAACACCGATGCAGAAATTTGGGAGGCACTCGAAAAGACCAAACTGAAGGACCGAGTCTTATCTATCGGTAACGGCCTCGATTCTTCTGTGGGCGCCAGCGGAGACAGCTTGAGCGTTGGCGAAAAACAGCTGTTGTGTCTGGCTAGAGCATTGCTCCGGGGATCTAAGGTAAAAAATTCTAAGGCTCGACACTTGACTCGACTATTCGATTTCTAACATGGTATCAAATTCTAGATTCTGCTACTCGACGAAGCTACTGCTGCGGTCGATCCTGAAACCGAAGTCACCGTTCAAAATACCATCCAACGAGACTTCGTCGACTCGACCGTATTAACGATAGCGCACAGGCTACAGACTGTCGTCACCTGCGACCGAATTCTAGTAATGAACGATGGTCTCGTAGCTGAATTTGACACGCCTAAGAACTTGCTTGCCGATGAGAACTCGCAATTTTCTCACATGATGGCAGCTGCCGAGAGGGCTGCTAATCGGTAACTAGGCAGAAATCCCAAAAACAACAATACTACACGTGACGTCGATACGAGAAGCCTCGTTTGCTGGATAACTTTTCTTTTGCTCGAATCGCACAGTAAAGAGGAGATAACAAATACAATTTATGACACGCGTGAGAGAATAGTAAGCCGAGATTATATGTGTATAGTGGAAGAGGGATTCAAATAAAGATACTCATTAATCTTATTCAAATTGACTCGGCCAAACTGCCTGGTAAAACAAGCCTGTAATAATTGTGTAGCTGCTACGAGAAGTTTATGTTAAATGTAACACTTACATTGCTGTTTCCAACTGTGTTCGCGATACCAAATTCAAAACAACTGTATTTTGAGAAATCTATTCTTTTCATTTCAAAATGGTATCCATTTTCTAATGCTTAGAAGTCTACAAATGAAAGAACATTGTTCAAATACGATCAAAAATAAACTAATTCTTATGGAAAAACTTATATTGTTGTGGTATCTTATTTATACACACAAAACTGATAAAGTCTAGTAAATAGCCAATGTGTGTACATGAGTTTGTGAATGCACTGGGTAAACCACCGCACAGTGAAAGTAATATATGCAGAAAATCGAGATACAGATTAACTTTATATTTAGTTGACACTCGACCAATGTCCGTTCGAAGACTAACAACAGCGTCTCAACGTCGTGCAGTATTTTTTCACTCATAACAATCACCAAAGTTATCAATGTTTGCGTTTTTCGTGCCAAACTACAGTTGGCGTCCAGACCGTCCGCTTGTTTGCCTCAAACGATACCGCGTCATATTTGTCACCCAAAGTAAATAGGAAAAAACACTCTAGATTTTCAACAATGATGTACACTAAATTCAATTATCGCGATATCCTCTTGAAAGTCCAAAATTTACAGAACTTTCTCACTGCAGATGACGAAAATAAATAGAATTTCACCGACATCGACGCGATAGGAGTAACCAAGCGAAAAGGATCACAGCTAAACAACGCAAAGGATCAATATACCGGGTGTCCCATTTTAATTGACGGATGTAAATATCTCGGAAAGTAAGGACTTTCGTGAAAAACTTTCCGGACAAAAGTTTTAGGGTTCCAAGGCGGGGCCCCGATGGTGACCTTGACTCCGACCTTGAGCCCAAATTTCAAGGTCAAATCAAGGTCAACTTTGATTTTTCAATTATAAATCCCTATTTTTTACTGCATATTCGTGTTTTCCAGACAAAAATACGTATGTTTTGTGCGACGCAGTTTTCTTGGTACTTCAAATATTTATAAAAATATATTTTAACAAATAAATAAATATAAATAGAAAATTTTGAAAAAAAGTTTAACACTGGTCGAGTCGGCGTGGAATACCCTGTATATAGATCGAATCTTTTATACAACGCTTCGCTCTTTAATTCATCGAAGTTATCTATTGCCGAAATCAATGTGCATATAAGCACGCATGCAACGAGAATCAGCAGTTTGACCACGTAGAGGCAAACATGTTGGGACTGAGTCTGATTTCACAGCTGGGACAACTGCAAAAGTAAATGCAAGACGTGTGAGAAAACAAAAACACGAATCGAGCGATTTTTTTGACATGGTAGTTTTTTAGTTATTCGTTATAATAACAGCTCGAATATTTCATCCAAATGATACACGGGAAGTAGGATGGGATATAAAGGTGGGCAATACCTCTTTCGTCAATCACTTGATCAACCTCATTTGTTCCAATTAGCATTATCGAAACCAAGTACAAAGAACTCTTCCAACGAGTCTGAGAACCAATTGCAATTATCGACTTTTTTAGCCATTACACTCGCAAACTTGCAAACCGGCACAGTGTTCCGCGTTGTGGATAGCTGCTGCGACAGGGTGAGTTCATATTTTCGAATAAGATCAACAGCTGAGTCGTTCTATTTTTTGTCTGACAATTTGTTTATCTGGTATTGACGAATAATTTTTGAAAAAAATATGAAATAATAATTTTCCATCGAGCTGCAGCTTTCCTAGGAAATTTGATCATTTTTGGAAATAATTCAACGTAGTTCCATTTCCTATTGATGGCAGTTTGGTGTCATTTGTTGTAACAGAAAATGTGCCATTTCCATATCAAGGATGACATGTTTACCGATAGTTTGTACCATGATCGGTAACAACATGACGATGAGAGTTAAACTTTATTAGGAGAGCTTTGCTTGATAATAGTTATCATAGATACGAAAAACCCATCTTTGCTCTTCAAAAGTAGTTGCAGCTGATCTACGTTCTGCGAATCGTGTCACGACACAAACTGTTAAACTCGATTCTTTACCAAATTTCATGGTTTACAAAAGAGGTTCACAGAGCACAAACCGTAGAGCTAATAGTTTTCGAGGTAAATCCAATTGTTTATATTTATCTCAATTGACATCGAGCAACCCACGCTTTTTTACAATGACATTAATTTTCTCGTTATTCACTTTATTCTTACATACAAACTTATTTCCAACTTTTTAGTTGGGCTTACCATTGAAGCGTGTTTCTTAGTTTTTTACACTATAATTTAGTTTCCATTTCTCAGTTCAATCTATTATAAAAGCGTGTTTTTTATTTCTTTTGTAGCTATTATTTATCTTGGATTGTTTAGTCTTGAAACGTTAAATAGATGAAAAGATGAATGTATGGACAGATATATGGATAAATAGATAGATAGATAGACAGAAAGATGGATAGATAGTTAGGTAGATGAATAAAAAGATACGCAAATGGATAAAGAGATAAATGATAGATAGATAAATAGATAGACAGATAAATAGATGGATAGACAGACAGATGATACATAGATAGATAGATAGACATATGGATAGATAGAAATATAGATAGATAGATAGGCAGATAGATAGACAGACAGACAAACAGACAGACAGACAGACAGGCAGACGGACAGACAGACAGACAGACAGACAGACAGTCAGACAGACAGACAGACAGATAGGCAGGCAGACAGACAGACAGACAGACGGACGGACAGACAGTTAGATAGATAGATGGATAGATATATAAACAGATGGATAGATGGATAGACAGATAGACAGATGAATAGATAGATGGATAGATAGATAGATGGATTTTGTTACATACAAACAAACAAACATACATACCAAGCTAATAACAGCGTGTTAATAAAATGGAATCATTTTAATTCAGAAATTCGAAACGTCGTCGTACGAGATACCACAGCATCGATAAAAAATCAAGGAACGATCGAAGAATGGCTAAAATTCAGCTCGATCGCGATTCACAGATCGGTAGTCGCGCTGAAGTTTCCCAGATTTTAGGGTAAAACAAATTTCACTTTTACTCGCAATTCTTTCTTCATTGCTGTTCCTTTTATCGCCACGAGAAATTATCACTTTTTTCCCTTATACTCTCAAGGAAGAGTAAATCGGAGAACGGAAAGGAAACAAACGAACTCCATGGATCGCTCCCAATCGAGGGAGTCGGAGGAAACGCAGACTCGAGTTGGCGATACGCGCGAGGGCAGGGATTCCAGCGGTACCACAACGCGCTCAAAAATTTGTTACCGATTCGTCGTAAAAAAAAGTACGCATGTTTCCGAAAAATCGGAATTTGTCTTCGTTTCTCTGACGAGTGATTTTTCCGATAGGAATAAAAACGCGCATGTCGTTGACGGCGCTGGTCTCTTCTCGTTCGCTTTGTTCTCGTGGATGTCGAAGTGCATGTACAAAACGTACAAAAGGGGCTTTGACCACGAGGAATGGCCAGCATTATCGCCCTACGAGGGCTGCGATCGTAATACGAAGAGGTAGGGAACACGACGCTGTTATTCCTCACTCCCAGGATCCACAACATTCAAATTATTATTCTACCGCATGCCGATTTTTCCATCTCCTTTTCCAGACTCGAAGCAATGTGGGACGACGAAGTAGCGAGGCACGGCGAAGAGAACGCTTCGTTTACAAAAACCATGTGGCGTTTTATCAGGACACGATTTTTCTTCGAGTCCGTTACGCTTGTTTGCAGTAGCTTGATGGGATTAGTCAGCCAGGCGAGTAGATTCGCTTGTTTCGTAGTTAATTTTATTGTTCTTATCATTCGTTGTAACAATTGTTCCAACGAATAATACCATCGATTTACACGCGACTAAGAGCACTAAATTGAAAACTGCCAGGAATAAACCCACCGTACACATTTTTTATTAACAGAACTTTTGTGTGCATATGTCAAGTATGTGCTGGGGGAAACATCATAGTGCTGAATGCGAATTAACTGCTTATGTCACGTTCACAAAAAAAACAAAACATGTACACCAAATTGGGCATGAAACAGTTGATTTTCTGAGTCAGAAAATCGATCTTTATCAAAACTGAAAAAAACAACGTTATTGAGCATTGGGTGTGGATCCATATGCTGAGACTTTAGGCGTTACATAAACCGAGACGTGATTTCTTTGGGGATTAACGATTTCAGATGTTATTGATGAAGACGTTACTGGAAAGCATTGCAGATCTGGAAGCGAGTTGGGAAGAAGATATGAAGTGGGTTACGTTGTTCGTGCTTGGCGAACTGATGAGAGTATTGCTGTTCGCCGCTGCAGGTGCCATAAGTTACAGAACGGCAGTGAGATTGAAATTAGCTTGCATGGGGCTTCTGTACAGAAAAGTTCTGCGTCTGAGTCACTTGGACCACACGAGCATTGGCAAGGTAGGACGAACATGTGTCGTACCATCGTGAGTTCAGCTATCCGCGAACATGCAAGCACCATTCAATGCCACATGGGAACCACTACACAAGGGCCCCCTTAAGCTTCTACTTTATTTTGCTTTAGACCACCGGGTATACGTTATTGAGGTATAGACAGTTTTTGAGGGGGTCCGTTGTGCCTCGGTCCCCCTACGTTCTTGTTACTGTCCGATACGATTTTATTTTCCAATGCTCGGTAGGAGGTCTTCAGAGTCTCTGGGCATATTTCTGTTTCTCTTATCGTCAGCAGTCAGAGGATCCTAATTGTGCGAAACTCGCTAACTCCGTGATTCCTACCTTTCAGCTCACGAATATACTCGTCATCGATTGCCACAGGCTAATAGATATGATCATATTCATATCATTCGTGCCGACTATTTTTCTCACCCTGCTCTGTGGCTTGTGGATCGTCGTCCAGACGATAGGGCCTATGGCATCGATAGGAATTTTGATGATCGTGTTTTTTCTGCCAATCCAGGTGAGTGGCATCTATGCTAATGATTTCCCTCTACGTGTTCCCCTTTTGACCTTCATTTTTGGTGCACCATCAACAGTACGGATTATCCTGCCTCGTTGGGTACCTTTACGGTAAGACTCTGACCTTCACCGACGCGCGAATACGACTGTCGAGTGAAATTCTGAAGTTCATAGATCTTATAAAAATGCACAGATGGGAGAAACATTTCAGCGAGAACATTTACGGTATGCATGCTAATTGCAGGGATAAGCGGTATAACGCTTTTGCGTTATCTGCTCGTGCAGAACATCGACAATGATTCCTTGATTCTCGCAGATTTCAGGAAAAAAGAGCAGCGTCTCATCTTCAACCGCAATTTTTGCAGCAGCTTGAACAATACTCTCGCATCTACCATACCGAACATCACTACGATACTAACGTTTCTCGCGCATATCGCAACTGGCGCCACTTTGACCGCCGCGCAGGTATTTATGTAATAGAACAATATCGCGATAAATTACGTGATAATTATGCTAATAATTGCAGGCTTTTCCGGTCTCGGGATTTTTCTCCAACCAAATGACGATGACCTTGTTCAACATGAGAATTGCATACAACTTTATAAGGGAGAGCCTTGTGGCCTCGAAGAGATTTAAGGTTTCCTGATAAACATACTTAATGCATTTTGACTAAACTTCTGTTCTGCGTCTGCATCAGCTTCACACCGAGTTTAATTGGTAGTAGGATGCAAATCGAATCAAATAACCCGGAAAATGCGTTATTTGCAGCAAAACTGTAAGAATTCGTCAGTGCAGTCTTGAAATTGTAGACACACAACGATCAGAGTATCAAAACACATAAGCTGTATCAACAATGAGTAGAGGAATTCGTTTGGAATCCTCTACGCTGAGTGTAGCCGCGTCAGTTCGATGTAGTGTGACCACTAAATAATGTGTACCAAATCTTTGTGTAGAAAGTACTGATGATACAGGAAACATCATGCAGGGTGACGGAACCCGCGAACGTAAGTCAGGCCATCGCGATCAAAGGGGGCACGTTTGGGTATATAGCATCCACGAGTGGTGAGCAAGGCAAGTCGAAGAAGGGCTGCAGGAACAAGTGAGTATTTCCCCGCGTTCCCCGAAGGCTGTTAGGGGCACACTAAACTTGTAAAGTAGTGGACACCTTGGCTGATGCTTCATCATGCTGTGAAAACAATATAAGACTGATGAGAAATTTTCAGGCTACATGTACGTGAGAGCCTTGACGAAGGAGGCGTGAAGATGAAACTTAACGCTGTGTCGACCACGGTCGACGTATTGTTTGACATTACATTCGAGGTTACGAAGGGTAAACTAGTAGGGATCTGCGGTCCAGTAGGCAGCGGCAAATCTAGTCTGCTGTTAGCGATGCTGGGCCAACTCCACGCGACTGAGGGCACAGTCGCGCGACGGGGCTCCTGCGCGTACGTTGCCCAACAGCCATGGATCATCAACGCGACCCTGAAGGACAACGTTCTCTTCGGCAAGCCCTATGACGCTGAACGCTACGACGCAGCGATGCACTTGTGTGACTTGATCTACGACCTCGACACGTTGCCTGGTGGCGATCTGGCGGAAATCGGGGAAAGAGGCGCAACGTTGTCTGGAGGGCAGAAGCAGAGAATCGCTCTGGCCAGAGCAGTCTACGCCAATCGGTAACTTCCATCCTACCACATCTTCGAGATCATTCGACAGTCGTGACAAGTGTCGATCGGAGAAGACTTTCTGAGAGGCTTTTTGTAGCGTTCTGTGTCAAACTTCCTAAGAGGCATTTTGTATCTTCAGAATAGTTCTGCTTTAAACTTTTCAAGCGGCTTTTTGCAGCTTTAGAAGGGTTCTATGCCAAACCCTCTAAGAAGTATTCTGTATCTTCAGAACGATTCTACTTTAAACTTTTCGAGCGGCTTTTTGCAGCTTTAGAACCGTTCTGTGTCCGAGTTTGTCAGAGGCATCCTGCATCTTCAGAACGGTTCTACTTTCAACTTTGCAGCAGGTTTTACAGCGGTTTTGGGGCAAAATTTACAACCTTATTCCTATCGTGTTCTGCGAGAGACGTCATCAAGTGTCTCGTCTTTCAGAGATATCTACTTCTTGGACGATCCGTCGAACGCGGTGGATGTACACGTCGGATTACACATCTTCGATAATTTGATAACTGGAGCATTGCGCGACAAGACTGTCCTCTTCGTGACTCATCGCATTCAAGTACGTTGAGTGCAAGTCTTGAGCGTAACTTCTAAGCCCAAGATACCTCGAGTTGCCGTTCTTAACATAGTCTCTTCGCGTGATCATTCTAGTACTTGAGTCAGTGCGATCACATTTACATGATGCGTGACGGCCGGATCGCTGAGCACGGATCGCATGAGAGCTTGCTGAAAACGAACGCAGAATATGCAGCTATGGTCCAGTCTGAGTCAGCTGCTAAAACTAATACCGAGGACAGCGTCGATGTGGAGTGAGTTTACGATTTCTATTACAATATTAATGTAAAAATATCTTTTTCGTTTCGCAGCGAGGTATCGACTCCGCGCATCCTTCATGTTCGAGCTGATTGCGAGATTCACTAACAACGAGATTACACGTTTCAGTGTCAGAGTCCAACGTGCTCGTGATTCTGATGTTGCTTCTTCGACTACTGTTGATAGTAATGGTCGTTCGGTTGACAGCAAGACGCGCCGCATCTATGATATCGAGAATCATGAAGCTCTCAAAGCGAGTGAGTACCACCTTGCGAATCCCCCAATGTGCACGACTAAAGTATCGTTATGACTAGAATCGAATGATAGCATCGAGAGACTCGGAACACAGTTCCATTTGGGATCACAAAGATATTGGATTTTCAAGCTTGTATCTCATCCATTTTCTCTACTCTACGGAAATTCGTGATGTTACAACGAGATGCACATCGTTAGTAAAATATTGCTTCTTTTAGAAGCGAAATTGATCGATGCTGAGAAGAGGGAAAAAGGGGCACTGAGAGCGAAAACTTATTTCTTTTACGTGAAAGCAGCTGGTGGTTGGTTCGCAGTACTTCTGGTACTTTTTTTGACCCTGATCAATGTTGGATCCGATAGCTTCAGTTCTTGGTGGCTCGCGAATTGGCTGAACGCTGGTGGAGGTGTACGTTCCCATTTTCTCAACTGTGGGTGGGTGCAGTTGGTCCTTAATGTCGTACTTAAACTATCATCATCCCCAGATCAAAATTGATCCGGTAACCAACGTGACCACGGTTTCGGATAACATCAACGATCATCCACATTTTTCCATGTACCAAACGATCTACGCAGCCTCGTTGGCCTTCATACTACTGACAAGCTTTATACGTAGTTTCGTTTTATGCAAGGTGAGTATCAGAGCTTCGACAAACTTGCATAACAACTTGTTCAACAAAATCATGAACAGCCCGATGAAGTTCTTCGAGACCACGCCCATCGGCCGTGTACAAAATCTGTTCAGCAGTGACATGGACACAAGCAAGTATTGGCTCCCCTAACCTTGATCGACTCATCCGAGGTCAAGTTTAAAGAGCTCACCGAATGATTATGAACTCATACGATCATCCTTTTCTCAGGTGATGTCACCCTACCGGAAGCAGTCGATATGACCATGCGGATGTTCTTCATGATTTTCATTTCCATTATCCTCACTTGCATTGTGCTACCCTGGGCCATATTACCCCTCTTCATTCCCGTAGTGTGTTACTACGTCTTCGCTAATATCTGCAGGTGAGCGACCATTATCAGCATATTGTTACAATATTTTACAATGTTGCAATTGGCATTGTACATTCACTAAAACCATTGGCATTGGTCAAGCCTTGCAACTATGCCCTGGGCCCAAGAAAAAACGGTAGTCACAATAAGCGGTTCTGGCTCAACTAGTATCAGTGGATACATACATACACTCCCTCCCTCCTCCCTTCCTATGACGTCCCCAGGCTCAACCCAACTCAAGCCAGCGTAGCCCCCTTGTGTGTTTTTAAACCCAACCCAACCCAGCCCCCTTGTGGGCTTTGAACAGGAAATTTGTGTTTTCACGAATACGAAGTTTGGGTCTTAAAACCAAGTTTGAGTATAGTTGGATTGGTTTGGATCGGCTGACGTTATGGCGGAGGCTTGGGGGAGGACGAAGGACCTCTAGGTGTGTGTGTGTGTGTGCACCAAGCTCGTTGAACCTGAACCCGCTTGGCCTTACTTCTAAAAACCAATACTGGCTCAAGCTTTGGGAGTAGAAAAAGCAATAGGTATTCTGCCTAACCTTGGAGGAAGAAAAGTCAGTATTGGCCCAAGTCTGGACTATGGAAAATCAACATTGACTCACTTTTTGAGGCTTATAATTATAATATGATTGATCGACTGCCCAGCCTTGGGTCGAAGCTTGGGCCAATGTCTAGCCACTAAAGCTTGGCCAGCAACAAGTTGCCCAGGGCTTGGCCAATATTGGCAATTCCAACCTGAGTAGAAGGACCAAGTTCGCGTCCTGCTGCATAAGTAGCGCCACAGCAGTCCAATCATCGATACATATACTCAATGATCTGCTACAGAACAGAAAAATCTTTGACGTTGGATATTTTGTGAAAAATCTGAAACTTTGATCAGCTTTTTCACAATGTGTCGAAACGAGTTGATGCTCGAGTCTGGATTCACATTTCCTTTTCGCTACTTAGAATAGTAATGCGGAATCTGGTCAGGATGGAGCATACTACTCGTGGTTCTATATTGAGTCATGTGACAGCAACGATCCACGGATTACCTACGATCAACGCTTTTGATGAGAGGAGGAATTTCGAGAAGAAGTAAGAACTCCATGAGTATGTTTACGTTTTAGTCTGATATTGAGAATGGAGTGTTCATGAGCCTCGCTCATTCGACTTTCAGATTCATCGAACTAGTCGAATATAATAATTCGTACCTATATCTGTCCCTCGGTGCGATGAATTGGATAACGTTCCGCGTTAACAGTATCACAATCGCCACTTCTGCCGCGATCGCCATCCTCGTAATAGTGATGAAGGGTACGATACCATCAGCCATAGCTGGACTTGTGCTTACACATTCGATGCTGATAGCAAGTGTTATCCAAGGCCTCATGTACTCCTTGATCAGAAGTGAAATGAATTTCGTCTGCATCGAGAGGATGAACCAATACATCGAAGTGAGTTTTTCACGAAAATTGGCACGAATGAATAGACAAACGAGCAGTAGCGGCGTTAGGCTACCTCGCGATTGGTCGACGCCCCAGGGCTCCGGAAATAAAAGGGCGCCCATTTATTTCTGTCCAGTCATGCAAGTTGCACATTGTGACTCAACGGGTAACGACGCAATACTTTAGCATTGGTTTCTTATTTCCTACTGTCTAAATTTTAGCCAACATGCCCACGCATATGAGCTCGAAAAAAGTTGGACATTTTTCACTTTCCCCAAGCTATTGGTGGTGAAAAGTATTAGTGCTGCCCCCATTTTATAAAATACCAACAGTAATACTCGTTCGAAGTTCAAGTATTAGGAAAAAAATGGTTGGGTCAAAATTTATCCTACAGGTATACTGGGGATAAAATTCGGGGGGTCTAGATGTCGAAAAACTCGGTTCAAATCCTGACGGAGGGGATTTTTTTTCATCATTTTTCATTTAATTAATGAACAACTGGAATAAAAATGACGTAATTGCATTGTAAACGTCTTTAAACATAATCAGAATAAATAGCGGAATAAGACTGGCACTGCAAATGAGTATTCCAGGCTAGTTGCATGCAGTCGAATGACTACGATCCACCTGATATCGACGAATTTATTTCTCGATCCAAGGCTTATGGGAAAGCAACAGTTTAACGAATCCCATCGACACTCTCATGGATGAATAGCAAAACAGCATGACGATGTATCGTCTGTATTTTTTTCAATCAGAAACCCGACGTCGAGGGGGCAAACGGCAAGCTGGCGATCAAAGTAAAACCGAACTGGCCGAAGATGGGTACCCTCAAATTTGAGAAAGTCTGCATGTCCTATCGAAAGGACTTACCATTGGCTCTCAATGGGATTTCCTTTGCGATACAAGATCGGGAAAAAATAGGTGAGTGGAGGATTTGTCGGGGATAGATCAACGACTATCCTCAACGATTTATTCGCTTCAGGCATCGTTGGAAGAACCGGGTCTGGAAAAACTTCTCTCGTAGTAGCTCTGTACAGGCTGGTTGAACTGTCCAGCGGGAAAATTACGCTCGACGATGTCGACGTATCCGAAGTTGGTCTCGACAAGTTGCGAGGACAACTTTCCATCATTCCACAAGATCCAGTCTTGTTTAGCGGTACGATTAGGTAAGAAATACCTCGGTGTGGCCAGCTATGTACTTACTCGTGATTACTCCAATATTTCGTCTCGTCAAGGTCAAACATGGATCCGTTTAGAACACACAGCGATACGGAAATTTGGGAAGCTTTGGAGAGAGTGGATTTGAAGGGGCGAATACGATCTATCGATGGTGGACTCAACGCAAATGTTGGTTGCGAACGAGACAACTGGAGGATCGGGGAGAGAGTGCGGTTATGGCTAGCCAAAGCCTTGCTGAGGCGTGCCAAGGTGAATGATAGGAGAGCACCTATCTTAATTCTTCTGCACAACCCGAGAAAAATGAGATTCTATATAATTATAAAACCCATATGAAAAAAATTTGCCAGATTTCTAAATAATTAAATAGAACTCAATATAAAATTGCAAAAAATTGTATAAAACTATGGAAAATTATTTACAATTATTTATTAACTAACACACGGGCCTTGTTCCTATATACAATGATCAATAGACTCGGGGTGCTGCGACTTGCGAGATTGGTAAAATAAAAATTATATCATGGATTTCCATAAATCAGAATGAACAAGTAAATTAACAATAATCGTACAGATATTTACATTGAACATATTTATATCGAGTCCATTTTTTTTTTGTACATGATTATTTACTATCTTTTTTTCTCGGGAATGCCGTCAGCGACATATGTCACCGCTACTTATTTGCATTTTCATTGTCTCATGGAATTCTAGATTCTTCTGCTCGACGAGGCCACTGCTGCCACCGACCTCGAAACTGAAGCTATTCTTCGAAACACGATCCGACAAGAGTTCACCGATGCGACCGTTTTAATGATAGCTCACAAGCTACGAACTGTTCTCACTTGCGACAGAATTTTAGTTATGGATCAAGGTCAAGTCGCTGAATTTGACACACCAGAAAATTTGGTTGCAGACGAAAATTCGCTATTCTCACGGATGATGGCTGCTCACGAAATGGCGGCCAATCGATAGGCGTGCAGCCATCTTATGAGCTACGGTATAACCTCGAACGATGGCTGCACACGAAATGGCGGCCAATCGACCGGCACGCGGCCATCTTATGAGCTAAGTTAAAACCTCGAACGATGGCTGCACACGAAATGGCGGCCAATCTATAGGCACGCGGCCATCTTATGATCTAGGGTAGTCACATTTTTTTCTAGTGTACATATCAACCTGAATCCAACCGCATTCTATTCTACACCCAAACCTGGACCGAAATACTGTTTTGAAAGTTGATTTCGAGTGTTTATGGCGAAGAATAATAGTGATTCCTACTCTCACACTTTAACATTATCTCATTTGCAGTTGGATCTCCGTAATTTAGTACTCTGCGTGGATAGTTCTCATCGTAAATAATAATAATAATTGGAAATTCATTTCTATTCGCGACAAAGGGTTATAATTGTCTGTAAGTCCGATAAGTTTCTAACAAATGGCAGTGTAAATTATTTATTTGGTATAACCCGTCGATAACTCTTGTCATTTGGGTTGGGTAGACATCCAATAGATGGCGCCGTGTTTTGATTCTGATCTTCCCATTCGTGCTACGATTTACTTCACGGCCACGACTATTTCTGATTTATAGACTACACGAACTTCTCGCCATTCTTTACCAATCACTTTCTTAACAATATTAAGTATTTTAATGGAATAATATAAGTACTAATCTAATGCTAATATTTTATATTTCTTTGTCCTTCAAGTTTGAACAAAACATCCAAAAGTTAATCCAGTTATTTGAAATTATTTAATAATATCAATTTTACAATTTATCATAATTATAAATATCCCATCGCAGCCACCTCAAGTATACAGATCATCGCACCCCAAAGGTCCTCTCTCATCAAGACGCGCACCTTCAAGGGAGTTCTGCCCAAAAACTGAACACAGCGAGATTTCCTTCAAACTTTGTACACTTCTACAAAGTTTGAACGAAATCTCTCTGTTTTCAGTTCTTCAGCACAACTCTCCGTCTTTGAATCCAGACGTTCCTCCGTCATTCAGCAGCGTGTTTAAAAGAAACAAGTGGAGTTCAAGTCCCGTTCGCACTTCAGCGTTCCAGCACCAGCGGCGCTGCGCTCAGCTCTGCTTATCTAGCACCAACATCGATGAGCATGCACGTTTCGAACCGGGGGCTTCACGCGCATGCGCCAACTTGGTGTCTTGTGCACTACGACGCTGAATCTCGCTGCGAGCGTATCAAGTTGCCGGTCACCGAGCGAACCGAATGCAACCGCGAGCTCTTTGCATTCCCTATTAAATTGTAACTCCACATAAAAGTGATAAAAATAATTGGCTAAGAAAGAAAAAAATACACCACGCAATTAATTAGTGTCGCTGGATTTAATCGACGCAGATCGTTGCGACACGTCGAAGAAGTCCGCAGCAAGCCTTTCCAATCGGACCTAAATTTAGTGACGACGGCAAACCTGTGCGCCGCACGTGGCGCCGTACGGTATCAAAAGTTAGGTTAACGGTGCGCGCAGTAGCCGCGCGCACGCGGCGCGGCAAATTCGGGGCACGTGATTGGCTCTCGCGTTTCAAGCTCGTTCGACTAGTGGGAATTCGAAAAATCTACGTTCCACGAGCATGATCACTCGACTCTCCCCATCGAGTTATCAACGCACCTGTTCGTGCCACTTTTATTAACCGATTATCACGCAATTTTCCAAAAGTGTCCAACACTCAGGCACGTTTCACGATCAGACATGGACAGCAGAAATATTCGGGAAAGTGACCCGATGTTGGTTGATAAGCGGAACGAAAATGCTGCTGCAATTTCGACCATTCTCAGGTAAGGCGAATAAATGTTGCTGAGAAACGAAGCTAGCAATTGTACTACTTTCGTTATCTAAACTCCGATGGAGATAGGAAAACACGCTGTATGCGATCTACTTATCCCAATGTTTACTGATAATCAGTTTGTTTGTTGTCTGTCTCCGCGCAATCGTACCCAATCAAATCTGTTGATTGTGTAGAATTGGCAGTGGGACGACGAGAACGCGAAGAGAGATGACCGCGTATATTTTTAGCGTACGATCGTATTATCCAGCAAGACGGTCGATCAGGAATAATACTTTTCCAGTAAACATGATATACAACAGTTGTACAGCCTGAAAATAAAATTTCCTATACCTATCGTAATACGTTTAAAAAATTCTCGCCAGAAAAAAACGTTAGCCCAATTTATACATATATATAATTATAAACAATTTACATATTGTTTACAGATGTTGATATATATTTATCTACATTTTTTGCAATTTTATAGAGACTTCTGTATGATTAAATGTATACAAAAATTCTAGCCAGAAAAAAACGTTAGCCCAATTTATACATATATATAATTATAAACAATTTACATATTGTTTACAAATGTTGATATATATTTATCTACATGTTTTGAAATTTTATAGAGAATTCTGTACAATCAAATGTATCAATAAATAGATTATTTATAATTTTATCGAGCTCGAATGCGAATCATTGAAAGTGACGAGATTTTTTTTGCATCGCAGCACTGAGAAATGTGAAAAAATCGAATCATCGAATCGGGACGATGTCAGAGGTGAAAGCTCGCAATCGGCGTGGCGATACGTGCCAGGGCAAGGATTTCATCGCTATAAAAATGCTCTTGGGAATCTGGCACCGTTTCGCCGTAAGAAAAAGTACGTATGATTCGTAAAACGAGGAAATCGCTTGATGCCAACAGGAAAATTGCCTCGCATATTTCTGGAAATTCGATGGATTTCAAATTCGTTATGTTTCAAGGATATCGATTGATTCGGTTTTTTAATAGGGGAAATCAGACGAAACCAGTCGACGGTGCTGGATTCTTTTCATTCGTCGTCGTCACGTGGGTATCGAAATACATGTACAGAGGATACAAGAAAGGTTTTACGCCGGAAGATTGGCCACGATTATCCCCTTACGATGGCAGTGATTCGAGCGCGGACAGGTAAACTGCTTTGACCTTGAAAATGATTTTAAAAAAATATATATTTACTTATTTATTCATCTATTTATCTGTCTATCTATCTATTTATCTATGTATTTATCTATCTATCTATCTATCTATCTATCTATCTATCTATTCATTTATTTATTTATTTATGTATTTATTTATTTAAAAATAAACAAATCAAATTTGTTTGGATAAATGATGATGGCATAATGTTGAGTCGTTGAATAGGCTAGAAAAATTGTGGAATGACGAGGTAAGGCGACGAGGAAAGGAAAAAGCTTCTTTTGGAAAAGTTGCTTGGCGTTTCATTCGAACCAGAGTTATCATATCGAATACTCTCTTCGCTTGTAGCACCGTTTGCGGTTTCATTAGTCAGGTGAGTTCTACGTGCGTGCGATATGTAAAGAACGTCTCATTATTACCCATCAGATAGCATTACAGTCACGTTACATAACTACAACTGGAGTCTGATAATACTATAAATAATACTTGTAAGCCATTGCGTGGCTACGATTTCTCGCCAACCTGCATAACACGCCACGTAACATTGTTTCATTTTTGGACGTTAATAAATTAATAAATTAATTTATTTACATGGTTTCTTAATTTTTACTACAATTTTTCTTATCAAGAAAATCAATTGTTTCGTTCTCGTAAATTATTGGTTTATTAACTCAATATTTGAGATCCTATTTATTAATATAAATGCAATTTACTTGTCGATTATTTGGACCGAATAACGTCGTAATTATCAACGAACACCAATAAAACGTGTTGAAAACGATTAGTCAAAGAAAGACTAGTTCAACTAGCCAATGAGATTTGTATTGCTGCTAGTTATTGCTTAAAAAAGCGCAAATAAGGCTTTTACGAGTTATTTGGGCGGAAAACGATCAATATTGCGGCGACGTAACATAGATGTAACCTTGCAATATAACGGCGTAATCAACTGGTTATATAAATGCTACGTAACATGAGTGTAACATTGTAACATTGGTCGGAAATCAACGGGCGATGCTTCTGTTGCGTAACGCGGATGTAATATTGTGATGTAACAGTTACGTTACCGACCGTTCTATACCGTTGCGATGTAACATCAACGTAACATTACGGTATTGCGAACGACATCAATGTTACACCGTCGCGCGGGGTCACTGCTATGCTGGGCAAATGTTACTTTCATGTTGTGTGCAGAGCTTTCGCAAACTTTGGTCGTTGGGCGACGGTATTGACTTGATATCGAGGTCGTGGGTCAAATATTTGACGCGCTGCCCCCACAACCAAGACGAATCAAATTTTCAGACGCTGCTGATGAGGAAATTATTGGAGCACGTGGAATCCGCCGATGACGGTTACGAAGAGGGAATCAAGTGGGCAATTTTATTGATACTCGGCGAAGTCTTACGGCTATTTCTATTCGCGTGGACATGGGCGATAGCATATCGAACCGCCGTCAGGTTCAAATTGGCGTGCATGGTGATGCTGTACAGAAAGATCATCCGGCTCAATCATTTGGGAAATACGGGCATCGGCGAGGTAAGTCCAAAGATTTTATCCGAAACAATTATCATCTCGTCGTGTGCCTATATATACATATATAGAAATCTATAGTACACGTAATTACTCTGATAACGCGGATAGCGAAAACTCTCAGTTTACGACACTTTTGATAACGAGTTCCTCACTTCTCATCACAATGTCCAAAAATATCAATTAGATAGCAGATTATATATTTTTTTCACTTTCCAAATCACAGTCGTCTCGACCACTGCTATCCGAGCTGTAGCCTCACTTCCATTCTTGGCACATTTATTTATTTGTTTGTTTATTTGTCTCGTTGTTTTTTTACTCAACAAACCAGCAAGAAATTCGGTTAGGTAAATTTAGTCGCACGATTTGAGAAAGTTTGTTTGCACACGCGAGTCTGGGATCTTTGTTATCACAGCATAACTGATTAGAATTGTGGGATAACTCGTCAACTTCTAAGTGTCCTAGACACACTTGCTGTGCAACATTTTTTCTTCGACTACATTTGCATTTATTGCTGGCTGCTTGCGCTGGCGACTAAAGTCGAAGGACGCGTAGCCTAGTCGCTTATCGAGCTGTTTACTCGAATCGAATGGAACAAGCGCGAATCCCCTATGCGAAACCGAAATGCATGGGAATTTGACCGCAACCGGCGTAATTAATGTGCGAAATTTGCTGCAAGTTAGTTTTGCTGGTATGTTTCGCAGCTCGTCAATTTATTCTCCAACGATTGTCAAAGAGTGCTGGACATGGTGATGTACGGACCGATGGTGATTGGTGGTCCCATTATGACGATTTGTGGCGTTTGGTACATACTGAAGCTACTGGGACCAATGGCACTGCTCGGGATATTAGTCTTCGTGATATTCTTTCCAACCCAGGTGAATCGAACGTTTTGTAACGAAGTTTCGTGTGTCTAGCAACAGGGTTCCAACTAAAGCATTACATTTTCTAATGCAGTACCATTATTTTCATTACCCATTGAATTTATTTTTCCTAATGCGAAAGTTTCCATCAACCGCTGAATCTTTTTTTCAATGGAAACAATTTCCATTAACCATTTCATTTTTTTTCAATGAGAGAAATGTCCATTTACCATTGAATTTTTTTTTCATAGGCACAATTTTTGTGACCCATTCAATTCATTTTTCTTAACTGGAATAGTTTTCATTACCCATTGAATTTTGGTATTCAATGGGAGAAATTTTCAGGCCCCATTGAATATTTTTTCAACGGGGTTATTTTCATTAACCATTGAATTTTTCTTTCAATGGGGGCAATTACAATGGAATGAGTGTTGGTTTGTCCTTCGCAGTACAGCTTGTCTCGACTCGCTGGGTATCTGCGCGGCAAAACGCTGAAAATTTCCGACACGCGGATTCGTCTGACAAATGAGATCCTGGACTCCATAAAACTGATCAAAATGTACGCGTGGGAGAAATGTTTCCGTGAAAACCTACTTGGTTCGTATTTATCTCGTCGAATTACGCCGCAACGTTAAATAAGAATACTTTTTGATACGCCTGCTTTCGCGACCTATGCTTCCTGCGATGATTGCAGATATCAGGAAAAAAGAACAAAGGCTCGTACTCGGAACTAATTATTGTCAAAGCTTCAGCATCGCTTTGTCACCAGCTGTGCCAATTATTTCTGCGATAATTACATTCCTCGCTCACCTATCGACGGGGCGAAATTTGACGGCTGCACAGGTAAACAGTATAAGCGACATCCCAGTGAACACGTTTTATTTCGGCAATATAACATGGAAGTTACATGTAACGTCGCGATGTTATTTTTGCGATACATAGCTGGTATATAACGTGGAAGGAACATGTTGCGTACCATTTGTTATACGGTGGTTACGTAACTCGTATGTGACTTATTACGTTGCAATATAACTGTTACATCCCGGTACATAACACGTTATATAACACGTTACATTGATGAGTAGGAAATTGCAACGTGGATGTAACTTACATGTAACGTCGAGGTAATATCAGCGGTTACAATCGGTAACATTGCCGTTACATTGCTGCAATATTACCGTGTTCACTGGGATCTTATTTCTCCTACTTTTTGATTCCTCTGTTATTTTTTAGCAGTTCAACGAAAATGCGAACCGCGATGCTTAATCGTTCGCGAGTAGAAATAGTTCTCAACTATTTATACGATCAGAACTCGAGATACTAGAAGTATCTGATTTCTGGTGTCAAACAAACTTCGCGATATTCATCCATCTATATTTCAGGCATTTCCAATTTCCACGTTTTTTGGAAGCCAAATGACGCAGACGCTGATGCGCTCGAAGGATGGTTACCAGATGCTCTGCGAAAGTTCCGTTTCCTTCGAAAGACTGAAGGTTCGTTGATACCATCCTACTAAACGTCTTGTGGGGAACTTCAATCGGATTTTCATATTTCTGTACAGAAAGTATTGTTGATCGAAGATGGATCATGCAGAGTATCAAAGCCCATCGTGAAATCTCAGGCTGTCGCCATAAATCACGGTACATTTGCGTACGGCGCCTTCGCGAGGAGGAACGACGAGAGGATTGAAAAGGAGGAGGAAGAAGGGTGAGGCAACAGTGAGGTTGTACCGTGAACATGTACTCCAATAGCCGTGAAGAAATGTGCGATCGATGATTTTACAGGAAGGATGTTGGGGGGAACAGTTGCGAGAGGACAAGACTCAAGGTTGTGCCAGAATTCGAGAGAGTCGAGGTCTTGTTCGACGTTACCCTCGAGGCCAAGAAGGGCCAGTTGATCGGGATTTGCGGTCAAGTTGGTAGCGGAAAGTCCAGTTTATTGTTAGCAGCTCTGGGTCAACTCCACACGAGCGAGGGACAAGTGATGCGAGAAGGTTCCTGCGCCTACGTCAGCCAGCAGGCTTGGATCGTCAATGAGACGTTGAGAGACAACATCCTATTCGGAGAGAGCTTCGACCCCAAGCGTTACTACAGAGCATTGCAGGTCTGCAACTTGACCTACGATCTGGAAATGATGCCTGGAGGTGATCGAACGGAGATTGGCGAAAGAGGCATCAACTTGTCTGGCGGCCAGAAGCAGAGAGTTGCACTGGCCAGAGCATTGTATGCGAACAGGTACCGATCGTTGTGATCAAATATGTCGATACCCAGTTTGAAACACCTACTCAGACTTCTCTTTCCTCAGAGACATCTATTTCCTAGACGATCCATTGAGCGCGGTGGATGCTCACGTCGGATCACACATATTCGATCACTTGATACTTGGAGCGTTACGAGAAAAAACTGTACTCTTCGTGACTCATCAAATTCAGGTATATCTCCTCTGTGAGAATGCTGGCTGCATGGGTCAGATTCCAGTGAACACGGTAATGTTACGACACTGTTACCGATTGCAACGGGTTACATGTTAGTTAGATCCAAGTTCGAATTCCCTACTCAGCAATGTAACATGTTATACAACGTGTTATGTACTCGATATGTAACAGTTATATTTCAAGGTAATACGTTATATATCGGTTCTGTAACCAGCATGTAACAAATGGTACGTAACATGTGCCTTCCACGTTATATACCAGCTACGTATCACAAAAATAACACTGCTACATTACCTGTAACTTCCATGTTATATTGCCGGAATAAAACGTGTTCTCTGGAATGTAACGGTTATATAACGTGATCTTGTAGTATCTGAATCGATGCGACGACGTCTACATGATGCGCGATGGCCGCATCGTTGAGCACGGGACTCACGACTACCTCATGAAGATGAACGGAGAGTATGCTTTGATGGTCAACGCGATTTTAGCTGAGAGTGCCGAGACGACGAACACGAATGACGTTGAGTAAGTTCGGTTTGTAACAGTTATATAACTGTTATGTCCATTAGGGTGTACCTAAAAAAAATCGACAATATGGTAGAATACATCCAAAAAAAATCCTGTCAAAAGCGAAAGCTCATGCTTTCAATTTTAAGAGGTCCATCGTCCCACCTAAAGTTTAATGAATGAAACTTTTTCAGCATTAAATTTTTGACAAAAATCTCATTATGTCAAATTTCTATCATCAATATTCAAGTTTGGAAATATTAATATAAGAATAATAATATAATATTAAGAAGAGCGGTAGGAATATTTCTGTAAACGAGTTGTACCGCACGAGTTAGACCGTGGTTTTATTTTCCAGCGAGGATATCGTTGGTCAACCTTCTGAAAATAATAAGGGAATCGGTGCGAGGACTACTAGTAATCGGAGTCGTTCGGTGAGCGCAAGCTCTCGTATCAGTACAGACAACGATGAAAATGTGGATAAAGCGAGTGAGTATAATTCATTTGTATTATTGTAAGGTACAATACCTTGTGTCGTTGTTTCGACGAGTTTGGAAATTTGATTTTGGTTTTGTTAGACGTCGCCTTGACCGAGGCAGAGAAGAGCGAAGAAGGTGTCGTGAAGGCTAGTACTTACATGACGTACATAGCAGCAGCTGGCGGATGGTTTTCGACGGTCCTAGTATTTCTTTTGACCGTGATCAACGTCGGTAGTTCCAGCTTCAGTGCTTGGTGGCTTGCGAAATGGTTGAACGCCGGGGGAGGTGTGAGTATGGAACCATGGGACCCCTGAGTTACGCTGACTTCTGTTCTACCATCTGCGGATGTTTCTTGTTACAGAACATAACCGATCCAATAACCAACACTACGACACTGTCGAACAACATCAACGACAACCCACATTTCTCCACCTATCAATCTGTCTACGCAGCTTCGATAGGTCTCATTCTTGGGGCTAACTTGTTTCGCAGTTTCATATACTGCAAGTCGACCATCACAGCTTCCACGAACTTGCACAACAGGTTGTTTCAGAAAATAACGAGTAGTACGATGAGGTTTTTCGACACGACACCCACCGGCAGGATACAAAACCTCTTCAGCAGAGACGTGGATGAAGGTGAGCCCGCGATTTTTAACCAAACAACTTGCCAAAAAGAAGTCGACACAGTGGTTCGTTTGCAGTGGACAACAGACTTCCCATCGCTGTCGATACCATCATACAAAATCTATTTCTGGTATTTTCTGCCATCTGCCTCGTGTGTTTCGTCTTCCCTTGGCTCATCATACCGATGTGTGGACTGGGCGTTATGTACTACTTCTTCGGTCAAGTCTACAGGTGCCCATCGATGTTACGGCTTCTTCTCATTTTTCTTTACTTCTGACAACTTGTTCCATTTCAGAATAGCACTGCGAGGTTTGAAACGCGTTGAAAGCACGTCTCGGTCCCCAATTTTGAGCTGCGTCATGGCAACGGTTCAGGGATTGAGCACGATTCATGCTTTCGACAAGGCCGTAGACTTCAAGAGAAAGTAAGAATGGGATCAGCTGCAGTTGTTACGAATAACGTGGATGTTCGAGTCTCGGGTGGATAATGCATCTGTAATTTGAATCTCCAGTTTCAGCAAATTGGTTGACGATAATAGTGGATATCTATTCATGTCGCTCGCCGCGACGAGGTGGTTAGCTGTGCGTATCGACAGTCTGGCTATATTGACGATTTCCATTACTGCGGTGCTCGTCGTCTTTACGAAAGGTCAAGTTCTACCAGCCTCAGCTGGACTAGCGTTGACTTACTCGGCGTATATTTCCGGCATCTTTCAGTACACCATACGAGTGATGTCGGAGGCTGAAACCCAATTTATCAGCGTCGAAAGAATGAATCACTACATTAATGTGAGTCTTGCTATCAGAATTCTTTGTTCATAGCAATTTTAAGTGCGATGTGTTGTTCCGGTGTGTTCTTAGCTACCAGAAATTGAAGGGGACAACGGCAAAGCTGTTGTCAAGATAGATGCTAGCTGGCCAAGGGCAGGTGTACTTAAATTTGTAGGAGTCTTCATGTCATATGGTAAAGACAAGCCATTGGTATTGAGGGATGTCACATTTGCTGTGAATGCTCGTGAGAAAATAGGTAAATGAGACGCTTCGGGCTGCTTGACTTTGTGAATCGACAGATTACTCGCCGTTCCAGGTATCGTGGGAAGAACCGGCTCTGGAAAAAGTTCTCTCACCGTCGCTTTGTTCAGGCTGGTAGAACTTGCCGCAGGAAAAATTATGATCGACGACGTCGACATATCCGAAGTTGGTCTCGAAGAGCTGCGAAGCCGGCTTTCCATTATTCCCCAAGACCCCGTCTTGTTCAGCGGCACGATCAGGTGAACGATCCTTCGGTCCAACGTTATCCGCGATTGCGATCTCGTTCTAATCGACTCTACTCACCCTCCAGGTCGAATCTAGATCCGTTCAAGAAGAACAGCGACTCCGAGATCTGGGAGGCCCTAGATAAAACGAAACTGAAGGATCGAGTCCGATCCATAAACGGACAGCTCGACGCCTCCGTCGGATTTGGTGGCGACAACTTGAGCGTCGGAGAGAGACAACTGCTCTGTCTAGCGAGAGCTGTGCTGAGGCACGCCAAGGTATGGAAATTCGTATCTTCTAGTTTCACTCGCGTTCGATGGAAATTGCTCCACCGATCCGTTTCATCGAGATGGTCGCGTGACCTTTCAGATCCTGGTGCTCGACGAGGCTACGGCTGCTGTGGATCCGGAGACTGAAATTGCCGTCCAGAATACGATTCAACGAGAATTCGTTGACTCAACGGTGCTGACCATAGCGCACAGGCTGCAGACCGTCGTCTCCTGCGACCGCATTCTAGTGATGGACGATGGTCGCGTCGCCGAATTCGACGCGCCATCCACCCTACTGGCCGACGAAAGATCTCAATTTTTCAAAATGATGGAAGCTGCGGAGAAGGCGACAAGACGATCGTGATATGCCCAAACGCAGACAAGCCTCCGCGTTCGAGATACCATCGATCCAAAAAACATTGCCCTACCCAATATCAAACAGATATCCATAAGATCAATAATATCCCAAAGTAGCTTGTAACTTATCGACTGACATCTATCCAAAGATATGATATCTCATCACTACAAAAGTATCCTTTAAGAGCGCGGTAATTTAACAAGCTCTCGACTGATACGAAAAATATTCAAGTACAAATATACCTCGCACAATTGTCACCGTCTTCGATAATTATTGTTTCTTTACTTACCTGAAACTATGTTCCTCTATATTCTCATTGTATATTTTGGTATCCCAGGTATTACCTTCTTAGCCTGTCCTATGCTGAACTTTAAATAAATATTCTCATTACTATCATCTGAAAGATAAAACCATACAAAGCACAATTTTCGGTAAATACACTCAGTCTCAATTTCATCGAGACAGTATCACCCGACTTAAATAAAAAATAAGATTCAAAATTCAAACTTTAAATCGAGCCACACCGAACGCACATTTACTAGCATTGTAATTCTAAATTGTAAGTCGGGGTGAATTTTTTGCACGAGAACTTACTGAATCTCTGAGGTCAAGATGAGCAATGGCACGAGATTCCATGATGGGAGGAGTAAAGTCAGATGGCTGCGTTCGAACCATTCGCACAGCACGGGGATTCCCATTGGGCGAAGCACCAATCACATCCCTTCGCTCTGCCTGCGAAAAACGAGGCAAATTCAAACTTCAAATGAGACATTCGACTCGACCAGTGCTCGCGAACTCCGCTGGCAAATTTATCATCAACCTATTTGTAAATATGTTAAAAACTGATGGCATCATCATCCAGAGTCAACAGCAGCCCACGCTATTTTTACTCTCCGGTTCTCCCCACCCAGAACCACCAGCGCCGACGCTTCGTACACACACTAACGATAGACTTGTGTGAATCCCCGTTCCTAGCGTACGAATGGCTGCGTAATCAGCTGTTATCGCGTCACGTGGTCGCTCATGCTGTGCCAACTTCCTAACTGTCATTCCAGAAACAGTTTAGCAATATTCTGTTAACCAGGCATCGATCAAAGTGATGTTCCAATATTAAACATCAATGATATCAGATCTTAACAGTATCACGAGCTGTAAAATTAGATTCCCACGAATGATACTACCTTGAATTAAAAATTGCCCATCGATCCATAATCTTATCAGTATTTCTTAATTACTTCCAATAACTTCACGAAGATGGAAACTAACTCTATCTGCTAAATTGTTGACTTTATCTATTTGATAGTAGCGACGCGTTGTACAGTTACTCGCCTCTATACTTCTCAAGGCTCGTGACTCCGCGTCGAGGCCAGGAACGAAATGGATAAAGACAATCGCGCTAATTTATCACCAACCGATCCCAACGACGATACCGACGATGAAGTAATCGGGGAACGACAACATCTGAAAACCAACGGGTAAGCTGCGTACTATAGGAGCAGTTATACCGTGGCTCGAAACTGGCATCTAACCTTCTCTGTTTCATCTCGATAACTCGACTCCATTATAGATAACTTTCCAAACCCGATTCGATATTCGTTTGGATTAGCGAGCCATTGTTTAAAATCGTGACCGTTGGATTTGTCATCGTCGTATTTCTCTCCCTGAACAGATCTGCGCCCGATGACAATGGAACGAATATCCAATCGATGGACTTCGACGACGCGGAGCAGAATTTGCGTCGGGAATATACGCCGGGTCGAGGATTTAGTCGATACAGGAACACGCTTAACAATCTCGTGCCGATTCGGCGTGGTAAACAGTACGTACTTTGGAGTTGGAACAGATCGGCGAAACTGTGCCTAATTCATGGGTTCTATTCAGGTCGACCGGGACGATGCCGATCGACAATGTTGGGTTCTTCTCGTTCGTTACGTTTTCCTGGCTCTCAAAGTACATGTACCGCGCGTACAAGAAAAATTTAACCATAGAAGAATTGCCATCGGTATCACCCTATGATACTTGTGATTACAACGTGAGAAGGTATCTGATGTTTGGTCAGCATTGCGGGATCGTAAAGGATATCCGATAAATTCAAAGCGCTGGGTCGTTAAGTAAATATTGGAATGTTGGTAGATTAGAGATGTTGTGGGAAGATGAGTTGGCCAGACGAGGCCCAGCGAAGGCTTCGTTTGGAAAGGTAGCCTGGCGATTCATGAGAACTCGGTTTCTCGCCGCGGCCTTCATCTTTGGGTGCAGCGTTCTCTGCGGTTTCGTTAGCCCGGTCAGTAAACTCACGGTTCATTGATCAGACCAATTGTGAAATCCCTTTTCATCATGATCTCCTGATTTTTTCAGACAATATTGATGAGGAAATTACTCGAGTACGTGGAATCACCGGAGCAGAGCTACGGCAAAGGAGTACAGTGGGCGATACTCTTAACGCTGTCCGAGCTACTACGAATGCTTTTCTTCGCCTGGACTTGGGCTTTGAACTACAGAACTGCGTTGAGGCTGAAATCCGCTTGTCTCAATATGCTGTACCGAAAAATAATTCGGCTCAACCATTTGGGAAATACGAGTAGCGGCAAGGTAGTATAAATTTGTGAGTCACACTCCTGGGAGAGTCGATCCCATAGTCTGCGATAAATGCTAGACCAGATCCATCGATGAAAAGACGTTTGTTTTACAAAAATCGTACAGCTCATCAATATGTTTGCCAACGATGGTCAGAGAATATTCGACATGATTTTGTTCGGTCCAATGATCATCGGCGGCCCGATCATCACTGTTCTCAGTGTGGGTTACATATGGTGGCTACTAGGACCAATGGCCTTGCTTGGAATGACCGTGTTCATAATGTTTTATCCAACTCAGGTAAAAATTATTCAACTCTCCTCGAATACTATTTCCATCCATCGGTGAGATCATCTTCATTTGAACATTTTTAACATTTATATCTGGAAATTCCAATACAAAGAGAATGATTTTCAGTATGGAATATCTCGACTCGCAGGATATCTTCGTTCCAAAACGGTAACCATATCCGACGCCAGAGTTCGACTCACCAACGAAATTCTAGACTGCATGAAGCTGATAAAAATGTATGCTTGGGAAAAACGTTTCAGCAATGATCTCATTGGTCCGTATTCTTTATTATACATCATATATTTATTTATTTATTCGTTTATTCAATTACTCGAGATATCATTTCATGTGGTATTTACAGATATTAGAAACAAGGAGCAGAATTATCTTCTGAAAACTACCTACTGCCAAAGTTTAAGCATCGCACTGTCTCCGACTGTTCCAGTCATCTCCGCAATAATCACGTTTCTCGCTCACCTATCGACAGGACAAAATTTAACAGCTGCGATGGTAAGTATACTCCTGAGTAGGTTCTCCACGTGAAAAATGATTCCTCGAATGGATCATTCTTGGAAAAATGATGTTGCACAACGCAGCGATCGGATCGATATAAATCTCAAGTCTACACTTTTCGAAGAGTCTACTGCAAAATCTGTAGATTTCTCTGTACGAAATGAACATTTTGGCCCATAATTGAAATTAGATGCAGCTTTTTCACTATAGAAAGCTTGTTCATTTTCTGTAGAAACACTTTTTGTCCCGGCTCCACGAAACTCGACGTCTTCGATGCAAATTTTTGATCGCTCCATCGACAAATATTTTATACAATGTGCCAAAAAAATGCACGAGCCAACGATACTAGAAAAATGAATTCGTAAAGCCAATTTCGAGCGTGGGACCTGTCTCTTCCCACAATTTTGGGGAGAAATCGAGCATACGAAGCCGAATAACGTGATATATCTTCCAGGCATTTCCAATAACATCGTTTTTTGGAAATCAAATGAAACAAGCTTTGACACGCATACGTGATGCTTCCCAGAGTATCGTCGACAGTTCCGTTGCATTTGGAAGATTAAAGGTCTCACGATGAATACTTAATAATTGTAACTCTCTACAGTTTCGCTTAACCACGCGCACCTTAGCTCTTTAGTTAGCGTGTGACTTGGTCACCCGATGTGGGAACTCCCAAAATTTCACTGTTGCACCGTTAGACTCACAGCATCACTCCATAACGATGTTTTGTAGTTAACCAGATAGCACTGTACATATCATAGATGCCATCTTCACCGATCCTCCTTCGCTTGTTCGATGATACAGAAATTCCACTCGACGAGCATCGATCGAAAGCGACTTGATCATTTTTTCAGGTATTTCCATTCACCTCACTTCTCAACACGCAGTTTCGTAGCTCGATCAACACATTGCAAATCGGATTGGACAATATACTCACATCTCTCATATCGTTCAACAGAATTAAGGTTTCTCATTTTAATTACATTTTCTAACACACAATTTTCCCGTTCCAAATTTACTTCTATCGACAAGAAAAAGTCTTTCGTTTTTACAGACCTACTGTGACGAGGTGCAGGGAGATCGATCAATGTTTTGTCGCTGCGACTCGTGATCCTTCGTTCTCCTCCGTCACGATTAAACGTTATTCTTGGTAAAAGTCCTCTCGCATCGCTTGTCAAATTCCCCATGAGAAAGCGTTTCGCTTGATACTCGTCCCAGTTTCTACCTTCTATGTAAATCTTCCATTCGTCGCACTGCCCTCCCCGAGAAAAAAATATTATATACAATTCTATTGAAAAAAATTCGCCCTCTATGATTATACATTATATTTATCTATAATAATATCCAAATTATAAACAAATTGTATATAATCATATCGGGCCAATTTTTTATATGTGAACTTTTTCTCTCGGGCTACATGCTGCTTGACTCATTTCCATCTGTTTTTTTGGATTCTTCAATGGTATTCGTAGATTTCATAATGCTTCCCAAATTTGGCTTCTCTACTCCGATTCAAATCGGAGCTCTCGTATCAATTTCTAACTATAATACTCCAATATTCTAATTTTCTATCGCTTAGCCAAATATGTTCCATCTGTCGTCATTAAAGTATTTGAATTTGCTTAACACTTGCATCTTCTAATTTTCTCTAAATAGCCACAATCTTGCTTCATCAGATTTCAATTTTTTATTTCTACGTTTCCTAAGCTCTATATTTTGGTGTGAACATTTCCGCTTCTCTATATAATTGAACTGTTCTATTTATCTATTTATTGATAAATTAATAAATTCATTTATTATAATTATTCAATTATTATTTATTATATTAACAAAAAATTCTTATTTATATTGATAGTGTTTGCTTTAATTAAATAAATAAAATGTATATAAATAGGTTTTAAATTTTGTTATATCTTTACGCAGACCATATTATTGCTCGACGATGGATGCTGCCCGGTGTCGAAACCGATCGTCAAATCGCAGGCCGTCGCCATAAATCATGGGACGTTCGCTTATGATTCATTGGACAATCACGTCGAAGAGATTCCTGAAAAGAATCAGAGCAGAAGGTTGGTCTCCAGTGCCTCGTATTGGAACGTTAACCGCCGTTTAAAAATCTTATTTCTGCTACAGTAAAAAAATTCGTTCGAGCTCCGGAGAGCGAAGCGAGAAGACAAGATTGAAAGCTGTGCCGAAGGTGGGGAAAATCGATGTCTTGTTTGACATTACTTTCGAGGCTGCGAAGGGCAAGTTGATTGGGATTTGCGGGCATGTTGGTAGCGGCAAGTCCAGTCTGCTGTTAGCAGCGCTTGGGCAACTTCGAATCATCAATGGGCAAGTGATGAGAGACGGTTCGTGCGCCTACGTCAGTCAGCAGGCATGGATTGTCAACGCGACGTTGAAGGAAAACATACTTTTTGGAGAACGATTCGATGCCAACCGTTACTACCGAGCGATGCGAGTCTGTAACTTGACCTATGATCTCGAGATGCTTCCAGGAGGCGATCAGACCGAAATTGGAGAAAGAGGAATCAATTTGTCTGGTGGACAGAAGCAGAGAGTCGCTCTGGCCAGAGCACTTTATGCTGATCGGTAAGCATCTAGCATTTAGCGATGAACAGTGCGGAGTTCGTCTCATCGAACTGGTCTCGACGTAGCATTATAGACGGTGGCCTACCATCGGTATCGTACCGTTCTCCTTTTATTCTACTTTGCCTCGTCGCAAGATCACTAGAGAACCTACGAGGAAATTCTTGTTTATAATTGAGCTATCGCTTCTTTCAGAGATATCTATTTCCTGGACGATCCACTGAGCGCTGTGGATGCTCACGTCGGATTACACATTTTTGATAACTTGATACAAGGAGCATTGCACAGCAAAACTGTTCTATTCGTGACCCATCAAGTTCAAGTATGTGCAACGCCAAATTCTACTCCTTGCAATTTAAAAGATACAAGCATTTTTTTGAATAGCATAGCTTCGTGAAAAATACCTGTTTGTTAAATACTTAACTTAAAGAGGATACCAAAAAAAAAATAACTGTTGAAAAAAAATGTGTTAATGCATCGAATACTGTGCTCCTCGCGTTGTAGTATCTAAATCGCTGCGACGATATTTTCATGATGCACGATGGGAGGATCGTCGAACACGGTACGCACGATGAACTCATGAAAATGGATGGCGAATACGCTTCGATGGTTAATTCCATTTCATCCGACAACACCGATGCGAAGAACACCGTTACTGTTCGGTAAGCTAATACTATTCATCCCAGACAAATATGTAAATTCTGCTGGAAAGTGTGCAGATTGCTCCGCCAAATGGCAACAAAGCATCGCCTCAGACTCCTGTTTTCAAAAATTTTCTCCAAATCTTGCTAATTCCGTATCCTCTAGTCAGAAAAGCCATAGTCAATCGAAAGAAAACGTCTCATCCGCCGCAGTCAATCTGAGTCGTTCGGTCAGCGATAGTTCTCGGGCGAGTGCTGACAATACCGACAAACTTATGGATCCAAGTAAGAAGAATTGGAATTTTCAGCTGTAATCGACTCTTTTTTGTGCATGATGTTTCAGCTCTGCAAATGAATTTCATTCTATTTTCCTATTTCTCGCAGAAGCAGCTTTAACTATAGCTGAAAAGAGTGAGCAAGGTATCGTCAAAGCACACACCTATCTGTCCTACGTTCGAGCAGCTGGTGGCTATTTGGTAGCTTTTATCGTACTCGCAACGACGTTCGTCAATGTGGGAAGTACGGCATTCAGTTCGTGGTGGCTCGCTCAATGGCTAAAGGCTGGCGGTGGTGTGAGTATTCGAGTTCGATAGCACTGTTAGTATCACCGTTCCTCCAACGCTCCTGTATTTTCCAGAACGTGACCGATCCGGAGACCGGAGCGACGATGATGTCGGACAATATCAAGGATAATCCAAAATTTGACGAGTATCAAACCATCTATGCAGCTTCAATAGGAATCATTCTGGGCACTAACTTGCTACGCAGCTTCGTATTGGGAAAATCGACTATGCGAGCCTCGACAAACTTGCACAACACCTTGTTCAGGAAAATAATGAGCAGCCCGATGAGGTTTTTCGATACGACGCCAGCTGGGAGGATACAAAATCTCTTCAGCAGAGACATGGACGAGAGTACGTTGGCAAGACAAAGGAATTACGTGACACAATGCAGTTTTAATAATGCCAATTTTTTTCCAGTCGACAATCGACTCCCGACAACCATCGACAGTATAATGCAAAACATAATATTGGTATTTTTTGCCATCTTCTTCATATGCTTGGTCTTCCCCTGGTTTATACTACCCTTGTGCTTTCTTACACTCATTTATTATTGCATCATCAAAGTGTTCAGGTGAGTGACCTTGAGCAATTTATCAAATCTGCAAACATCCTCCAACCCAAAGTAGAAAAACAACTTTTGTTCTACTTTATTTATTTATGATAAATTTCTTCAAAACTTATTTAGAAAAGTAATGATTACTTGAGAAATCCTTATTAATCGATCTAATTTTCGTTCCTCAGCGTAGCGGTGCGAGACTTGAAGCGAATGGAGAACTCCTCGAGATCTCCAATTTTCAGCTTTATTACGGCAACTGTTCACGGATTGGGCACGATCCATGCCTTTGAAAAAGATGAGGACTTCAGGAAAAAGTGAGACACGAAGAAATGCCTGTTGGCCATGAACGACAGAGATCGATCACTTGGTTTCAGTTTTTTCTTTGAAAATGTAACACCGAGTCATCTCACGTTACAGAGGTCCAAATTGAAATTTCAGCTTCACGAAATTATTTGACAATAATAACTCGTGCGTATTCCTGTGTTGCTACGCGATGAGGTGGCTAGCGGTACGAATCGACAGTCTTTCAATCATGATTACCTGTATCACCGGATTGTTGGTCGTCTTCTTGAAAAGTCAAGTTCCACCAGCCCTAGCTGGACTGGCTTTAGCATACTCTGCTCAAATCGCTGGCATATTCCAATATACCGTACGATTGGTATCGGAGACTGAGATGAGATTCATCAGCGTCGAAAGAATGAACACTTACATCAATGTAAGCTTTCACCTGTAATATATTTCAATTTTCAATTTCAATTTATCAACCAGAAAAACATTTATCTATCTATTTATTCATCTATCTATCTATCTATCTATCTATCTATCTATCTACCTATCTATCTATCTATCTATCTACCTATTTACCTATCTATCTATCTATCTATCTACGTATTTGTCTATTTATTTATTTATTTATTTATTATACAAAACACCAAAAGCTCATACAAAAGCTGGCAGCCTTCGGCAAGTACACTGTGAAATGGAAAAATAATAGAAAGTAGAGTACCAGCGAAAGCGAACAAAGTCTCGATTACTCAAACGCATTTAGATTTATGCTTCACCGTATAAAGACTAGAATTGTATGTATATACCGAGCCAGTCGTGAAGTTTTTTTATGCTGCCATATTATTTTGCATATTCCTTTGATGAGATAATCGTTGGTCTCTCACCACGAACGTAGAACTCATAGATGATGGTTCGATGATTCTTGATATGTTCAGGAGTCAGAAACTGATGGATGCAATGGTAAAGTTTTGGCGAATGTGAATACTGGCTGGCCAGCCGCAGCGAAAATTAAATTCCATAAAGTTTGCATGTCGTACGGACCGGACCTGCCATTGGTGCTGAACGGAGTCTCGGTCACTATCGAGCCGCGGGAAAAAATTGGTAAGTAAAAATTTGTCGGAGCATAGATCATCGTGTGTCGACGAGAGTTTGAGACTTTCTTCGTTCCAGGTATCGTGGGAAGAACCGGCTCTGGAAAAAGTTCTCTCACTGTCGCTTTGTTCAGGCTGGTAGAACTTGCCGCAGGAAAAATTATGATCGACGACGTCGACATATCCGAAGTTGGTATCGAAGAGCTGCGAAGCCGGCTTTCCATTATTCCCCAAGACCCTGTCTTGTTCAGCGGCACGATCAGGTGAACGATCCTTCGGTCAAACGTTATCCGCAATGGCGATCTCGTTCTAATCGACTCTGCTCACCCTCCAGGTCGAATCTAGATCCGTTCAAGAAGAGCAGCGACTCCGAGATCTGGGAGGTCCTGGACAAAACGAAACTGAAGGATCGAGTCCGATCCATAAACGGACAGCTCGACGCCTCCGTCGGATTTGGTGGCGACAACTTGAGCGTCGGAGAGAGACAACTGCTCTGTCTAGCGAGAGCTTTGCTGAGGCACGCCAAGGTATGGAAATTCGTATCTTTTAGTTTCACTCGCGTTCGATGGAAATTTCTCCACCGATCCGTTTCATCGAGATGGTCGCGTGACCTTTCAGATCCTGGTGCTCGACGAGGCTACGGCTGCTGTGGATCCGGAGACTGAAATTGCCGTTCAGAATACGATTCAACGAGAGTTCGTTGACTCAACGGTGCTGACCATAGCGCACAGGCTGCAGACCGTCGTCTCCTGCGACCGCATTCTAGTGATGGACGATGGTCGCGTCGCTGAATTCGATGCGCCATCCACCCTACTGGCCGACGAAAGATCTCAATTTTTCAAAATGATGGCAGCTGCGGAAAAGGCAACGAAACAACGAGAGTAAAGCTGTAGGACGCGCTCACCAATAGTATTATATATGACGTCGTCGAATAAAATTAACTTAAGCAGCGTATTTGACAAGCAGTTTGTACAGGAAGAACGCAAACAGCAAAAACGTATAGAAATTTCACCTGGATAGTCATCGTTGTAACTATTAACATTCTAAACAATCACCGATACGTATGACAACAACACATAGTTAATAAGTAACACAAAAAAGTTGAAAAACCCAAATAATTTGCCTAAAAAGTATTGAGTTATTCAATTTATAGGAATTGAAGATTATCTCATTTCATATCTATCTCTCATCGAGACTGATAAAATCAGTATTTCCAGATTATTCATACAAAAAATTATCCACCTTCGACAGTAAAGCTCAAGCCGATTGGCAAAGTTGCCAAGCACCGCGTTTTGAGGGTAAAAGAAGCTTTAAATAAGTGGCACAAAGTTGATAAAACGTAGAGAAAAAGTAGGATGAGGGATGAGAGGATGAGCGAGAGAATTAAGGGAGGAAAATAATGGAGGAAAGAATGTAAACATTATTGGAGAAACGAAGCTAAAGGTGATAAATGAAAGTATATTTGCGGAGACGTTTGAAGAAACTGGTGGGAATCGAAGGACAGGAGAGACAGAGAGTTGGAATATTGATTTCCTGAGGTGGTACATTCTGCACATGCCCAGCATCACAGCTGGCTGTACCTGCCCCAAAAAGTGTTTGCCATGCCGCAACCTTGTTGTTACTGAAATGTTTATTAACCGTTGAGCGTTATTGTTAACTTTAACAAAATGTAGTTTATACAATTTGCCGTCAAGGCAGTTTTTTCGGCTGACCCTAGTGTAATGAAAACGGTAAGAAGTAAGAAACTATACTAATTTTTTCCATAAACGTTACAAACGATTAATCAAACCAGAAGATAATAATGTTGCAATTTTTAATTCGTCGCAAACAATTGTTTATATTGTGCTCTTGTGTTCTCGTTATCGTCGATAAGAAAGCTTACCTATTCCAATAATTTTCAGCTAATATTTTCACAATAGCCGCAGCCAAATTAAAATTCCGGCTACGTGAGTATAAACGTTCACGATAAACGTTGTACTCCTGTTTTTATACCTCGCTGTTACGCAATATGTTCATGTACCGTGTAAATAATTTGGGGTCGGTCGCAATTACTTTGTGATAAATTCAGCGATACTTTGCTCGACGGTAGGAATTTGTTCGCGCGACGAAATTTTGTTGGTAGTTAGGCAACATCGATAGCTAGATTCTGAGCAAATTTCTCGATTCGATAAGAAATTTTGTTACGCTGCGACTCATGAAACAGTGTTCGATGGTGCATCGTTGGTATGTTTGTAAGCTTTAAACAATTCTATTGGAACGATGAAGTGTACTCGTTGAGTTTAATAAAGTATTTTATACATTTGAAAATATAAAGTAGCAGACATCATTCCTTTTTTTGTAAATGCAAAATCAGGAAAAATCAAGGACCGACTCCTCTATTTCTTGAATCTGTAATTATGTATGCACAAAATCCAGTAACTTTTTAAGTGTTCAAAGTGAAGTTATTATTGTCCGTCCCAAAATGATGTGATATCCAGCCGTAGCACTACCTTAAGGAGCTATACCAGTGCAAACGCTGAAACTTTGACTGATTTTCCAGAATTTTTTGGAAGACAAGTAGTCAATCAAATGTTTTGGAGAATTTCGAACACGCTTTTATTAGCTTGGTTTATATGTTTGTATGTAACAAAATATTGGAACGCTTATTCATCTACCTATCTATCTGTCTGTCTATCTATTCATCTACCTATCTGTCTGTGTATCTATCTATCTATCTCTTCATCTATCTATTTATCTGTCTAACTAGATTTGATAAATTTTATTGAAAAATAAAAACTAAATAGTAGTTTTTAAAAAACTCAAAAACAAGCTTTTAGAATAGATTGAACAGAAAAGTAAAAAATAAATGTCTGTGTAAGAATAAAGTGATTAGGGAGAAAATTAATGTCATTGTAAAAAAATCGTGGGGTGCTTTACGCTACATTCTTAGAGAAACTTTGCATTTCGCAATAAAAATAGTAAGATATTGTAAAAATTGATGTCGAGCTCCCGACGCTTTGTTTTTACAACGACATTAATTTTGTGGTTTATTAGTTTATTTTTATACATAGAAACTTGTTTTTTACTTTTGATTCAATCTATTATAATAGCGTATTTTTCAGTTTGTTTTAAACTATTGTTTATTTCATAAAAAAATATGGAGACTTTCAAGACACCAAAAAGAGTCCCTCCGCCGTTGACATAATTGAGTAGCTGAAACCGAAGTGGAAAAAATGTTGTCAAACTGCAAGGTATTTTTTCCACTTTCTCGAATAATGCCTGCTGAGAGGCAGAATTGTGGACAAAGCCACAAAAGAAATAGATTTTTTGAAAGTGTAACACTGGGAAAGCTCCTTAAGTCATGTGAAGCTAAGCTCGAGTCGTTGGTGTACGGTAACAGGTTTAAAATCAACATCGCACGAACTTGATTATATTATTGGGCCTTTCTTTTCCTCGGCACTTGAGTCACACTATTGGAAACGAGGACAACTACAATATCTTGTCGTTCGCAGGCCTCACCATTGCGAATATAATTCCTATTATGATGTTGGGCCGGAAGCAGAGTCTGAAGGGGGAGCCTGTTTTGGCTGATTACGGGCCCGAAGAATGCTTGAACGAAAGTGCTGATATCGAATGGGTGAACAAGGTAAGCGAAGGGCAGCGAAGCATAGAAACCAGATCTCTGACGAGACAGCGGTCGACGACCATCTTCGCTGCTGCCCGCTACCAAATAGTAACTATTCTCATCTGAAATTTCATAGCTTTGGGTACGACGATTAATGAGAGCGTGTGCTCTCTTATCACTAATCTCCGTTTGCTCCAACACGCCAAAGACTTTTGAGAACACACCTCCGCTGCAGTATGTCACCTTTGTGTGCGATTTGGTCGTCACGTTTTTATTTACTGCCGAGATGATTGCCAAGATGCACATTCGTGGCATACTGAAGGTCAGAACGACTGTGAGAGCCTCTTTCAATACTACATAATCTGTGTCGTGTACCCTTCGTAGATCCTCCGCTGTAGTTTTGGGACGAGCGAAGACTTCGATCGGTTTAACTTGAAAATTTATGCTCCGCGCCGATCGACGTCGTTGCTCAATCTCGATTGTAGCTTTTCATAGCATTTCCCTAACCTGGTTGTTCGCTACCTATGTATCTAGCTTGTTAGATCAAATAGTTAGCGCTGTGCGAATATCACCTGACTCGTGCTCACCGCCACTAGTCATGAGCTCATCGAGGCTGAATATGAATTCCAAGAATATGTATTCAGCATCGAATAATTTATTAGACAGTCATGCATGAGAAACTAGCTTCGAGAGATCTCCAGCACAGATCTTACACTGAGAGTGTACGCTGAGGTGATTAAGAATAAAACTGTTTCTCTTCTAAACAGGCTTCAAAGCTTCGTTTGGGCATGAAAATAAGTCCCTGAAAATACGAGCTCCTAATATTGACATTAAGATAGTCCACGTCCCATTTTTCTATTTTTCATAAGAATAACACAGCAACATTTTTTTTTGTTGCCTCCTCTGATTTTTAAACCGAGTTCGTGAGCTATTGTGGTGGGCACCATTTTTGACTATAATATGAAATGGGATGAATTTATTTTTCTGCCTGAAATAAGCTTGGAAGAGAAAAACTATTTTTTTGTTTTTTGAATCACCTCGGTGAGAATGTTCCTTGGAAGGGATCGATAGACCGCAACCACTGCAGAATCTTTCTCCGATTCTTCTAGGGCGAAGTGCCTTACCTAAAAGATCATTGGTGCCAGTTCGATGCGAGCATGGTATTCTTCTTGTGGTTATCCGTGATCCTCCAGATGTTCGAAATGCTTGGTCTGGTGTTGCGTTTCAGTTACGCTTCCATAATGCGTGCACCGAGACCATTGATAATGATTCGCTTCCTTCGAGTCTTCCTGAAATTCTCCATGCCAAAATCAAGGATCAATCAGATATTCAAGTAAGGAAGTGCGACCAATGATCAGGAATCTGATCGATGATCGGTGTTAATATTTTCTTTTTCAGGCGATCGAGTCAGCAGATCTACAACGTCACGTTGTTCTTCCTCTTCTTCATGTCCCTCTACGGTTTCTTAGGTGTGCAATTCTTCGGGGAGTTGAAAAATCACTGCGTCCTCAACACCACCGAGGCGAATCACATCACCATCAACAGTCTGGCCATCCCCGATACTTTCTGTTCGACAGACCCAGAGTCCGGATACCAATGCCCCGAGGGGATGAAGTGCATGAAACTGGAACTCTCTCGCTACATCATGGGTTTCAATGGCTTCGACGAGTTTGGTGAGCCTCGACGACTCTAAAAACAAAAAGGGTCGAACCTCACTCTCCTATCATTTCAGCTACCAGTGTATTCACAGTCTATCAAGCAGCCTCCCAGGAGGGATGGGTTTTCATTATGTACAGAGCCATCGACAGTCTCCCAGGCTGGAGAGCTGCCTTCTACTTCAGCACCATGATATTCTTTCTGGCATGGCTCGTGAAGAACGTTTTCATTGCCGTTATAACAGAGACTTTCAACGAGATCAGAGTTCAATTCCAACAAATGTGGGGAGTCCGGGGTCACATTCGTGGCAATTCAGCTTCTCAGGTAATCCGTGACGACGACGAGTTTCCAACTCATCGATGCTCATTCCAGCGCTTTCACAGATCTTGGCTGGCGACAACAATGGTTGGAAGCTGGTGACCTTGGATGACAACAAACATGCCGGTCTTGCTTCTCCTCTTTGTCATGCCATCCTGAAATCACCACATTTTCGGATGGTAGTCATGTGTGCCATTCTTGCAAACGGAATCACCACCGCTACGATGAACTTCAAGCACGACGAAAGGCCTAGGCATACTTACTACGACAATTACTACTACGCTGAGGTTTGTACGCACCTCTAGTCTTGATACAAAGGAACCTCAGGATTTAATCAACAGTACAAATCTTATTCGTATTATTACCTCGCAGATCGTCTTCACTATATTCTTGGACCTGGAAACGTTGTTTAAAATCTGGTGCCTGGGCTTTCGAGGCTACTACAAGCACTCCATCCATAAATTTGAACTTCTCTTGGCTATTGGGACCACAGTGCATATTATACCTCTCTTCTACTTGTCCTACTTCACTTACTTTCAGGTACTGACATCTTCGCTGCTATCGCTGTCTCCTTCGTCGTTACTTATCGTCTCGACTGCTTCGCAGGTACTGCGAGTCTTCAGACTGATCAAGGCCTCACCGATGCTCGAAGACTTTGTATATAAGATATTTGGTCCGGGTAAGAAGTTAGGAAGCCTCATCATCTTCACCATGTGCCTGCTCGTCATATCATCCAGTATATCCATGCAACTCTTCTGCTTCTTGTGCGACTTCACCAAGTTTGAAACCTTCAGCGAGGTACCGTATACTCATTGTTTCAGCACTCTTTACTTCTGGTCTCTAATAATGTCACGTTCCCAGGCCTTCATGTCCATGTTTCAAATCCTGACTCAAGAAGCTTGGGTTGAAGTTATGGACGAGACGATGCTGCGTACCCATGAAACTATGGCACCGTTCGTCGCGGTCTACTTCATCCTGTATCATCTCTTCGTTACCCTGGTAAGCTGATGAATAACATCCAATACAAAATTGGCCCTGTAAATCCAATTCCCAATTCCACCATTAATCCTCCACAGATCGTGCTGAGTTTATTCGTCGCTGTGATCTTGGATAACTTGGAACTCGACGAAGATATAAAAAAAGTGAAGCAGCTGAAATTCCGGGAACAAAATGCTGAGATCAAGGAAACTCTGCCCTTCAGACTACGAATCTTTGAGAAATTTCCTGACAGTCCACAAATGACCTGCCTCCATAAAGTTCCATCGGACTTCAATTTGCCAAAGGTATCGACGACATTTATATGCATGTGACTTCGTCGCAGAGTCTCACGGTAGAATTTCCTTGTGTCAGGTACGAGAAAGCTTCATGAGGCAGTTTGTCTTCGAGGTGGAAGATGATGAGAACGAGGGTGTTAAGAAGATCAACGAAACGTTCGACTCGAAGATGATTTATCGGAAGCAGAGACCGGTCAAGATTCTCAACAACCCACCAAAAGTTCGCAGTATCATAACAAACTTGAAGAAAGCTGCCATCACGTACATCGTTAAGTGCGTAGCCCCAAATGACATGACTTTGCCAATCATCGTAGCATTGTTCGCTGAGTCTTATTTTATCGCTCGCAGTGACTCGAACAATCAGAGATTGATGCTAGGAGATTCAGCAATGATTCCTGTGCCAGGAAAAAGTCTTCTCAAACCGCAAGGAACTGTTAGTAGTGCGAAGCAGCTGCGGATCGATCAGAAAAAGTATTCGTCGGAGATCATTGTCAGCTATCATGCATGTGCATGAGTCGATCCCATCTGACTATTCCTTCGACAGACTCGTAATCAACCGTCGGACCTCTTTCAGATCGATTCGTCGAAGCGTTCGGAGTGGTTCGATAAAGTTGAAACAGACGTACGAACATCTGATGGAAAATGGTGACATCGGAGCGATAAACCGAGTCAGTTCATCGAGGAGCCGACCTCATGATTTGGATATAAAATTATTGCAAGCGAAGAGGCAACAGGCTGAGATGCGAAGGTTCGTAATCAGAAATGTGACATCCCGGTGAACACTTTCTATATATATGAAAAATTATTTTATATCTGCACTTGTAGTAGCAAAGACAAATAGTATTTGTATTTTGTATTTAAATACTTTCATCAAATCATTTTGTGCACCTCTGTTTTTAATCTTCATCTTGGATAATTCGATGGAGCATCGCAGCGATCATGAATTCATGTTTCGCAGAAATCAGAGGGAAGAAGACCTGAGGGAAAATCATCCCTTCTTCGATACCCCACTCTTCGCTGTACCAAGAGAGAGTAAATTCAGAAAGATTTGTCAACTACTCGTATACGCCCGCTACGATGCAAGATTGAAGGACCCGCTGACTGGTAAAGAGAGGAAAGTACAGTACAAGAGTTTGCAGTGAGTACCATCGATCACATTACCCTGCGTCGAGGAGACTTTCAGCACTAGTCACCGTTTCTCCCACGTTTCAGCAATTTTCTTGGACTGGTGACGTATTTAGATTGGGTCATGATCTGTGCTACGACGCTTTCTTGCATCTCCATGATGTTCGAGACCCCCAGATACAGAGTCATGGAGATTCCAGCTCTGCAAATCGCTGAATATGGTTTCGTTATTTTCATGAGTTTGGAACTAGCTCTGAAAATATTAGCTGACGGTCTTTTTTTCACTCCTAAAGCCTACATCAAGGACGTCGCATCTGTCTTAGACGTGTTCATTTACGTTGTAAGTTCCAAAGTGGACATTTGGGCTCGAAGCGGTGTCACACATGTGCTTTATGATACTCAATTGTCTTGGTGATCTTCAGGTCAGTCTGGTATTTCTCTGCTGGATGCCGAAGAGCGTACCACCAAATTCAGGTGCTCAGTTGCTGATGATACTACGCTGCGTGAGACCCCTTCGAATATTCACACTGGTGCCGCACATGAGAAAAGTTGTGTACGAACTTTGCAGAGGCTTCAAAGAAATTTTGCTGGTAATTTGAGAAAAGAGCTTTTCGTGTGGGCAAATTCCTCGCTGCCACGTGTGTTTGCAGGTATCGACCCTCCTGATACTCCTCATGTTCGTCTTCGCGAGCTACGGTGTCCAGTTGTACGGTGGCAGGTTGGCACGATGCAATGATCCGACGATACTGAAACGAGAGGACTGCGTTGGCGTATTCATGAGGCGTGTTTTTGTTACCAAGATGAAATTACTGCCTGGCGACAACGAGAGTTACCCTTCGATACTCGTCCCACGAGTCTGGTACGCTCAAGTAAAATTGCTTGAAATCTTCAACATTCATTTCCAAATTCATTCTTATAGGGCTAATCCTAGAAGGTTCAACTTCGACAACATCGGTGATGCTATGCTGGCACTCTTCGAAGTATTGTCGTTCAAAGGCTGGCTGGACGTTCGAGACGTGTTGATCAAAGCTCTTGGACCCGTAAGCTTCGGTCTACTGAAAACTCAAATCTCATAACCCCGAACATGTTTTTTATATATATGATTTTTTATTCTTCTTCAGGCAAACGCTATTTATATTCACATATACATCTTTCTTGGCTGCATGATCGGCCTCACGTTGTTCGTTGGCGTAGTCATTGCCAATTACTCCGAGAACAAAGGGACAGCGTTGCTCACCGTCGACCAAAGACGTTGGTGGGTATTATTCCTGAAGTGGTTGTTGGTATTTGCTTCGAGTTAGTGAAGTAAGACTTTTATGAAACCTCAGGTGCGACTTGAAGAAACGTTTGAAGATAGCTCAGCCACTCCATCTGCCACCGAGGCCCGATGGCAAAAAGTTTCGAGCCTTCATCTACGACATAACTCAGAACATTTACTTCAAGAGATTCATCGCTGTGATCGTCCTCACAAATAGTTCCCTGCTTTGCGTCTGCGTAAGTGAAGCATCGACGAACCGAGTTCTGTTCGCTACATCTTGTTCCACGATACGTAATAGTCTAATGTCTTCGTAGTGGCGGAGCGATGAGAGTCACACCGAGCCATTAGCCACGGTATCAACGCTGTTGACACTGGTCTTTCTGGTCGAGGTCATCATGAAGAACATAGCTTTTACGCCACGTGGCTATTGGCAATCGAGGAGGAACAGATATGATCTACTGGTCACCGTCGTCGGAGTGATCTGGATAATCATACACATGATGATCAAAGTAAGCAGAAACTAAGATCCTAGTTGTTGTTGTTATCTGGTATAAAATAACTTTGTTAAACTTACAGAACGATTTATCCTACTTCATCGGCTTCATGGTAGTCATTCTACGCTTCTTCACGATCACTGGAAAACACACAACGTTGAAGATGCTCATGCTCACCGTTGGAGTCTCCGTTTGCAAGAGCTTCTTCATCATCTTTGGCATGTTTCTCCTCGTATTTTTCTACGCACTAGCTGGAACTATTATATTTGGGACCGTCAAGTATGGAGAGGGTATCGGGAGGTGAGCTGTTCTAGAATTATACAATTATACAAATTACTCTCGTCGATTGCCATTCAACTTGTTGTTCTTCAGACGTGCCAATTTCGAAACACCGGTCACCGGAGTTGCGATGCTCTTTCGAATCGTTACGGGAGAAGACTGGAACAAGATTATGCACGACTGCATGGTCCAACCACCGTATTGTACACCGGGTGCTAATTACTGGGAAACTGACTGTGGAAATTTCCATGCTTCTTTAATTTATTTCTGTACGTTCTACGTCATCATCACCTACATAGTTCTCAATCTACTAGTTGGTGAGTATCGCCGTCCAAGTTTGAATATTTTAGAGAGCAAACGATTAATGGCACTTCGTTTCACAGCTATTATCATGGAGAACTTTTCCTTGTTTTACTCCAATGAAGCAGATGCTCTACTTTCCTATGCCGATATCAGGAATTTCCAGAATACGTGGAACGTCGTTGATATTCATCAGAGAGGTGTCATCCCAGTACGGAGGGTAATTTTTCTAGCCAACACTTTTCAATTGAAAGTGCAAAAGCTATGATAACATTGGGAATAAAGGGGTAACGTATATCGCAGGTAAAGTTCATCCTGCGGCTCTTGAAAGGAAGGCTCGAGACTGATCCGCAGAAAGATAGACTGCTGTTCAAATATATGTGCTACGAATTGGAACGTATTCACAACGGTGAAGACGTCACCTTTCACGACGTTATAAAGTTAGTTGATTCGAAATCAGCTTCGAATTTATCAGTTCGACGTATCACAATTGTACATTCTGCTTCAGCATGCTGTCGTATCGATCGGTGGACATTCGGAAAGCCCTGCAGCTGGAAGAACTCCTCGCGAGGCAGGAGTTTGAATATATAATAGAAGAAGAAGTGGCGAAACAAACGATTCGAACGTGGCTCGAAGGGTGCTTGAAGAAGATTCGTGCCGTTGGAGTAAGTGGCGTAGCAAACATTACTGAACATTTCTGTAAGGCGAGGAGATGTCATTATTTTTCATTGCAGAAACAACAGAACAGTCTGATTGCTGGATTGAGGGCGACCAATGACGCACTCATGTCCATGCAGGATCATGTGGAGGAAAAGATAAAGGAGAACAGCATAGATCGCGATGAAGACTCAGAGTTGAAGGTGAGTCGTTGTATAGTTTGTGGAAACCACAGCACGAGATGACTTCTCCAATGTATCATAGATTCCTAATGTAAATGCGAGAAAGATTGACTAACTTACCAAATGATGAGTGGTTAGACAGAGTTCTCGACGTGGGCATTTCGTATTTAGTAGTTATTAGTCGCAAAGCTCGAGCTACCAGCACTCTGATCACAATTCCTCTCTTACTTCAGGATGGTGATGGATTGAAACACAGAAACAAGAAGCCAATAGTTCTCCCAAGATCAGATAGCATTGGCAGCGGCTCGGGCAGAAAATATTTAGCACCCACGTTGTCCGATCCAGCAGCAGTCAGAACCGACAAAGACAAAATTGCAGCAGCAAAGAAGCGAAACACCCGACCACTACGTAAGACACCGAGTTTCTTTAGATATTTGAATCCCTACAACAGAATAAAATATAATACGTATCGAGTTATGCAAACATGCAGTTTATAAGCTATTTTTTATGGTTTCAGCGGTAGTCAAGAATAATTTACCCAACGTTACCGAAGGGTCGGAACAAAACAGGACGCCGAAAGATCTGCAGGCGAATAAAACAGCGACACCAAAGGTATCTAGTGTAATGGTGGAGGTACGTGATTGGTGGCATGAACAAGTAGCATATAGCACACAATCGAGCGACGAAGAGTACTGAAACCGCGCACCCATCGAAAATCTTTCCGACCCAGCTACTGCACATTTTGAACGATGCAAGGTTCACGAACTGTTACTACAACCGATAACGTCGATCTATCTTCCACGAAAATTAATTTGATTTGAGCACTCAACAAAATAAACAGAGCAAATGAAAGTTATCCGGCATCAAAGCTATGACAAACAATTGGATTAGAGGACATGTTTACTGTTTTTTTACTCTAATAAGGAAAGACACTTTGGAAAATAACGACGAATTGAAAAGTATCGAGAATATTCAATTATTACAACAACGTAACGATCCTCGATGGAAGTTACGACAGCATATGCTGTGTGTTGCCACATTATATTATTATTTTGCTATTATTATTAGTAATGGGAGCTTTGCCAAGAGCTTACCATTGTAGAACTGACTAGAAAAATAATTAAGACAATTTAAAATGTAGATAGGAATTATATGAAAAATGTATTATAGCGTGAGATTTGATTGATGCTGTGACCGAAGTAGATGTTTGTTTTTCTATGAAATAGAAATGATCTCTAGCGACCGAGATGTGATTGTGATAGTTGTACCAAAATTGTCCAGGTACGACTCGTTGGATTTCTCAGCAGGTGTTAGGCTACGTCGTTGCAGAGAAATTCAAACGATCTGATATCCATTGATCAAGCTTTCTGGTACTTGGAAATCTCATGACTCGTACACCTCTCAATTTTCTACACGAGTCATACCTCCAAGTCACTTAACCCGGGACTTCCCCACCTTTTGATCGTCATTGGTTGATTTTCTGGTCCGATTCCAAATATCGTGTTTAACCCCAAGTAGTATAAGTCTGGGAATCCCCAAAGTTTTATAAATCATAGATGAGGGATTTTGAACCGTTTTCGACAGACTAAAACTCTGTAGTGAATTTCAACTCGACGTAGCATTATAAATACAGGGGAAATGCCACAATATAGCATAACCTTAAAAAATCAAACAGATTGAATCGCGAAGCAAACAAAATTTTTGACTATAGCTGAATAAATGTGGCTTTGATGAACGATAGAAGAAAATAAAATAGATTTATAAGGATCTTTAGAGATACAGAATTTTATACCCAAGGTGTGACAGTCGTTATAGGTAGTTAATAAATAATGAAGCGAAGGGACAAGGTTGAAAAGGGCAACTGTTAGTACAACGAGCATAGGATACGATTCGAGAAATTTTTAAGCGATGGAAACGATCCGGCTCCTATTACGTGTTTAAGGTATTTTCATGTGTTAAGGAAAATTAAATGTTGTTATCGTTATCCGCTGATTGGCATATTGGATTTCAAATGGAGTTGGTTGTTGGGATGGATTTAGTTGTTACAAGCGTCGAGTGGTGCATAGAAAGTCGCCTAACTTAATATTTGCCAAGAATTTTTGTTACGCACCATCAAATATGACCATAATTCAAGAGCGAAGCGTAGCCCACGTTTTTTAAAAATTCAACGAGAAGATTTTCAACAACTCGAGTCGTGCGACGGCGAAGGACTTGTGGTTTTGGGCTGTCTCATGCAATTCTTCGCAAGGCGTACCCAACCCAGAGATGAATGCGATGATCCAAGTGACACTGATCGTACGATTATCGCATCAATATTTGTATACTTTACGTTGCATGGTCAAGTTCCCCAGTGCGTAAGGTCAAAATTGAGCGGCATGCAAATTATTCAGGATTAATGTGAAAGAATTTATTGAAGAGCAATATGATCGAGGTAAGAAACATGGGGGTCACCTAGTGATCGTTCGATACAGATACGCACAGAGTGTATGAGAAGAGTGTTGTGTCTGTATATACATGAATAGAATGATTTTATACGTACATGAAAAGTTAGATAAATATATATTATATTATATATATATGTATACAAAAATGAAATGTAGAGAGGTATAGTACGTTACATCGATGTTACGACATGAATGTTGATTATTGTTGCTTAGTTTATGTGCCAATGTGTTGTATCCTGACGAATCATGATGCTAATAAATGTTACTGTGAATTTAACCGAATTTCTGCTCGGCAGAAGTATTCGTTACTGTAATTCAAAGTGCAAATACAGAGTAATATCGAAGGAACATGATTCGAGTTAATAATGTATCAAATATTGGGAACACAGTTAAGATGCTAGACGCTAGTATAGATTTCGAAATTCGATGGACAATGAAATAAAAATTTTATTGGTCGTTTTCAAACTCCTTTGCCAGTTTTAAGATATTAAGATATTCATTTGGATGTAGTGAGGTTTAAATTTGCGCTCCGAAACATGTCCTTCGGAAATGAGTTAAAAATCGGCGTTTTGAGAAGTCTTTGCATTTTTTATTGAATCGGAAATCTAGTTTTATTATATTGAAATTCATTTTTTACTTTTAATTTCGATTTACATTCGTTGAGGAATTTAAATTCCGAAGGTGCAAACGAAATTGAAAAATGCCGGGACGAAAAATTCGCGGGGAAAAAATTCCCCTATATGGATTCTGCGATCGCTGCGCTATCTACCGTAGTCGGCGCGGAACTACGATGACCGCGGCGCTTCATAAGTATCAGGCCTGCGCTTTGTTTGAAAACGCATCTTTACGAATTTGTGGCCATCGTCAGCAACGATGGTTTCTTGGCGCCAAAACTATCGATGGTATTCCAATTCACCGGGAGCTCGCGTGGTTCGTGATAATTGTGTGCCTTAATGTATCAAAAAGTTGAATGTCTATGATTTTCGACATTTGAAACGTGAACGACACGTTCGAAATGAAAGACTTGACCCATTATTTCGCGACGCCTTTAAAATCATGTGAAACCGCTGGTTCATCCGTGGGGTTAACCACATCTTCGGAAAAACAAAAGGCGATCGCCGGCGAGAAAACGGTTGGCGAAAAATCTCCACCATCAAAGAAACGTTCGAAATTCAAACGGAAAACAAATGACGGTGAAAGCGATTCACCGATCCCATGCCACGTTATCGACGATGAAAGTGACTCGATCAGCGAAGTAAATTCCAATGATTCGGGTAGAAACAGGGAGTCGAACGCTTTCGAGGTCCTGATGACAATGACACGACGGACGTCTGGTTCTAGTCCTTCGAAAAGTATGCAAATATCCAGAGGCGACAAACTTGGACAATCCAAAAGGAAATATGGAAGTTTCCAAGATGACGACGACGTGACTGACAAGTCCAAAAAGAAAAAAGCTAAATTGCTTAGTTGCGAGCGGAAGTCTGAGAAATCAAGCGACGAAGACGCCGTCGTTACAGGTAACGTATATAAGTCGTTTACAGGATGATTATATACATTCGAACCGTAACACGAACAACTAAGTCTCATAATCTCACTCGTTACAGAAATGCTGATATGCAATGATACGGAAACGGGTACGAAGAAATTAGCAATCGGCGATCCACAGACCATTGTGGAAGTAAGCAATACAAATTCTTCGGCAAGTGCAAATCAGATCTCCATATCAGCTAGAAACGAATCTGTCCTACAAATTCCGAAAACTAAGACGAAATGGTCAATGAAAGTGAAACTCCAATCCTACGCCAATAGCGATGTACAATCAGGTACAACATTTCGTGTCTAGATCATATGATTTTCAATTTCAGCAATCGTCGATATTGATCCCAGTCGGTGAATTCAATTTTCAATTCAGCTGAACTCAATTTATTACTAGGTGTAATAAATTGATTTATTTATTTATCCAAATTTGGGCGAAGCTCATTATACAAAACACAAAAAGGTCGTACAAGAGCTGGTAGCCGTTGGCAAGTACACCATTGCATTGCGAAGCAAGTTCAGTAACATTATCAAATATAAATTGGACCGCCCAGAAGAAAAAAAAAGATTTTTCTTCAGCTCGCACCACCTGAAACTATTACTAGTATTATAACATGGTTCCTGGCACAGGATGAGACCTGTGGCATTTATACTGTGATGAATAACAAGGCAAAAAGTCTCCTACATTGTAATAATGTAGTCGATGGCAATGATTTTCACACTTTGATCGCTGAGACTTGACCAACGGTTCTCCACAACCCTGTGAACTCCGGTCAGGATGATCATTGAGATTTGAAATTTTCTGTTTCATAGATAACGAATTCAGCAGCGAAGAAGACTTTCTGTTCACGCCGAAAAGTAGAGCGAAATTTCGTAGAAGTAAAAACTTCCAGAACGACGCGGCGTTAGTATCGAAACACGGTGACGAGTCGAGCCAAAAAGATAAGCGTGACAAAACCTACGACGACTCGAATGGGCGACAGAAAAAGAAGAGGATAATAAAAACTATTGATTTCATCGATACCAGCAACGATGATCCCAAGACTCGCTCGAGTAAGTCGAAGAAGAAACGAACGAAATCGAAGATCCGTGGAGAGGATCTAGAAGCGATCGATCTCACGGATTCCACAGACAATGTGGAATCGAAAATTGACTTGGGAGTCGTCGAAGCAACGACTAACCAGCAGAAATTAAAAAAATCTTTGCACAGTAAAAAAACCAAGTCCAGAAACAAAGACCTTGCGGCTTCTTCGCGCCGCGAGGATGTATTGCCAGTTGCGGTGTCTGAAAATGAATCGAACCCGGGGAACACTGACGAGCCTGTAATTGTTCTATCGACTAAAAAACTAGCCCCATTATTTGTCAGGCGACCCAAATTAAGTTCAGCTGTAGTCGAATCACGACGTCATTTCTTGCAGTCTGGTGTTCCAGACAGCGTAAGAATGAAAGCAACTCCGACAACAGCAGATGGAGATAACGAAAGCTTGCTACCGATGCCCTTTCCTCGAATAAGTCACGTCGCGCAATACGATAACTCCACAACGGATCGGAACGTTGCTGTCGAATTTTCATACAAACAGCGCGACGATTATATCCCAAATCTCACCACCAGTCGCGGGTATATCACAGAAACTGTACATTCTGCATCGCCAAATTCGAATATGACCGATCAAACAATTGAGAAGGCTAACGTATCGTCGGTTTTGAGTGAAATAGAAAGTTATTGCTCCGAGGCACCAAATATGTGGGAAAATATCAATTCAATGCTTAATCGTACTCCGAACAAAGTATCGAAGAGGCGGAGTAAAAAATTGAAATTAGAAAAAAAATCCAGTAACAAAGCGGTGGAAGTTGACTCGGAGCATATGAATCCAACGTGGACTTGTAAATACAAACCAACAAATTTAACCGAAGTTATCGGAAACAAAGCGTCTGTTTTGAAATTAAAGGAATGGTTGGCTGGTTGGAAGTTCTCGTCCAATGCGAATCAGTATAACAGTGATGATGATTTTTACTTGTCTAGTTCTAGCGATTCCAGTAGATTCTATAATAATCAAGTAGCTGTTCTTACCGGACCACATGGCAGCGGCAAGACAGCCACCGTCTACGCCATAGCCGAAGAACTCGGATACAGGTAGGTATTTTCTGGCCTCAGTTTTGTTCGATCGATTTGGGATCACTCGAGTGAAATGGAAACACTTCCGTTGCGTCAGCTACCTTTGTCAAACTTAATTACACGATGACTCGTAGTACAATACAAGACCCCATCTTGAACCAGCCATTTTGAATCCACCATGTTGAATCAGCCATTTTGAATTCGCCATCTTGAATTTCGAAATCAGGCTTCCAAATGGGTTTTAAGGACGTAAATCGAAACTTGAAATATGTTCAAACTTATTGAGGCCAGATTCTCTATTTTTTTTCTCATTCTCGAACAGAGTTCTAGAAGTGAACGCGTCGGCGCGACGAACAGGCAAAATAATGTTGAATGCTTTTCAAGAGGCGACGAAATCCCACCGAGTGAAAAAAGATCAGAGTCCTTTGAGGAAACGCAGGTCGACCGAGAGAAAAGCTGCGCATCAAAAATCTTTGATCCTCATCGAAGACATCGATTTGGTATTCGAGGAAGATGAAGGATTTGTAACTGCGATGTTCCAGCTGGCAACAAATACGAAACGACCGATAATACTTACCTGCCGAGAAGTATGTCCATATCTGAACAAGATGTCTTGCTCCCAACTGCTCGTCAATTTCCAAGCAGCAACTGGGACAAGAGTTTCGGCGTTCCTGGAGTTGATATCATTGGCCGAATCCGGATATAGACTACCCCAAGTTTGCGTAGACGTTAGTATCCTCTCAAATGTATGCACAACGACAGTATGAAAAGCTGATAATTTGTTATAGATTCTCCTTCGTAACGGTGATCTGAGGCAGTCCTTGCTTCAGCTTCAGTACCTGCTACTCACTGGCCCTCCGAACGTCTCGCAACTCCACTATGATGGAGCTCGATCAACGCTGTGGCTAGATTTGGTCCCGCTCCTCTACAAACCACTAGGCAAAGCAAGCAAAAGAGCTAAGAAAAAATGTACGAGTGATGCTCAACCGTTGAACGAGTTGGTGAAAATCTTGAATGGAATCTCATTAGCATCCTTGTTGGAAAATCGAACTGGGGAAATGTTGCCAGTCGAGCTAAGCCCTAGTCTGTCGCTCGACGAAGATTTGAACCCGTACACCAAAGTCACAGACGTCGGCGTCGACATAGCAGATTGGCTGCACCGTTCCCTCTTAGGGAGCAAACGAAGTCTTGACCAACAGAATTTTCAAGCTGCTTCGCTACAGGCAAGGAAGAGACAGGCAACGCGACGCGTCGATGAAGTCTTTTCGCAGGCCGTTCCACTGATACTGGAACGACGACCTCTGTCGGTCGATTACCTTCCACTACTCCGCACGATGTGTCGAACAGAGGAAGATCGAGCCAAAACCAGTAACAGGAAAGGAAAACGGTTTCACAGTCATTTAAACAGTTTGATTTCCGTATCGGAACAAATACTATCAACTGCGAATACCTTTTTACAAGATAAACGAACGACGAGTGTTAGCGATGAATTATAACCAGGCCGTATATACTACCTTAGGACAAAATTAATTTCGAACTTGAATCTATTATTCAATATTTTTTGCTAATCTTCCCCGAAAAAATTATGCAGATATGTGAAAGTATCCACGTTGCGGAATCGAAGTACGAAATATCATATCATATTAGTTATATGAGCTAGGAATATTGTAAAAAGCGGTTTTCACGGATCATGTACGTGTGTATATACGTCGTATTTTACTATTATTAAACGAAAATTCATATTTTATTATATTTTAGCACGAATGCTGATGTAGCTGTAAACTTTGAAACGTTCGTAATCCGGGCAAATAAAATTATTTATTTTCAGTGTACAATTTACTTTTATTCGATGGTTTTCTTTTGTTTCGAAAGTTGTCGAGAAAAAGTTTCCACAACACATCCTATCAGATCTTGATGTGATGCAACTTACGATTCAATTCTTCGAACTTTAGAATCTTACGAATGAAGAAATCCCCGTACCGATGAGCCACTTTCGTGTCAGCGATGTGGATCATATCGTGATCGATGTAGAAGTCCAACTGCGACAAGAATTTCATATGTCAAGGTCCTTATTTCCGAATTTACTTGTACATAAGCAAAAGTTGATATAACTTTTGTTCGCCAGACCCAACTTAAGCATATCATATATGTTAGACCACTTCGGAGAAAATCTTTTTTTCTGGGGTGGTTTGATATACTTATATCGGTTCAGTCAACTTATGAAATTTGAGGTGAGTTAATCAAAAACTGTGTGCCGGTAGACGATTGAAAACTTTACGGAATCAATATTTGTGATTTTCGTTCATAATTCCACGCGACGCTGATACTCAACTCTCGATTATCTATTCAGGGTGACGAGGAAAAAAGTCATTTGGCACTCACCTCTGATCCTGATTGGAATTTCCCATCAAGTCCAGACGGTCCTTTGGTCCAGACAATATTCTTCATTTTATGCTTGAAGCATAACAAGTGGATGCTTAGTGCCGCCACTTCCTTGTCCAAATCCCAAGACCCATCCGGTCGCGTGCTGCTACACATGAACGTCGCCAGTTTGCTGAGCGGTAGCGTGGTGTAAAGTTTCAAGTATGATCGTATGGTAGGCAGCATTTTTTGCTGGGCAACTTCATCCATGAATACTTGAGTCTGATGTCGTATTGCTTCTTTAACGTAGTCTTCGATCGGAGCATCCGGCGGTGGGGGACAGGGTGACAAAAACTTCGGGCAGGCATACAAGAAACAGGCTTCAAACTCTGCCAAATCACCGTATTGCATCTTGTACATCTTTTCATGGTAGTTCTTTTCTCGAAGAACTTGTTGAAGCCCTTCGTCGATACATTGAGGGTGGAGGACCAGACAAATTGCTAACAAGTGGTACATCTGTTCCGTCTGCTTGTTTATCTGGTCGTTCTGATAACTTCGGGAGGCGAAAAGTTGCTTGGTCCGCTGAATGTACAGCAATATTCCGGAAAACGTTCTAATTGCATCGGCATAACGACGCATCATCATGTACGCGAACCCAACATAGTAGGCTGTCGATATCTGACAAGCTGGTACGTGGGAATATGCACTTTTCTTATAGAGCTCAACGTTCTCTAGAACTTTAATTGCCTGTAACAAAACAATGATTATCGTAATATATTAATTACCTATTATTTAAGTTATTATACTTTTTTTGATTGGGTAGAAATATTTTCAAATGACACGTACCTGGTAGTAATCGCCGAGGAGCGAGTGAAGTCGTAAAAGACCAACCAGGGAGAAATAACCGAGCATCTTGTAAAGCGAATGTCTGCCAAAACTCCCAGCGACCGAATCAGGATCGCCACCGCTGGCGTATACCTCTAATTGACTCTTGATTTTAGACTTGTCGACGAGCGAGTGAAGTACGTTGAGTACACACAATACGTTCCATACATTGTTGTGGGAATTCAGATGGTCGATCTCGTCGGGTGTTTTTTTCAAGAGCCTGGCTCGATATTGGGCAAAAGATTGAAATTGATATACGAATTCATCGATGAGTTCCCACAACCATTGGTCGGGCAATTCCAAAGGAACGGGTGTCTCTGCACTGAGAATATAGTTAAAAAGATCGCAATAATTGAAAAACGAATTGAAACGTTGTTCCAAGCTCGGACCACCCTGAATCCTCGCGTATATGTGACGATAATAGAGTTCCTTGTAGAAAATCAGGAAAACTGGATCGTTGTCAACGATGTGCGCGACGTCAGTCTCGTCTGGCCAGGCTTGTTTGTCGAAAAATTGCTCGGTCAATTTTGGAAACGAATTCTCGTACAGGTTTTGTACCTCGAACAACATTCCTTCGTTGATGCAGTTGCGAAAGTATATGAGAAACTTTCGTACGACCTCGGGTACTTGACGATAAACGTTTCTGTCGTATTCATCAGAGTGCAACTCCCCGGCCGGACCGTAATCGTCGTAGGGATCATACTGTGATGAAAAAGTGAGGTTTTAGAGAAGAATAAAAACACAAAACAGTAACGAGTTATCAATTGACAGTACCTGATCGTTGTAGTCGTCGTACATCGTGGAAGATTTGATGAGCAATATGTGAGAACGTGATAACGTAACCTCACCTAAATGCCAAAGGACAGGCCTCGCGACGTTTGACCACGATGTAGATAGTCACAAGACGCGTGGGGCTGATAGTACATGGAGCGTCGTGAAGCGAGCGGGATCAATGAGCGGCATGAAAACAGCCAATCACATCCAAGTTGTTCCGTTGTATCTGGAAAGGAGAGCCACTCGCTTTTCATGCCAGACGTCGAATCATATTGGTACCCAAAAAACATGTTTTTACCCATCGTTATTCATTATCATTTAAATAATTCAATGCAAAATCTGAAAATTGTTCGATGTTCGCTAACTTTCCTGTCATATTATGTATTTCAGTTTCGTAGTAACCCTAGTGGTTTTTTTTTAGTGCCTCAAGTGCCCACTAGTGTTTTTTTTTCTAATAGTTTCACAGTCGGTACTAGTGGTCTCTGGAAAAATATTTTGACAACACTGGTTATCTAAAGCAATCTATAGTGGCCGAACGCGAGACAATGCGCACGGTAGCGATGACTAATCACAAGTTAATCGTTCTTCGTCACGGACGAAAAATATATTTTTGATTGGTCAAAAATTGTTGGCGCGTTTGTACACGCGCAAAAATTCGTAGCCAAAGGAATGACGTATCCCCTCCGAGATTATATATCTGTCCGTTATGCGATTCATCGGTACGACTCAGTCCAGTTCAGTCGAACAATCATACGACTAGAGAGCGGCAGGCTAATTCCATTTGTCAGTATTTTCGAACGTTTATCTCGGTAAAAACACGACGATAAAGCGCTGCTTGACCCTGAAACGAGAGAAGGAAATGTCTCGTGGTACGCGCGTGTCTAACGCGTCCGTAGTTTCTCTACATTATCGCGAGACTGAGATATACCATCAGTGACAAACGTCGCAGGTTAGCGAAACCTTGGTGAAGTATTATTTCTACTAATCAATCCGCGTTGCCAAATATCGTGCGAAACGTCGCGGTGGTAATACAGCGGGGAAAGCGTCAAAAGCGATCCTTCTTTGTTCTCTCTCGGTACATACTCGTTGATACTCGTGCTGCCAGAACGTGGACCGACCGTGCACCACACACAGTCGGACAGCGGCATATCGGTGTGGCGTAGAGTGTTCGGCTCACTTCGGTAGACCGAACGAACGCGAGCATCGTTTACGTCCGCGCGCCATGCAATGGGGCTGCGCGATTGATAGCCTTGAACGCAGCCGAACGAGGCTTCGGGTGTGTTCGGTTTTTCGAAGCGGGCCGAACGCTCTGCGCCACACCGACATGCCGTTGTTCGACTGTGAGTTGCACGATCGGTGCACGCTCTGGCAGCATAGGTACATACACGAGTCGCGCGCCTAAGTTCGTCCCCTGCCCGTGGCGCACCGTCGTTTGTTTGTTGTGTCGCTCCTCTCTGCGCATATCCCGTGATATAAGCGTTCGCTTATCCATCATACTAGGAAAGAAGAAAAAAAAGAAACAACTATCCGTCGAATTCTATCGACGTAAGTAAACAGTGATACGCGAGACGCTAACAGGAAATCGTGTACGCGACGATGTATCGCGACGACCGACACGAAATACGGAAACGCTAGAGAGTGCGCAATTTGTATACGCGTAAGTTGTGTTACCCCTACGCTGTGCGCGAGTGTCATTTGTTTTGGCAAGCAGCTGATGCGCTGCTGATTACCGACGTTTCTGCTCCTCACGGAGCTCCGATTCGACTTTCTCTCATCATCCTCGGACCGCTTGTCACTAAGTATCTCTGTTTTCGTCACGCACGCGACATCCTCGTCGCTGAAGAAGCCAAGAAATTCGATTGTTTTATTATATTTTACTTTTTTTTCATCATCATCAAATACATTCAATTGGTTGGTATTTGTCAGAGGTCATTGCCACGAAATTTGCCTGTCTACCTGAAAAAAACTCGTTGCCATTCTAAATTTCGCAGGTCTGTCTTTGTTCCTGATCCGTCGTCGGGGACTCGAAGGTGAATTCAATGTAGTTGGAAACGAGCATCGCGAGGAAATCGTTTCAACGAGAGTCGAAGGAGTCCTGGAAAAGTTGATGGAATCAAAGCGAGATTCGTAAGAAAAATCCAATGAGTTTATAAGAATTCGACGGACTGGTCGCGATAATTCAATGACGTTTCAAGAGTCTAGGAATTCTTCGCCGTGTAACAAAAGTCTAAGATTCAAAACTTGATAACTTAGTTGAACGTAGATACAAAAGGCAGATGAGCGTTGAAATGAGTCAGAGCAATCATTGTGAAAATTGTATGACGTTATAAAAGTTGCGGAGAGGTGCGAGAAGTGGTTGTGAAAATTGAACGAGGTAGCAAAGTGAAAGAAGTTGGGAAACAAGAGTCCAAGCGAATGTCGTATAAGTCGAATGAAATTCGAAGACTCCAACAAATTTCGACATCTTAGAGAACATTCGTAGACGGTGTATCGCCAGCGCCAAGAAATTAAAGCAAACGACGAGAAATTTGGAGCGACGCTGATCAATGTATAACAGAATACGAGGGGCCGACCTCGCGATCCGTAAAAAACGTGGGGTACGGCCCCGGTTAAGCTGACTATAGGAGATTTTGCAGCTTTGACGATGTCGAGGCTTTTGCCAATATAACACCGGATGCCATTAGATTTTTCGAGAAGCCAGCGTTCCTGGAGCTTTATTCGAAGAGCGAGAATTATTGAAGGATCGTCACAATGTTGTACATATTTCACGTCGATACCGGTACTACCATCACCTTCGACATGAAGTTGGCGCTGGAAAGGTACGAGTAGTTTGCTTTTATTTGTTTCACCTCTCAAAAACTGTTGCAAAAACTATTCACATTTCATTTAAAAAAAGAGTTCAGCCATCCTTTTATCTCCTGGGTACTCCAAAAACATGTTGACATTTCTCATTTCCTTACAGAATTCACGCGTGTTGGTTTTATTGTTTACCGACGAGAATAGTTCCCAGATTTTCTCGCGGATCGGTACTGTAATTGAAATTTTGAAATTCACGATCGAAACTACCGATGATATCAATCCGACGATGATCGAGAATATTTATACACGTGATATTGCATCGTCTTGTTATGCACAGCGCACGAAGAAGATCTGGGAAAATCCGTAGACAGATGCTAGAGGGTAGACGATTAATTCTGCGATTGCTTTTTTATCTTCGATTTTTTGATCCACATCGAGTTATATCATTTGCTGTTTCTGCAATAGATTGAGTGTTTTTATAGATAATGATCGTGCCACGTGAAACAACACTCGCTGCGATTCTCAGCGAGTCGGAGAACTATTCAAATAGATATTCGTGCTAATCGTTGACCCAATTATCTGAGGCTTATTGTCTATTTTATGATAAGATTCCAATTTTTCACGTCGCTGTATTCCGATACTTGGAGCGTCATCTCAGACCTGTTGACAGTTAATAAATGAATACCCATGTTTTCGCTCTATTGATGGAGATTGTTTACTTGTTTTGGGATTATCAACCTTTGAAGGTCGAAGCTGATAAAATCAATCGCAATGGTTATCAGTTTGTTTAGAGGCGTCTCCTGTTTCAGAATTTGTGTTGTTGTTAGATAGTCTAGTTTGTCACAAGTCAGATTATTGGGGATGGTATTCGAAATCACTTGGCCCTCGGCTAAGTTCAAGGTCGAATAACAATATTGTTGAATTTTCTCTGTTGTCTCGCCTAGTTCAAACTTTGTTCAAAGCCTCAAATTACCATTCGGCTCGTTACATACGACATTCATTTGTTGGCTATTCCGGAACATGTAAATGTGTTCTCGACTGCTCGACTGAAAAAAAACTACAAAGAACAGGATGGAAATTGACATACTAGAATTCGATTAGTCGATCGACGTTACGTAACTTGACCGTTTCTTGACTCGTCATTGAAGAAACAAAACTGATCCATCGTGGCCTAGATATCAATGATGAAACGAGACTCAACAAAATTTCACGTTAGATAACTTTGTATCGTCTGCGACACGAGTTCGTCATTTGTCCAGATAAACTTTCCGAAACATCGATAAAACACCAACGGTTTTCCCCTTCTCGAGTCTCAGCAACGTTACTCAGCGTCAGCTGATAATTGATAATAGCAGATATCATAATAGATGACGTTCATTAATTTTGGGCAAAGCAATCGGCACACAAATGTTTTGAATCGAAGACGTTGTCCGCAGCAAATAAAACAGACGTGACAAACACGACAAGTTATGAAGGAAATATCGAGGGGAGAGCATATTTATGCGTTCGTGTCTGCGGACAGTAACCTCTGGCTGACTACCTCCTACATGCCATCGTCGAGCGACGACCCTTTTGAAATCGCTGCTGATTCTTTCGCTCGTAATAATAACGCGGCGCAAATACTTCTTTTACATACAGTCGGTTACTTGAATATTTATAGACAGCATGTTTTTGCCAATATTCGCAAAACAATGACAACTTCAGCAACTATCAGGCCAACTTTTCTCCCAGTTTTTTTTCTTTTTTTCTCCTGGCTATCCGATTGCTCCGATCGCAAAGTCGATGTCCAGAATGTATATAGCGTAGAGAAATTTTGGAAAAAACATACGTCGACAAGAACTATTTAGATTCGCAGCTGTTCAACATTCAAGTTGGATGTCGATAAAGAATCGATGTTAATTCACACTCTTTTTCTCTTTGTTACAGCGTCTGCCAGTTGAAGGAGGCGATAGAACGAGAATGCGGCGTACCAGCCGCGCAACAAGTTTTGTTGGTCAGCGGGGGTGAATCTTTGGAACCAAATGCGAGAGTTTGTACATATTCGGCTGGAACGGATACGAATCCTATTTATTTATTTAGTAAGGCTTCTATAGAGAGTCATCAACCTCCGACACCGAGTATCGACTATGGTTCTGGTAAATAAACTCGCATCGCTGTTGCATCTAGTCGACTCAATCGATGGTCTCGTAACATTGTATTGTTTTTGTCTATACAGATGTAGATCTACAGACTCAAATCGAGGCGTCGTTGGTGATGCCGGCGACTTACCAAACGGTCGTCGTGCGAGCACAACTTGGTCAGCAATGCTGCGTTCTTGCCCGAGACCAAACAAGAATTTGCGAGCGTTTGGTACATGATCAGCACTTGCAGCAGCAGGGTTGGGCCGCGGTCGTTGCTAATCTCGAGGACATTACGCAGATGTTCGAGTCAAGGGCCGGCTTGCTTCAACAGAGCTTCAGCCATTACTTATCCGAACGACAACAACATATAGAACTGTTGAGCAAGTAAAGTTTACCCAGCTTTGTCCATTATTCTAGGATTCATCGTCTCGATGCTCAGTTTTTATCTCCATTATTATTCGCAGCTTCAATTCGGACTTGGGAGCTCTTTCGAAAATCCCCATACTGCCCGCGCTGCGAAGTCATGCCGAAGGCTGCCAACCTGCTGCGGCAGAGTCGGAGGAAGCGGATGCGGAAATCGAATCGAGGAACAAAGACGACGAAGTTTTGAGCTTGCTCAAGTGGATTTCAGCGAAGGACAATCAAAGCACCCTGGAACAGGTCGCGGAGCAATGTTCCAAGGGTTTGGAACAGTTCGACGAAAGAGTTATGGAGTCATTAAAATCCGAAGTCAACGCTGCTATCGACGCAGCGAACAAACAAGATATGAAGGAGATAAAAGGCCTAGGCGAACGCTTGTATCGACTCGAGCAGTTGATGTTCGAGGCGAAGAAACTCGTCCAAGAACAGGGTGATCTGGCACAGGCATTCCTCCAAAATCAAAATCGCGCCAGCAATCTCGGTGATGCGAGCATCCTGCCCGACCTATGTGCCTCCCACAGACGACAACTCATGGTCATGCTGCAGAATCACAATCACCTGCGCGATATTCGTCGGAGATGTACCAAAGCGAAAGAAGAATTGTCGGTGAATCTTTATCATCGTCTCAAGTGGATCATGTATGTGGAGAACAAAATGATGGAGGTCGACAGCAAACTTGTCATGTATCACGAAAGTCTTCGTCGGCTCAGACGACACCTGGAAGTCCTGCAGCAAATTCATATGGCACCGCAAATGTACATGAGCGCCGTCGCTGAAGTCGTCCGACGACGAACCTTCTCCCAAGCATTTCTCGTATGGGCTAGTAATCTGGCTTGTCAGCTATTAACAGTACACAGCGAAGAATTAACCCGACGACGGGATTTTCAAAGTAAATTCGAGGGACATTTTTTGAACACGCTCTTCCCTGGCCTCGAGGATACTCCTCCTTCGTTTGCCACGCAAGCACCTTCCGTGTTCGATGGTTCGCTGCCAAAGGTAACCGTTCAGCTGACTTTCATCGAGGCTCCCTTTCATCGTTACAATGTAGCATAATTTCTGTCACGCTATTAACTATTGTTCGACACAGCTCACGTTGGAGGATATGGAGTCCCTTAAAAAAACGCTACCAGATTTGGGTCTGACGATATCGATGCCAGATTTGGACAGCATTACCCAGTTCTTCCTCTCAAAGAGTCTGACCGAAGGTTGTGCCGATGTACCCAAGGAGAAAGAGGAGTGCCAAGATCTGGAGGCCGAAGCGATGGCAAAAGGGAGAAGAGCACCACTGTCGAGCGACCGGTGAGTATTTGCTAGCACGACTACAACGAAGAACCGGAAGTTACAACACGTTTGTTCTCGTTTCAGGGGGGGTTTCGAGTCCGAGACGGATACTGAAGAGTTTGAAAATATTGGACAGACAGGTCCGACGGACTTGAAACGTATTTCTGTCGACGAGGCGTCGCGGCTGAAGCAGAAACAGCTAGAGGTTGGTCGATCCAAAAGTCTGTCTTCCGCGTCTAACCGATCCTCGCTGAATTTCAAATTAACGAATGAAATAACAACTTCTCAATTGGGACATTCCCCCATCCTTACCTCAACGGCTAATCGTGCCTCTCAACTTGGTACCTTGGTCGAGCGCGGCGAGGATAGTTTCTCGACTCCGGAGTCTCGCGCTCCCAATGATCCTCGATATTCCATTCGCGGTGTCTCCAATCCCATCGACAATTATCCTCACGAAAATTCATCCTCGATTAATCCTGCGGCGTGCGACGGTCAGCAAGGCAATAGCAGCGGTAGCAGTCCATCGACTGGAGATGGAGCCCATGATTTTGGGGGCACAGAATTCTATATGGACGAGTCTTTGCCAAGCAGCCTCAGCGAACATCCGATCGAAGCTCATCACCAAGCAATTGTTTCTCTCTTACAGGTACTTGACACATCTCGATAAGCGACTCGCTATACAGGGTGAACTAGAACGTACTCGAACAAAATCCCCTGCGGTTCCATTTGACAAACTAATTTCTCAGCATCGTTCGATACAACATACGTCTCTATTTCTTGCTTCGGAATCCCCTACACGTAATTTCTCAGCGTTCTACAATCAACACACGCATGACACATCGATACAGATTCTGAAAAAAGAAACAAACAATACTACTCTTCGACAACCAACCACTTCTACTATTTTCAGAATCGATGCATCACGTCCTCGCTGATACCTCATTATTTTCAACTTTGCTCCCAGTTTGCGGTACAGTTTTGCTGGTTGTAGTTTTCTTTCCACCGCAGTTCAGCATTCCTTGCTTCATTACCGTAGGCCAGATTTTTCCCCCCCCAATTACTTAGCAATAGCACGTTGGACCACGTGATTATTATTTTGCCTGTGCTCACCAGAAATTAGTTTTTTCATGTTGTGTGGTGTTTTCATTTATTTTTCAGGATAGCTGCCGTCGCACCCGAATCCCATTCCCTACCTACCTCGTATCGACCAAAAAAACATATCCAATGATTCGTACAAACAAATTACACCCGAAGAAATGCTCTGCGACATCGTTGACCTGCGAATGCTTTGCTCTAAAATCACTACCTCGAAATTCATTGACATCTATTTTTTCACCAATTTACTTCTACCCTCTCGAAATAACTTTTTCTCTCCACTCTGGTATTTTTAATCTTTGTTTTTTACTCTTAAAACGTTACATAGATGAAAAGATAAATAGATAGATAGACAGATAAATAGCTGGATAGATAGATAGATAGATATATAGATAGACAGATAGATAGATAGATAGATAGATAGATAGATAGATATCGCTCGAAGATCTTGTTACATACAAACATAGGAACCAAGCTAATAAAAGCGCGTTAAAAATCCCTCCAACACTTATTAATACAAGTTTACAACAAAAACAATTGTTGTTGCATTTTTAAGCAGATATAGAGCAGCAGTATTAGAGAAAGAATGAACGAACGCAAAGAACGAGCTTAGAGTAGCCAAGAACCAAGAACCTTGAGCAATATTAATGCAGTCATCGCTACGATCGACTCGACAAGAATAGAAATTTTTAAGAACCCTTTTCCCAGAGTAATAAGCACAACCAATAACATATTGTATTTGAAAGCTTCTTGCACGATTCTACGTGTCGTATTCGAATATAAGCATCTATTTCTCTCGTCGAAGTCAATACCACTCCGCGACATCCTATCACAGCGAGTTATAAAAGTGAGCATAACGAGATGATCGTGTTAAAGGTGAACCTATTCGATAAGATAGTTGGTATCGACTTGGTGGAGGAAGTTACATCGGTAATTGGATGTTTATGTTTGTATAACGACACGTTTACATATTTATATAACAGTGCATGATCTTTTTGGAAAGTTGAATATTTTGTCCTTGGACAATATGTTAAATGCTCTGATTTGTTATAACGGTAACTGCGATGTTGACCTGAAATTTTCTTCAATGTTGATCAATTTACCTTTGCAAGTAGATAGAATCGCAGACTATCGGTGGGTACTTTGTTCTGGTTTCAGGAAAACCTGGTCAACACACGAGACGAGGTGGAAAGACTTCGCTCCTTACTCCGCTCTGTGAAATCCCTTGCTGGCGATGCTCTGTCTACTGTGCGGCAAGAATTATCATCGCTGAGGGAATGCAGCACCGCGGATCAGAATGGCTTGACAGAGCTAACGGAAGGTGTTCGAAAGGCTTTGGAACAACACTCGAGCGAGTGCGAACGATTGATACGCGAGAGAGAACAGGAGTTGACGGTGGACCACGAGCTCGAGCTGACCGATCTGAAAAAAATGATGGAAATACGTGACGAGGATATACGAGTTCTGAAACAAAGTCTCGAGGAAAAGAGTAGCGCGTTGACCGAAGCCGAAAGATTATTGACCACACTTCGACAAAAGATGGAGAGCGATCAGTCCGAAGTGCAAGTATTACGTTCGCGTATTCATTTGACGGAGGATGCTTTGGCGGCTTTGGGACTGGAGAAAGAATTGGCCTTGAAAGATGCCCGCGAAACAAATGTTTCCGAGATCGCAGAATTAAATCGTAGAATTGAAACGCTCCAGGAAAGCTTGTCCAGTTGTCAGGCTCGACAAGACGAAGCGATCAGAGCAGCTACAGAGAAATTTCAGAAGGAGTACAAAAAGGAAGTGGACACGATCAGAAGTCGATTCAAGCTGATGGCTGCTTCAACTATGGAACGAAGCCCTAGCGACTCTAGTCTAGAAAAAATCGAGGTAATTATAGAAAGGCTTCTTCGATTCGCTTTTCCCATAGTTTCTCAGTTCCTTCGAAAGCGATCGTTTCAGTTTTACACATTTGCATAGGTATAGGTAATTGAAAGTTTTGCATCCGTTGTTGCCAGACAACAAATCGTTCGATCGGATGGAAATGATACTCCTATGATTTCTTTGTCGATAGCGGCCTGATATCATCGAGTTGATCAATCACGAAGCGATATTAGCTCAAGCGAGGGAAGACATGAAAATGGAAAAAGCTTCCGCGATCAGAACTGCTATCGAGAAGGAGCGATCAGATTGCGCAGCGAAGTTAGAACACGAACTGCGATTAGCCAGCCAAAGGAACGAGGCGGAGAAACAAGTTTGGTTCAGCGAGGCCATGCGACGTGTCGTGGAGGAGAAAGACAGACAAGTCGAAGCCTACAGAAGCAGGGAGGCTGTTCTGTCCAAAGAATGCGATACCTACAAAGATACCATCCGAAGGTTGACCGAAACAGAGAACATGATGCGACAGACGTTAACAGAAAAGGTATATTTAGAATAACCAATTTATTTATTTAGTTGTAAATTTATTTATTTGTATGATTGTATCTAGTACAAAAACGTGTTTCTCAGTTTTTTAAACTATAATTTTTTTCACTCCTCACATTTCAGGTGGAAAGTTTGGAGGCTGACAAAGTACGGCTGGAGGCGAACTTAACTGCAGAGAGAAATACGCTGCACGAGCGAGAAAGTCAATTGGAGAACTTAACAGCGGAACACGATAAGTTGAGGGAAGAGGTGAGCGCAAAGCCGCAGTTGAACCTTGGAGATGGAAGTTTGAACATGACTGATGCGTTGAAATTGTTGGAGGCAAAAAATGAGAGGCTCGAGTGTATAAATGCAGGAGCAGATTCTCGACTGCAAAAATTGGAGGCTGAAAAGGATAAATTGAAGGCAGAGTTGAAAATTTATCGTAAGAGCGACGACGTCGATGTGTCGGAGTCGAAGAAGGTGAGGCTAGAGTCCAACCGCGACTTCGAAGCTCTGCTTCGCAAGGTGGAGATTCTGGAAGGGGAGAACAAAATACTGGCCACGGAGATTCGCATGTTGCGGAATAATAAGGAAATGTCGGATACCAAAGTCGAAAATGCAGAGATCACCGATGCCAGACCGTCGACTGGAGGAGGCACCGTCGAGATGCCAGAGAAAGATATGAGTGCTTCCGTCGCAGTCGTACCGGAATCTTCGAGTCGCGACGCTGCTACTAGTCCAGAACCCAGCAGGCGCGATGCTTCGGCTCATCTCAGAGACAAGCTCACTCGCAGTACCGCAAATCTCATCCAACAAGCTCGCATATGCATTTCCAGTTGTAATCCTGGCGACGTGGTGCTAGTCGTGTGGGACACCCAACACCGAAATTACATTCTATTGCAGGAGTCATCCACCTTTTATTTCCTCCATTCCGACTGTATCGATGCGCTTGACCTGCGAGTCAACTCCGATGGAACACCCAAGAGGACCTATGCCATCGCCGAAGTTCTCGACAAGGAGTATTGCCATGCGAAGAAAGTAAGATGCTCATCCATTTATTGCAAACAAATTCTGATTTCTTCCTTCGCCAGCAAACATTCATTCTTTGTCTCTTCGTTGCAGTCTGAAAACCGGTATCGAGTACCGCAGGGTACGAAATTCTATCGAGTCAGGGTTAGGCCGCAGCAATCCAAGGACGTCAGCCAGATGAGCTCGACGTCGAAACAGCAGTCGTCTCACTGACAAATTCTTTCCCCATCTGCGAAGCGGACAGACAGCGAACCGAGGCTCGTCGGCTCTTCGGTACCGCTCGCCTTTTGTTTGATCGGAGCTTCGTTCTGCCTGCGTATAAAGTGGCATCGATCGAAGAACGACGGGGAGAAGAAAATCGAAGTCAGGTAGACGTACGTGAAGTTGGGAAGAAAGAAAGAGAGAAGAAGAAAAATGATGCGTAAAAAGCGTTTGCATCGACGTTGATGCGGTCAATGGGTGATATTAAACCTAAAATTATGGTGGCGAACCATCGTTTAGCGTAAGCAGCGTGGAATGGGACCGAAGCAATCGATACGCCGACGATTCAATGTGATATATAACGATTTCTTTATTATTACAAATAATATTTCGTCCTTACGAGTCTATACACAATAGCTTACAATACAGTTGGGCTCCTCGTCGCGGAAAGCAAAATTTCCAGAATATTAACTCCGGTCAAAGTTCTCTGTCCGAAGAAATCATTCAGCGTTGGATAATATTTAGATCGGACAGAACATTCGACGATGGCAGGATTTTATGTATCGATAATTTCAATAAAGCGACAAATGCAATCTAACAAATTAACGAGATCGAGGAAACAAAAATCACAAATCTAGAAATTATAGAAAAAAAAAATTCAACGTATTATTAGATGTTACTTTCGGTTAACAAATTTATTTCATTACTATTTTTCAAATCAAAAAAAATAAATGATTTCATTTAGTCCCGTTCCAATTGACCTTGGGAACCCGGGCCAGCGCGTTACTTTCCCTGTTGAGGCTGCGTATCGAGCATCTCAGGAGTCGCTAGCAAAAATTACTTGCTCACCCGATGTACGATGTAATAAGAGCTTCGCTGCTGGATACAATTTTGAACCTTATCGACCTACGTCTCGAGCAATCAAAGCTTCGCGTAGTAAATTCCTCGGTGCCCACAAAAATCCAGCGGTGAAAAAAATACACCCCGCCATGCCAGAATATCGAGCGAAGTAGATAGCCAGAAAAATTGTAGCGGTCATTCTTCAGGTTATCGCTTGGATCTCGAGATTCCACTCAAAAACTCACCTCCTTTCGACGAAACTGTCCAGTTTTTTTAGGGTCAAAATCGCAACTCGTTACAAGAATGTGAGAATAACGAATAAATTTTTTTATCGAGTCATGCGACAATGGTGCAAAAAAAATGATTATTCATTTCTGAAGCAATATAATTTGTTGCTAGCATTTTTCCTTTACGATACAAAGTAGTGCGATGCGAGAGAGTTGTTCGCTTAGTGTCTCATTCGTTTCGTCGATCATCTGTTTTTTGAAGAAGAACACTCGTCGACTGCGTAGCGAAGCACGATGAACTGTTGTTGAGTAGTTCATCATGCTGCCAGAAATGAAATTACATTACTTCAGCATTGAATATGTGGATTAGGAATTTGGAAAAGACAAACTATAGATGCGACGCGTCGTTTCTTGTGGGCAGCGCGTTGTAAAATGCTTCTTCGGAAGATCGAATCGATAAGAAATAGTGGAAGGCAGACTCTGCGCTACGTTGCTGCAAGAAGTCTTCTCCAGAGTGTAACTGTAGTTTCTAGTCGTATACATATATTTCCTAAGCATATGATTCTATCGACTACATTCGATGGCCTCGAAAAATTGTGAAACGAGGTCGAAGGAAGGGAAAGAAAGGAAAAGAGGAAAAAACACACATCGACAATTTGAAGAAAATGTTTTGCTATAAATTTTGCTTATTTTGGATAAGAAATATTTAAGGAAAAGTACGCCGCACTTGGATTGTGAAGTTATTAAATTTTCGCTAGTTTTATATGTATCAAGCTTAAGCGATTCCCATTGTATTTCGAATAAGTGACAGTGATTTGTTTCGGTAACGTTTACCTATTTCTCATTAGATAATAAAATTTACGTAAATCTTTGCTGCGCATCGTTCGCGAATATTCACATTTTGCCATCAAATATCGTTTTTCAATCGATGAAAATTTGACGAGTCGACTGCGAAGCTATTCAAATCTCAAGACACTTTCTAGCAGAGAAAAATGAAAGATATTAGAAATTCACGGTTACCCGCCAGTTTTCTGAGAGTTTCAGGAATATTGTCCTGGAAAATTGTCCAAAATTTCACTGAAATTCTCTGAACTAGTTGGACAATAAAAATAATTTCTAAAAAATTGTTCTCACATTTGTTCTCAGATCTCTGTGGAAAATATGGTCTCCATTGTATTTTATTCTTAGTATACCTAATGTCTTGAGTCGTTGTTGCTGCCAGGCAATATTTATCAGCAGCAGCAGCATCATCGTCATTATCATGATCATAAGAAAATGTTACTTTTTTATTTGCCAGCCCCTTTCCAAAATTTCCTACGTCCTGCTGCGTTTGCAGGAAAACTTGTGATATCGTAAAATTGGATCGTGGGTTGGAAAACTCTATAATATCAGGGTAGTCGAAAAATCATTGACAAATACTTGTAAATATCGTTTTTTTCTCCTTTTTTTAAATTGCACGTGATTTTTTTTCAACTTTTTTACAATTCGACGAAATGTTAAGATTCGATGCCATAAAATTCGTATTTGTCACGAATTATCGATCACTCTGGTAGGAAAAGCATACATAAATTTGTAATGTACATATATGATATAGTATATCGAGCGCGAGACAGAAATTTCGTTGTCTCGTTTCGCGTATATGTGACAAATTGTCAGTTTTTTTCCTTCTTCATATACACGTTAGGGTGATTTTTGTCGACTATTTTTTCGGTCCCCACCTAAAATTTGGTTGGATACAGCGAGAAAAGATTTTCCATTTCGTTCGATATCTCCGGAAATATGCATCCGAGCAATTAGGTCTATCCGACCTTTTTTGTAGGAAAT